>VXAD01011017.1:190840-224733 GCA_013399195.1 Dicrurus megarhynchus | reverse complement strand
AAATGTAATAGAAAAATGTCTTGACGAAGTTGTCCCCAGCATCACGGGGTGATTCAGGTTGCTCTCTCTTCTCTCCCCCCTGCCCCCCAAGGTGCGTTTCTCATCCCCTATTTGATGATGTTGGCTCTAGCCGGGATCCCCATTTTCTTCCTGGAAGTCTCCCTGGGGCAGTTTGCTAGTCAGGGCCCCGTGTCGGTCTGGAAAGCCATCCCCGCCTTGCAAGGTGAGCGGAGCAGGCTCCGGCCCGGTTTTGGGGAGCATGACCTGCGCTCCGTCTCTTGCATGGCTTCAGCCGCCTCCCCGCGCCCCGCTCCGCCGCATGCCACGGGCGCTCCGCGGGCTCCGCCGCTCAGCGCGCAGCTTGCGCGGCCCTCGCTGGGCTGTCCTGTCCTGTCCTGTCCTGTCCCTATCCCTGTCCCCTGTCCCTGTGCCAGAAGAAGCCCACGCTTCGCAGCCGCCGGGCCCCGCTGCTCCCGCCGCCCCCGGGACTAATGGCTTTTCCTCCTGTCTCCCTGTGTGTCCGCAGGCTGCGGCATCGCCATGCTCATCATCTCGGTTCTGATAGCCATATATTACAATATTATCCTGTGCTACACGCTTTTCTACCTTTTCGCCTCCTTTGTGCCCGTGCTCCCCTGGGCTTCCTGTAACAACCCCTGGAACACGCCGGACTGTAAAGATAAAAACAAACTTTTGCTAGGTGAGTCGGGACGTGCTTGTACTCGGCTTTGATTTTATTTTTTAAATTTGTGACCGTGGTGGTTTTCCAGAGCTTTCTGCAGCTCAGCTGCGCCCCTGGGAGATGCCAGAGGAGACTGCGGATGACCGTGGCCGGGAGAGGTTCCCAGCACGGAGGAACGGTCTCTTCTCAAGCCACTTCGGAGTGATCTGCATCCCATGGGCACTTCCCTCTACTTTTATTTAAAGTTTTCCTCACCAAGGCTGAATGAGATTTGTCAATTTAAACTCCTTCTCTCTCTTTTATTTTTTTTTTTTTTTTTTTTTTTTTTTTTTTTTTTTTTTTTTTTTTTTTTTTTTTTTTTTTTTTTTTTTTTTTGTTTTTTTTTTTTTTTTTTTTTTTTGTTTGTTTTTTGTTTTCCCCGGAGGAAAACTCTGTGTAGGCAAGAAAGCACAGAACAAAATACCATAGCCGGCAGCCTGGGGTGTCTGCCAAAGACGAATTATTTGTCTGTAGAAAAGCTTCTCTTTAACGAAAAAACCAAAACCCGTTTCTGCAAACGGCCCCAAACACATAATGACATGAAAACGGAAAAAGCAAACCTAGTAAACGACCTTTGCAAAAAGGTGTCGGCACCTGAACAAAAGTTCAAGTAATTAGGCGTGATCTAATGCATTCTTGTCATTTTACAACCAAAATAAAAAGAAAAAAAATCTCTATACTTTTTTTTTCTGTTTCCCCACCTCATTTCTTCCTAGATTCCTGCATTATTGGCGACCACCCAAAAATACAAATCAAGAACTCTACTTTCTGTATGAGTGCCTATCCAAACTTAACCATGGTTAACTTCACCAGGGAAGGAAACAAAACCTTCGTCAGTGGGAGTGAAGAATACTTCAAGTAAGATCTTTCTTTGTTTAGAGAAATTATGTTAATCTTTCTGTAAAATCCACTGGAACAGGCAACAAATCACTGCTTGGAAAACCAGAAATACTGTAGTCAAGGGCGTTGAATAATGCTCATTTTTTATGCTTAGGAATGATGAGAGCTGAATTCAAACACTGGATTAGTTTTTTTCTGTTCCTGTGGTGCTTAGCACAGCTGGGGTGTTGGCCCATCCCCGGCAGTTTTATCTACTGCTGCAATGCAGATAAATAAAATAATACATGGTGAGAATCACTGGAACCTTCTAGAGAAACTGCTGAGGACGCTGAAGCAAAACAAAAAAGGAATTTGAGCTGAATTACTGCCTGTGCTTGCTGTCATTATTTTTTCTCCCCCCATTTTTAAAAATTTCTTTTTTTTTTCCTTATTCTTAGGTACTTTGTATTGAAGATTTCAGCAGGGATTGAATATCCTGGTGAGATTAGATGGCCCTTGGCTCTGTCTCTTTTCCTAGCTTGGGTGATTGTTTATGCCTCCCTTGCTAAAGGAATCAAGTCATCAGGAAAAGTAAGAAGAGTATTTGTGATTGTACACTCACAAGAAAGCAGGGTGCTGTTTTTAGGGACTCACACTCTCGTTCAAGGCTGTGAGTTACTGAAAATATTTTCAGTAAATTACTACGTGTTAATCGAAATGCCTTTTTCCTCTCTGTGTTTTCCTTTCTAGCCAAAACAGAAACAATTTTTGTTCGACATTTTTTCTCTAATCTTCAATAAATTTAAAATGAGCTCTTAAGCTGCACTCAGCAGTGGGATGGCAAAAATGTTGCTTTCTAGTCTTCCCTATTCTGTGTGGTGTTCATCAAAATTCTGCAAGCATCTCACATTTCACTGGGAAATTGTGATGTAAATCAAGATGATAAGTAATATATTTTAAAATCAGAACTGAACCTTAAAAAAGCTCGGTGTGTGTGTGTGTGAGGAAAATAACTAGGTATTTCCTGGAATAAAGATAGTGGAAATGGAGACATGAACTTCCTAGAGCTGGTCACAGAGTTCCAGTTCCAAGCCATCCCTTTGCTTCTAGAAGCTGACTTCATCTGTTGGGAGGTCACTAGGACGGAAAGTCCTAGGGACTCAAAATGCCAGGGGAAAGTTGAGATACTTTTTCCCCTTTACCTTAGTGGGATAGGAAAATAATATTTCATGAAAGGCAAGAGAGTGGATAATGATGTGGGTTTCGATGTGGCAGTGGATATTTCTCTGAGTGACTGTTAGTGGCCAAGAAAAATACTGACTCTGATGTCAGAGAGAAAATTATTGACTTCCTGGTATTAGAGATAGAAATCCTGTATTTATGTAGAGATTAGGGCAGTATATTGACTGCACAGAAATTCATCAGGGCAACTCGAAACAAAAGTTTGAGAAGCGGCTTCAAAAGCCACTTCAGCTCAGACCACAGGTTGAGGGAGGTGATTCTCCCCCTCTTTTCCTGTGAGAAGCCACCTGGAGTCCTGTGTCCAGCTCTGGAGCCCACAACAGAAGAAGGATATAAATCTCTTGGAGCAAGTCCAGAGGAAGCCACGAAGATGCTCAGAGGGCTGGAGCCCCTCTGCTGTGGAGACAGGCTGAGAGAGCTGGGGCTGCTCAGCCTGGGGAAGAAGAAGGTCCAAGGACACCACCTAGCACCTTCCATTGCCTAAAGGGGCCACAAGAGAGCTGGAGAGGGACTTGGGACAAGGACATGGAGTGACAGGACAAGGGAAAATGGCTTCAAAGGGAGGGTTTAGATTTGATATTAGGAAGAAAGTCTTCTCTGGAAAGGTGGTGAGGCCCTGGCACAGGTTGCCCAGAGGAGCTGTGGCCGCCCCATCCCTGGAAGTGTCCAAGGCCAGGCTGGGCTGGGTTTGGATCAGTGGAAGGTGTCCCTGCTCATGGCAGGGGTTGGAATGAGATGATCTTTCAGGTCCCTTCCAACCCAAACCGTTCTGTGATAGAATCCCACAATGTGTGGGATATGATTCTGTTTTGTTTAAGACCCAGATGTTAATGTGAAAAATATTTGAAATGATTTTGTGTTGAAAGTAAAGCTTAACTGGCCATAATCCAACCATTTTATTTGACCACAGAGAGCTGTGTTCTAGGTAATTATTAAAACATTAAACACCCAACCACTGTTGTGTATTTAGACATCGTGATGATTAGTTCTGTCTAAATAATTTCACAGACTTTCCTTTTTTTTCATTTGGACCATAACTATCATCATGGTGATATGTAGTTATTAAGAAGTACAAAGAGTGATAAGAATTCTTCAGGCTTTTTTTTTTTTTAGTTAAATACAGAAAAATATAGAAGAAAACTACAGAAATGTAGGTGCTATGGAGCAGCATTTCTCATTTCATTTCCACTGAACTGTGATAGTTCACTCTGGGCAACTATGAAAAGTGATATTTTCCTTTTGCTGTAAACTCCTATTGCTCTCTCCAGATGGAGAGAGGAGCCCTCTTCCCTTCTCTGTCTAGAATGCCAGCTCTTACCTCTGTTGTTACTGATGTTATTCCTGTTTCCAGCAGCAAGAAGAGCTGTAAAATTTCAAATTTCCAGGGAAATAACCCTGTTGTTTTCTTCGTTTATCCCCTGACTGTTGTCTCTGAGCCTGAGTTATTGCCTTCTTCAGGCAATCGTGTAGCACTTAGATTTCCCCTCCTCTCTTCTTAGCCAAATTAGCCCTTTCAGTAACCTTTTCTCTGCTCTGTCCAGGTTGTGTACTTCACAGCCACATTCCCCTACGTAGTTCTCATCATCCTTCTCATAAGAGGAGTAACTCTACCTGGAGCTGGAGATGGGATCTGGTACTTCATCACACCCAAGTGGGAGAAGCTGATCGATGCTATGGTGGGTTTGCTATTGCACTTAGAGCTGCTGGGGTGAATAAATCATACAGATCTCTTGGGGTCTGCTGCAAGCATTTTCCACGTGCAGAGGCAGCGTTGTCATCTGTGGAAACTTGTTCTTCATCTTATGTGAGTAAAGTACTGTTTAGGGTCACTGGCTGAGAAAACACCAGTGTCTGATTGCAGATTTTCCCTCCTGGTTTGTATTTTTTGTTTCTGAATGTATTTGAACTGATATGTATCAAACAATATGGTTTTTATATTTGTGTCTTCCATATACAGGAAGGTTTATATTGTCCTTTTATATGGTCTCAACAAGAACAATGTTCCTTATCAAATGGGTCTGATGTATTTCCGGGCAGGATTTTGCTTTTAAATATTCTATTGACATCCATTGGTCTAAAGTTCATTTAAAGTAATTAGGTGTTAATCCCCTCACAGCAATATTTAATAGTGTTACTGAAATTTCTAACATTCTTTCCTGAAGCTGATGCTATTTCCTTTCCTGCTTAGGTTTGGAAGGATGCTGCCACTCAGATTTTCTTCTCCTTATCTGCAGCATGGGGAGGTCTAATTACCCTCTCTTCATACAACAAATTCCATAATAACTGCTACAGGTGTGTAAGAGTGAAATGCATCTGTTTTATTAAACAGCTTTGTCCAAAACCAGTGTCCTTCACCTTGCAGAAATCTGGTTTGTAAGACACTCATCTCTTGACATTTTTACCCTTGTCCTTTTCTTCCTCTTGTCCTTTTGTCCTTTTTCCCCCTCTTTTCCTCTCTTCTGTTTCCATTCTTTTTCTTTCCTTTTTGCTTTGTGTGTGGGTTTTGTTTGCATTTAAACTTTCTTGGTTTTGTGTATTTTCTCTTCTGCCAAGGTCCTAATCTACTAGTCTCAAGATGAGCATTTAGGCTTAATAAAGTTCCTCCTAGCTCCTCATTTTCAGAATCAGGAGGTCGAGGTTGAAGGGCAAGCTGGGAAGTGTCAAGAGCTGTGAGCAGTGAAACAGAGTCACTTGGCAGCCTCTGCTGAAGGACAGCCCATGTGCAGTGGGCTGAAGTTTGCATTGTGAAACATGCAGGACTTTAACTTGCAGCTTCCACATATGTGATTCTTAGGTCTCCTAAGAATCTCTCTTCTTCCTTTTTGCAATTACTCTTACTGTGGTTTCACGTGTACCAAGTTATTTCACGTTGCGAAATTCGAAATCGCTTTTATTTGAAACCACTGAAAGCTATTTTTACAAGGAAAAACCTCAGTGTATAGTTTTGCATCCAAAAGCCTGCCAGCTAAAATGTCTGCAGATGGAAAACACAAAAGCAAGTGGCATTAGTGGAGTGCTTCCCTGCTATTGTACAATCTTTAAAGCCAGTCTGGAGCAAACCTCTGCCAATTCCTGCAGTGCCAGAGGTGCTGATTCAGGACAGCCAGCAGCATGCACAGGGACTCACCCAAGAGGATGCTCAAAAACTTCCCCAGATCAAGACTTCAAAGCAAACACTCCTTGGGATTTCCACTGCTATATCCCATGACTTCTAAGTAGAGAATACAAAATACTTAACTTTAAAAAGAAACGTGATCAGGATTTTAAAAAGGAATTTCAAAAACATTTTTACTAGCGCTCAAAAGTAATTTGATACAATTATCCCAAAATATGGATGAAAAGTAATAGTGTTGCATAGCCAGCAACTCCCACTCAGCAATCCTTTGGGTCCTGTTTGCGAAAATGCTATTCCTGGGCTGTGATTTTCTTTTTGTTGATGAATGAATACAATCAGAATATCAGGGGAAAAAATGGCAGAAGCATCATGCTACCTTTCTGCGTTAATTTAAAAATGTTTTGTGGAGTTTGGAAGATGCTAATGAAAATTTTGAAGGGAATACATGGTAATGAAGTATAAAAATCTTACAGTTCTAATACCATATACATGCTTTACCTGTGTTAGGGAGGGATATGGGAGACTGAAGTAGAAGTAATTAGAAAAGCTTAGTTACTTCTAATATTTTTAATTTTACAACACAACCTTGAATACTGAAATGAAGCATGACTATTTTCTCTTTCAATTTTTATATTCATTACATTTTAATACTGCAATTGTACTTTTCAGTTACACATTAATTTTAAACATAGTCAAAAACCTGTAATTGCAGTAAATTTACATAAATTGACTTCATAATGAATACCTGAAATATTTCAGACCTCTTTAGGTTTTGGAAGAAGGTTAACACATGATGACTCCAAACAGCACATTGTCATTTATTTTCTGTAGACCCAAAGAATTAACAAAATTATTCCTGTTAAGAGATGCTCTGTTGGAAATTCTAGAAGTTTGCCAGCTCAGTGAGGTTCTTTGACAGCTTTTCAGGTTGTATTTCATTCTGTTCCTGACAAACAAATAGCAGCAGGAATAAGCAATTCTAGCCAACATAAAACCCCCAGATATTAAAAGTGAACAATCTGTTTTTTCTAAAGTTGCAGTGGTTTATGGGGAAGTTCTCTGGGCACACATATTGTTAAAAAAAATCCTATCAAGAATGTAATAACTATGGATGGGGTTCCTAAGGGCTGGTTTCCTGTCAAGTCTTGACATATCCAGCACAGTAAGACATTCAGCTATAGATCTATTGAGATTCCCTTGACAAAAACAACAATGGAAAAATGTACCAAGGAATCCTCCCTCTACAGACAGGAAAGTGTTTGAGTGAGTTCTGCGAGGTACAGAAAGCTCAACCCTGAAATTTTGTGTATGAGTACAAGAAGGGCCCAGACAAAAATCATCTTACCTGGACAGCAGTGGTCAGTCCATACCTAATGTGGAGAGCAGATGTCCTCATGAGGCAAAGAGTTAAAGAAAGTGCTACAAATCCTGTCACCATGACTGCCTCTTCTTCAGAGAGGCTAAGAGCAGACGTGCTTGCTCTCCTGCATGGCCTGTGGTTCCTACATGGCACATGGGTGATGGAAGCTTGCAGAGCTGATTACTGGTGGTGCTGTGGAGACTTCTGTGCTCCCTGATCAGCATCCAATGCACCTGATGAGTATAAAAGTGTCCCTTCACCAGCATTCCCACAAGATGTGTGTGCTCGTGAGAGACTCCTGAAACATCTGTGTGTACATCTGTGTTCCTTGTGTGTATCCCAACAAGCTTCTTGTGTTTTCTTTGCAGGGACACATTGATAGTCACGTGTACCAACAGTGCCACAAGTATCTTTGCAGGTTTTGTCATCTTCTCAGTTATTGGCTTCATGGCAAACGAACTCAAAGTGAACATCGAAGCCGTGGCAGACCAAGGTAGGGCTCACTGGAATTTCATTGCTTAGGCAGGCACCCCGTGGCACTTCCAGCTCTGTTATTAATGCTAACATTGAAATTGGAGGTGGGAATGATGGCTTCAAACTGGTGTGGGTTAGTAAACCACATGTAGGCATTTCTGTACAGGAGAAGGTACCCTGGGAAGTCAAGATTTTAGTTAAAGCCTCTTAATCACTTGTTTGGTAAGAGAAGGAAGGAAGGAAGTTGAGACTCATTTTAACTCTGTGTAAATGACTCATGGGCAGGATGGGATGGTCCCTTCATGTAGTCTAAGGGGTTATTGGCTGTCTCATTTGTCTCTGCTGCTGTTTGTCAAATCCTCTTCAAGGTAAAAGTTATCTCTGGTGGTAGCAATTCTGGATGAGAGGAGGGTAGGAGAAATCTGCTGTGAGGGGTGGGTTGTGCTTCTGAACTGTGGGGAACAAGGAGATGTCTCCATGGAGGAGTAAAACATTTCTGAAGAACTGATTAGGATCTTGGTCAGTGAAGAGAGAAGGTCATCAGTGGAGGTATGAAAGGTCTTAATTGGTAGAGCTGAGCACCACTATGCCACCTAAACCATACCTCTAAGTGCCAGTCATTGCTTGAACAACTCCAGGGATGAGGAGGACTCCACCTCCCTGGGCAGCCCACTCCAAAGTTTAAACACCCTTTCAATGAAAAAATTCTTCCTGATTTCCAGCCTGAACCTCCCCTGGTGCAGCTTGAGGCTGTGTCCTCTTGTCCTGTCACTTGTTGCCTGGGAGCAGAGCCCAACCCCACCTGGCACCTTCCTGTCAGGGAGCTGTAGGAGTTTTTAGGAGTCATGTTTACATCAATATTTTTTATTTTAGACTTTACCTCCATTCTGGAACAAACAACAAAAGCAGCTCCAAAATCTAAACCACACTGCACTCACCAAAATTGTTTGTGAGGAGTTAGAGCCTAAGACGCCGTGCTTGAGTGGAGCTGCAGTGGAAGCTCCAAGGAGAGAGGTGGGGTGAGAGACATGACTGTCAGGGATGGCTCAGCTGGTGCCTCTCTCTGGAGATGGTGAAATATCCAGCACAGGAGATCAAAAACCCTTTTCTGCTGAGTGCTTGCTGGTGGTCTTGGAGTGAGCAACTAGTGCCAGGCTGGAGCTCTCTGTTCCCAGCTGTTCCAGGGGTGTGGAAACAGCTGTGAGTGCATCTGTTCAGACCATTAAAAATTATTTCACGAGGGTGAGGCTTTGCTGGTCTCCATGACAGAGGGAAACAAAATTTAGTAATTTAGTGAAGTAATAGAAGATGAGTTTGCAATAGGAAGAGAGTGAAGATTAAGGATAGTTGTGGACTGAGGCAGTGCACTGGATAACCATAGCTAAAAAGCAGACTCAAGAATTGGTGAAAAGAACCAGCTCTTGTCATTGCCTGATTTTTTTTAAAATTCTAAAGTTGTATTTCTTTCTGCAGTAAAGAAGAAAAAAGCCAAAATGATGATGAAACATGATCTCCCTTCAAGTTTTCAAAATCTTGAATAAAAATGTTAACGAAAATAAGAAGGGGCTTTCCCCTTTTATTCCCCTTTCCCCCCTTTTTTTTTCCTCCTAAAATATTAATCTGAAAAACACAGAATGCTTTTTTGTTTAGAATCTTCTTTTCAGGAAAACCTCATCTATCTGATGAACAATTAAAACACTTACCATGAAGGGAAAGACAGAATAATCTCTTTTTTCCTATTCTCTGATTAAGAACATAGTACATAGTTGAAAAACGTTAGTAATTTAAAATGAAAGTTCATTTGAACTTTTAAATTTTAACACATAAAAATATTTGGAGTTTTCCTGTCTTTAATAGACTTTAATAAAGAGTTCATACTAACCTAAGTCTCCAAAGATGGAAAGGATGGGAGGCAGCCTCCCTGTGACTGTTGTCCTGTGGTTGCATTCTACCAGGCATGTGTTACCCAGGAGAGTTATAGGGGCTGACATGGAGACATGTGCAGTTTCACATTCTATAATTTAACTTTTCCTAAAAGTGTGATTCATGGGAACTCATTACTCTGAGACTTAATTAAACTTCTATGTGCAGGCAGAGAATGTAAACAGAGCCCTTATCTCCAACAGTCAAGAAGAAATCTTTAATCAACAGATTAAAGAGGTGTTTGTAAATAAAACAGTCATTCTACATGCAAAAAGTAATTTTTTTTTTTTGCAGCACATTTTAAAAGCAGCAGCACTTTTTTTAGTTTTTTTAAAAAAAGTGTTTTCTACTGTGTTTTAACTACTGTATGGCCTTTTGTTTAGAAGAAACCCCAAGCACTTCACAAGTCCCAAGGAGATGATTTTTATGCTGCTGAAACTGTATTTTTCTCAGTACACGAGCAAGCAGGAGTTGTCTCTTGAACAGAAGCAGCTGGAGGAACTGGGGTACAAGGATCTAAATGAGAAATGTCCAGGGCAGAGAGCGAGTGGGGAGCCCATTCTCTTGGCATGAGGACAACTTGGCTCTCATTTGTGTCTCACCTGGCAGGAAGCATCTTTGGGAGTGCTTGGAGTGGGCATTCCTTTAGCTGGGATAAGCAGAGAAGAAGTGCCACCTACTGTAATGCTGCCACCACAGCCCTGCAGCCTTGGCTCCCAGGCAAATCCAAGCACTTACAAAAATACATTTCCTTTAAAGCAAATAGAAATCAGAGCCCAATATATCAAACAACAACAACAACAAAGGAAAATTCCTGATTTAGGCTTTAGAAGATTCCGTCTCCTTATTTCCTGTGCTCTGCATTATTTCAGGTTTTCTTGTGGATTTTCTTTAGAATCACAGCAGTTATTACCTTCTGTCTGGTGTCAGGTCTGGGCATCTTTTATATTCTCTTCTCATTTAACAGTGTGGCAATGAGTTGAAGAAGAGCATTTGCATTTCCATTCACCCTTGTAGCACTGAGGTGTGGGTGTTTGCCATGGCTTGCTAACTGGCAGGGAAGTGGCAGGAATTTGATCACAGAGCAGGACAGAAACATGGCTGCAGCATGCAATTCTTGCTACTTTTTTTGTTTTTAATTTGGATCAGTGTGTTGGTATACTGGTTGAATATGTGTTCTCCTTGGAAAATCGGAGTAAATAAATAATTTGAAATTTACAGCGTAAATAGAAATTAATCAGGTAGGGCTAAACTCTGTAATGCTTAAGCCTTTCTGTAACTAAGAAAGATCGATTCTGATAACCTTTATTTTTCTTATTTCTAGGTCCTGGTATTGCTTTTGTGGTTTACCCAGAGGCCTTAACCAGGCTGCCCCTCTCTCCCTTCTGGGCTATAATATTCTTTTTGATGCTTCTAACCCTTGGATTAGACACCATGGTAAACTGCTTTTGTATCCCATTCTTCTCCTTTTGATTTTCCTGTTTATTTGTTTGGAGGACCATGCAATTAATTGCTATTTCCCACGTGGGCAGTGAGTCATGAAAAAAGAGGAATGAAGTGAGGCCATCAATGCTGAAATCGTTTTTGCAGGGCTTTGGTGCTGCCATGTGACCATGTAACACCTAGGATTCAAAATACTCTCTCCTGTTGTTTAACATCCAGCTGGAGCCCTTTGTGTGCCCTGAACTGAAGCCTTTATTTTGTCTTTCAGTTCGCCACCATCGAGACTATCGTGACCTCGGTGTCAGATGAGTTCCCCAAGTACTTACGCACACACAAGGCCCTGTTCACTCTCGGCTGCTGCGTGTCCTTCTTCATCATGGGATTTCCTATGATCACTCAGGTAATAACGCTGCCTTTGAGCATCACTGTCTGTCCCCACTCCCCCTCTGGTGGCTGCTTTCCTCCTGCACAAGCTGCAAAAGCTTTAGCTGAATCCTGCCACATGTGACGCGTGGTGTGTCTGAAAACCTTTCTTTTTTTTAAGTTGTTTTTTAATGGATGCCCTGACTGAGATATTCTTAAAAGACTTTGCTGTTCAAATCTTTCTGAGAATCAGGCCTTTAAAATTTTCGCTAGCCAAACATCTCCAAAATAGTGATATAAATTAAGTATTCAACCCACACTGACAGAGGGCAGGGGTAGATTGGATATTAGGAAGAAATTCTTCCCTGTGAGGGTGGTGAGGCCCTGGCACAGATTTCCCAGAGAAGCTGGGCCTGCCCCATCCCTGGAATCATCCAAGGCCAGGTTGGACGAGGCTCTGAGTAACTTGGGATAGTGGGAGGTGTCCCTGCCCATGGGCAGGGGGGTTGGAATGAAATAATCTTTTATGTTCCTTCCAACCCAACACAACCTATGAATTAAGGAAAAAAACCCCCAAATTCGAATATCATATAAACATGCACACCTGTTTTGAGTGCCTTTCCTCTGGGATTAGACATATACTGATGGTCTTGGCAAACTGTGGCCTTAACACTGGAATTCCCATCTACCAGTGATAATCTTCAGTATCTTCTCTCCACTAATACTTTTAAACTCTCAGCAATTTCAAGATGAGACACTCAAAATCTTAATATTTTATCCATCCTTTCACCCCTTTTTTCTTTCTTTTCTTCCCTCTTACCTCACCACTACCAGCCCAACTTTGCTGTTCTAAAGCCCAGGATGGATTCAGTCCTTCATTCACTTGAATTGTGCTGCTTAACTCCGTCATGAAGACAGGGCATTAAATCCTTTCCAAACAGATGAACTGGACTCATTATTAAGGTGGTTCTGCTTTCAGTGGTGATTTTGCTTTTGACACAGTATTATGTGGTTGGAGACACTGCAGGTGGAAGGTCTGATCACAGCTCAGTCCTTAATCTTAAAGGACTGAATTCAAAGTCTTCCTAAGCTGTCCTGGCTATCAGAATCAGGTGTACCTCTGCTTTTTTCTTGTTGGATTTGATATTCATTCAGCCAGGAGGAAGAAGCTAGGGTGCAACATGACTTTGTGTCCAGTTGATGTTTGGATGCTAACTTGGGTCCTGTCCCTCTTCACTCTGCCTGCCTCAATGCCACAAGTAATCTTTTATCTTTCTTTCCTCAGGGTGGAATGTATATGCTACAGCTTGTGGACACTTATGCAGCCTCTTACTCTCTTGTCATTATTGCCATCTTCGAGCTTGTTGGAGTTTCCTACATCTATGGTAAGAAAAAATATTGTTATTGGACAGCCTATGCCAAAGCAATATTTTAGCATATGATAAAGTGAAATTCTTAAGGAAAGAAGTAGTTTTTCTTTGTAATAAAAAGGCTCAAAATTCTTTTATTTTGAACAGAAGCATGATAGGACTTTAGGACTTCAGGATACCTTTAAATGCATGTATTCAAAAGACTTTAATAGAGTCTGAAGTCATTCTCCACCAATAGCTCAAAAACATGAGTATGAGAATAGACCAAACATTTCGTGACACTTTTCCAGGGGTGCTTTTGTGCTTCAACAGTTTTAGGGACAGAGACTTCCTGAGGCAGTAGAGGTATCTTTGCATGTGCAGTGAGTGACCCTGGCTGGATGCCAGGCACCCACCAGAGCTGCTCTATCACTGCCCTCTGCAATTGGACAGGGGAGAGAAAATATAACAAATGTTCGTGGGTTGAGATAAGAACTGGGACAGATCACTCAACAAACACTGTCATGGGCAAAACAGACTCAGCTTGGGGATATTCATTGCATTTATTGCTAAGAAAAACAGAGCAGGATAACGAGATATAAAATAAATCTTAAAACACCTTACCCCCACCCCTCCCTCCTTCCCAGCTCTATCTCCTCCCCACAAAAGTGCAGGGAGATGGGGAATGGGGGTAATGGTCAGTTCATCACAGGTTGTTCCTGCTGGTGCCCAGGAGAGGAGTCCTGCCCCTGCTCCAGTGTGGGGTTATTCCCACGGGAGACAGTTCTCCATGAGCTTCTCTAATATGAGTCCATCTCATGAGCACC
Source organism: Dicrurus megarhynchus (assembly GCA_013399195.1). Lineage (NCBI taxonomy): Eukaryota > Metazoa > Chordata > Aves > Passeriformes > Dicruridae > Dicrurus > Dicrurus megarhynchus. Next base: position 211,097 of record VXAD01011017.1, on the reverse strand, counting down.
TGTTGTCCATGAATGTCTGTAACATGGGCCACTCTCCCATGGGGTGCAGTCCTTCAAGGACAAGCTGCTGCAGTGTGAGTTCCTCACAGGGTCTCAAGTCCTACCATGAAACCCGCTCCAGTGTGAGCTCCTCTCTCCATGGGTGTGCAGGTCCCCAGCACAGGTTTCCCACAGGTTCACAGCCCTCTTTTGTGCATCCACCTGCCCTGGTGTGGGCTCCTCCATGGGCTGCAGGTGGATCTGTGCATCCCTGTGGCCCTCCACGTGCTGCTGGGACACAGCTGCCTCACCCTGGGCTGCAGGGGAATCTCAGCTCCAGGACCTGGAGCAGCTCCTGCCCCTCCTTCTGCACTGACCTGGGTGTCTGCAGGGCTGTTCTCTCACATATTCTCACTCCTCTCTTCTCTGCTGAAATAACACCTGTGCAATAACTTTTTTGTCCTTTTTAAAATCTGTTATCAGAGACGTTGCTATCATTCCTGATTGGCTCTGCCTCGGCCAGCTGTGGGTCTGTCCTGCAGCCTCCAGGGATTGCCTCTGCCAGGCACAGGGGAAGTGTCACAGAAGCCACCCCTACAGCCCCACTGCTACCAAAACCTGGCCCTGCAAACCCAACCCAGCATTTAACAACTTTTGAAGGCTTTTTTTTCCATGTACACATCAAGCCTTCCCTTTTTCCTATTTGTCCGTAACATAGACTCCAGACTCTGCAGCTACTCTTAATGATTAATTATCCACAGTGGTAACACCAGTTATATTGACCCACGTTGATGTACATTAAACTGTGAGGAAGCTCCTCAGTCAGTACAGAACAGTGCAATTGCCACAAAGCTGCTGTAGTTACAACTGATACCAGCCAGTGATGTGCTCCCAAACTTGCCCAATGTTTTCAGGAGCCTGATTCTTGGAAATGTGAAGATCTTCCCACATACCACATGATTAATTTATGCCTGGAGTGTGAGGCTGTTTCTGCTATTGCTGTGGACAGGAATGAATTATAGAGTTGAATCAGCTAGGCATAAAAACCCAAGATGTTCTGCTGAAGGTGCTTGTGTGGCCTCATGACCTTGGGTTCTGGTCCTTTTCACTGAATACTTGTATCTGCCTGTGCTGTGGAGTCCACTCTGTAACACAAGTGCCTTAAAATATAGCACAGGTTTCAAATCATGCAGAATTTGGTGCTCTTGCTTGAGAAATGAATGTTATAGACAGGACAGGGAATCAGCCCCTCCTTGTTTTCTCGCATTTCATGGAAATTCAGCAGTGTATTTTACCTCCACTGACATCCAGTTCAGTGAGTATGCCTGGGAGATTGACTGCTAAGCCAGACATGACCTAGTGAGGAAATGTTACAGAATATGATGGAAAAATTCAAAATACAGAGAGAAAAGTTGATTTAGGCCAGTCATGTTTTGGTTGATCAAAATTCTTGGCTTTTTTTTATGTGCCTGGAATGTAAGCAATTCAATTAGAGTTGGTTTAGAGGTGAAATGAAATGCAGCTTCTCTAAAATCAATACAATTTCATAAGAAGTGATGAGAGGGGAGCTGTAAGAAGAGTTTAAGGGTTTGTTGGGGATTTTTTTGCCTTCCTTCTCCTCACTTTGCTGACAGCATGCCTGAACAGCCTTGTATTAGATGTTTTCACCCTTCCTGGCCACCAGCATCGACAGCATCACCTGGTCAGTGCCAAAGATTGCCCCCTTTAAAACCACTGCCATCAGTGTGCAAAATAAATACCTTGTGTTTAAAATATTTTTAGTATTTTAAAACTATTTAAATCTGTAAAATTTCTTTGTTCTGCATGACTTTAAATAAGGTTGAAGGTAAATAGGGAGCAAATACTGGCTCTGTTCCTCCTCTGAACGCTGTGTGGCAGAAGTGCTGCAAACCAGCCTTTGTGGAATGACATTAGGTTTGGAAGAAAAAACTGCTCTGGCCACTGTCTGCTTTCCCCAGCAATTCCAGCATCTCTTAAAGCATTAACATTTAAGAAAAACATAAAATAATACAGAAATAATAATAGCTCTGCAAAGGAAGGACCTGAATAGAGGAGAAGGGGTTTTTTTAGTTAGCTATTACTTTAGTGTAATCAGATGTGGAAAAGATTTTACAAATTACAAATCAGTCTTTTTATGCTTTCTGTACAACTGATTGTTCATCAACAGCTGTTGGTAAAGCCTTTGCTACAATCTATTTCAAAGACTGTTCCCTGGAATGAAACTTTTGCTAGAATAAGGAGCTTCCAATCTTTCAAATGAAAAAGGAAAGACTTACTTTAAAATCGTTACCTGTTTGACTAATGTACCAGAGCTACTTTTACCATGCTAAAGCTAGTTTTGTAAGGACTGTTCATAGAAATACATCTTGTACATTTGTGATCTGTGTGTTGTAAATACAAGCAAAGCTGCTGCTCTGGTTATATTCCTTCAAGCAGGGCTTAAAATTGGTATAATATATTTCCAAGGTCTGACAACTGCTGTTTTACAGTCCACTGACACCTTTCTCTGTGCACTTGTACTCTTCATGGCAAGCAGGTTGGCACAACAGTGGCAGGTGCTTTTATGATGAAATAAATTTGTCTTTAGTTCTTGTTACATGTTCTGCTTGCTGAGCTCGTTGAGATTTTTAAATTAAAAAGAGACACATGTGGTTATTTCCTCATAATCACTTATTTTTCAGTAGAGTCAGTGCTCCATAATCCAAACAAATGCACCTTTTTATTTCACATGCTGGCTTAGGTGTTTATTCTCCAGTTGTTTAGATTATGATGAATCATTAGTAAAGAACAGCTTAGGGGTGGGGGTATTAATTTAATCATCAGCATAATTCCCACTGTTGCATTTTGTAGCATGAAGCTAAAGACAAAAATCTCTCTGTTTGAGTGAAACACTGCTGGAAACTGAAAATATATGATGGTAACTTTGTTCATGCTCCTTCCAGATCTGCTTTTTGACAGTTTTTTTTTGGGAAGGTTCGTTGTCAGAGTGAGTGGTAACTGCTGCTGTCTATTTGTAGAAAACATTAGTAATTTTGAACATTTTACCTGTAACAGAATGGTGAATTAGTTGTCTGGCTAGGTTTGCAGTCTCCTTTTTAATGGATTTTATATCTCAGCACTTATGAATACATCATTCTACTTTGGAGAGGGAAAAATCACATATGGAATATCATGTGTTGTTTATTTCCCAGAGTTATTCAGCAGGCCTGACTGATCTGAGAGGGAGACCAGATTTACTAAGACCTGGGAAAAAAAAATTGGTGTGCTGTTAATTAAAATATCCTTTGCATTTTTCTGTGGAACTTTGGCTGGAAAGGGATAAGTAGTGTGTAATCCCTTTATCTGTTTACATGCATTTGACTCTTAAATTGCTAATATTTAAGAGTGCTTTAAACTGTGAATATCTACTGACCATTCCAAAAAGGAACTGTTTTTTTTTTTAATGGGAGTTTCAAACTAATCTGTGCAGGTTTACATGAAGGTGGCATGAATTTTGGAGGCAGAAACCCCTGGTAATTGTCCAGTTAGGTATCTCTCCCTTGCAGCAGCAAGTGTGGCTGAAATAGACACTTTAAACAAGATTTAAACTTCGTGGAAATACCTGTACCTTGTGCTGCTGCAGTTAGTTTAAGACCAGCTTTGTTCCCAGCACAACACAGGGCTGGCTGCTGTGTGAGCATCTCCCCTGCACTCGCTGCAGGTGCTGCTCAGGTAAATAAAACACAGAGAAAAATCTTTCAGTTGCAGCAAAAATCTCCTTTCAGGTCCATCACACAATGACCTTGGAGGTTACATTTTGTCCAGACATACAAACTTCTATTACAAAATAGAGAAGGACCTAATGAGTCAGACTGGTGCTGAAGTACAGTGATTCCATGAGTCATAAAAATTACATGTATTTTACAGAGAAGAGGCTTTCTGAAGAAGAGCACTTGTGGTAGTCAGCAGAAAAGAGAAAAAAAGGGAAAGAAATTACAGAAGGAAAATGTGACCTCTGGGTCACCTTGGCTCAGTTTTCTGAGCTTACCTTCACTGCAAGTTTTAACTTTTTCCCCTTCCCTAAATACAGTCCTTGCAGTACCTTTTTCCTCTTTAATTTCTGCATTTTTCTTCTCTATTCCTTATCATAGCACGGTTCTTTAGCTTTTCTCTCACAGACTGAGATGGGTTACTGTGTGCTCACCCCCTGGGCTGGGCCTTCAGGGCTGCCAAACATCCAGCCCTGCTCCTTTCTTCAAGCTGCATCAGAGGGCACTGGGTGATGAGCCAGTGCTAATCTTTTACCTTCTTAATTCTTGGAACTATCAGGTGGATAGATTTATTTCTCCTTGATATCAACAGAAAGGCTTCCAAATTAGGTGGATCAAGCCTGGGGATTATCCCTTCTTAGACTCAGCAGCTGCAGCGGCTGACTCTATACAATAAGAAATAAAGTAGTTTATTACTTTTGTTCCAAGTATTTCTTCCCTTACTCAACGCCTTTTCTCCAGTATTGAAGCTTTCCCCACATCATGCAAGTTAGACAAAATGCTGCAGAATAAGGCTTTGCAAAATTTAGACAAAGTTGGCCCAATATTGTAACATTTGTGTGACAGATAGCTCAGACCTCTCTCTTCTTATTACAATTAGAAAAGCTGGAATCAATTTCAGTTTTGTTTTTATTACTTTTGGATAAATTACTAATAATGAAATTACTAATAGCTAAATTACTAATAACTAAGAGGGAATAGCAGCTGCTGAGCAACACACCTTTTCCTGTCACATGGCATGGCCAAGGAAGGAGCTGCAGAGTGGCTGGAATACTATTTTCCAATCTTGCATGTTTTAGTAACTCAAGTAACTTTAGGGATGCAATCAATACAATAATCTGAAGAACTAACACATCAGCTGATCTTTTTGTTCAGACGACATTGAATATAATTTAAAATACTTACAGGTGTTCTCTAGCAATTTTAAATATCACTATCAGGTGAAAAATAACAGGACATCACTAGTTTCAGTGCTAAGGAGTACAGCTGTAATCCAGTCATGTAGCAGGTATGGAGAAGCTGAAATATTGCCTGTGCTGAAGCAGGTATACAGATATTAATAAGGCTGATCTTCACAGGGAAATAAAACAAATAAAACAAATAGACAAGTAATTGCAGCTACCCGGGACATACTATTAATGCTTTAACACAGAACATACTAAACATCTAATCTCAATGTAAAAGCTCAATTACTTTAATCCTTAAAATGGAAATATTTTATTGGAATGGTTCCCACCCTATCAGTCCCATTTTTTACTGTGTATTTAGATCCTCCACAGAAGATTTCAACCAAAAAGTTGGAGTTTGTTTTTGCAGTTAGACACAAGGGAGGGCACCAGAGCTCTGTTGCAGACTGCAGCTGGTTTCTTTCACACCTAATTGCTTTTCCATTTGCCATTTACAGGACTGCAAAGATTTTGTGAAGATATAGAAATGATGATTGGATTCCAGCCAAGTAAATTCTGGAGAGTCTGTTGGGCATTTGTGACCCCAACTATTTTAAGCTAAAGCAAAAAAAAAAAAAAAAAAAAGAAAAGAAAAGAAAAGAAAAAAAATTAATGTCTTCTCCAAAGAGTTTTGTTGTTGTATGTTCATTATTGTTCACATGGTGCTTCTGGGTGCTAGTAGCTAGAACTTGGATGCAGATACTTAAACACAATGCATGTGTTCTTGCCATGGGTATGTAGTAGACACAGTGTAAGTAATGGTGGTTTTGGTGGAGAGGGATGGCGAGTCTGCCAGGAAAATGGTGGCCTTTTCTTGGCCATGCCAAATGCTGCCATGGCACAGCACTGCACAGCAGCATTATGGATTATTTTATTTATATGTATATATATATGTGCATGTGTGTGTGTGAGTGACATTTATGTATGCACAGGGAAAAGAAAAGACATGATCCTCCTGTCTGCTACCTGAGCTAGGGAAAAACCCGTTTTATTGACACATAAACTGATGTAAGAGGGATGCTTTGGAAAGGCTGAGGTGGAAACGCGAGCGAAAAGGAGGCAAAGAGAGGAGGAGGAGCGGGACTCTCCCGTCCCCAAATCCCCGGGCCCCGGGAGGTGGCGCTGCGGGCCCTGAAATTCAGAAACAGAGAGTGGTTGGTTTGGTTTTGTTATTCTTCCTATCCCTCTTTCATTTTCATTTCCTCCCCAACACCTTCCTTCAAATTTACGTAGTATTTACTTCACGTTTAGGTCTCAATTTAATGAAAAAGTGTCACAGTCTCAATTTCACCATTGCTATGAAAGTTTCTTCAAGTCCAGGGGTCCAAATCCAATAACTGTATCTACATTTGCTGTCTAGGTTTCTAACACAGTGCTTCCTCTACATTTTAACCTAAGTGCAGATGCAATCTGCAATCACATATAATTTTTTTGACACAAGAATGAAATAATTATTTCAACCATTTCAAAAGCTGTCGGCTTGACAAATCAGCACAAAACAACAGAGCCTTCTTTCGCCAGTATTTTCTGTCTGAGAGCACATACTTCCACTTGGATGTCCTCAAGCCTGAACCACAGGCGCTGCAAGATTCTCTACTTGTGCAGAGTTTTAAATACTCATCATTTCACAGCAGTGCTAAATATAGTTCCTGCAAGTCACACCCTCACGGAATGGTTGGGGTTGGAAGGAGCCTTAAAGCTCATCTCATTCCACCCCCCTGCCATGGGCAGGGACACCTCCCACTACACCAGGGTGCTCAGGGCCCCATCCAACAAGGCCTTCAACACTTCCAGGGATGGGGCAGCCACAGCTCCTCTGGGTGAGTATTTTTAGCCGTTTAGGTACAAGAAAAGTTTCTGGAATTTCTGAAAAGACACATATTTTGAAACAGTAAGTATGAGCTCAGCTGGTGGGTGGAGAAGCAAAGCAGTGACTCTCCAGTCCTTTGCAGTCTCTCCTTCCAGAGAAGTTATATTTCAGCTCATGTGCTGGGAAGTTCCTGTGTGTGCTGTTCTTTAGCACAGTGTAAGCTTTGGCAAATCTTTTTATTCCTGGAGGGGGAAGAAAAAGGCACTGGAAGAAGTTAACAATTTCTTTTCAGTATTGTTAATTGAGGAATGAGGATTTTTTTTTCTGAAAACTGGAAAAGGTTTCGTTTTCACAGACAGGAATACCTGTGTGAAGGGACCAGTGAGTTTTGGTGAGCTCAACAAAATCCTGAGTTGTGAAGAAATAAAATTTTCTATAGTGAGAATAATTTCTCCAATGGGTAAAATGAAGGTAGTCTACTTTTCTCACGTAGATTTTCTTTACCAATTGCCTTCACTGCCCTCCAGTATTGCTGTGTGTGAAAACCAGGTAGATCTATCTTAACTATCTGTTGTTTGATTGTGGCAATGTATGGCTATAGTTTGCAAATCACTTTAAAAGTTTGAAGACATAGTCCAGTTTGCAGGGTTAGGATGACATCAGTGGTATTTCTCGTCTCTTGGTGACCTGGTTAAAAATGAAGGCATGTGCACATGGGATTTTTTAGCTCTTTTTTTTTTTTTTTTTTCCCCCAGTGGTTATTTTCAAGATGCTGCCTTAGACCCTGTTTTACACTTCTGAAGGGAATTGTAAGGCTTTTCTGCAAATTGCTCAGATCCTTTATTAATCAGACTTGTGCTCGTAGCTACTGTCAGTAATCACAACCAGGGAATAGGAAATTATGTTGTTTGTTAAAGAAAACAAATTTGAACTGACCATGTTTAAACTCTCTAAACTTGCATGTTTCGCTGTTGTTCCCTCCAAATGCAATATTTAGTGAGCTTACAGTGAGAAATAAATTGACACTGATCAGTCATAATTCAATTTTTATGCAATGGAAACAGACAAAGCAAAACCAAGCAATGAATTATTTTCTATTATTGCCTCTGTAAAGCTAATATTTGATACATTTGGATAGCCTAATATTAGACTTTCATTAAACTCCACATCTCTGGAACTAAAGCTGATCATTTTTATATGTGCCTTCACCGAGTTATACTTCTATAAATCTTCTGTGTGCAATTATTGCAAGCACAGGCATTTCCCAAAAGTTACTGAATTATGCACAAATGTAAGCAGATGTATTGCTGTTCATACAGTAAGTGAAATGGAGTAACTTAGCATAATCACATTAGGTAAAACTGCCAATAGACCATGTAATAAAGCATGTTACTCTAGGGACAAGATTCTAATTTCAATTATTCTGGCACAAATACAGTGATTTTCGTGGGATTTTGCAAGATTTCCTTGAAACTCATTAGATTCAGGCTCTGACCCATTTATTACAGCTGGTGGCAGCACCCTGCCTTAGGTGTATGTGCTTTTATCTATATTCCATGTACACCAACTCTGTGTGTGGATGCCCACCATTTATTGCATAGCAGGCTTGTTTTGCTTATTCAAACATATTTGTTTTCCTTTCTCGTTCCCAGTTTATTCTCTGCTTCAGTTTTTACCAGTGGGAACCCATGACTTACGGAGCTTACCACTACCCAGGCTGGTCCATGGTGCTCGGGTGGCTGATGCTGGCCTGCTCAGTCATCTGGATCCCAGTTATGTTTGTGATAAAAATGCATCTAGCCCCAGGCAAATTTATTGAGGTAATTCTTCTGTCTTTTTGCTGTTCAAAAATATGGCCGCAGGAGACTGTCTCTTTTATTTTACATTGATTTTTGTGGTATTGAATGTCTAATACTGCTAAGATTACTTTCTGGTAAACTAGTTATTGTGTTGCAAAGAGATGCTCAGTTGATTTAAAATGCAGACCTTCTATTCCTAGTTTCTCAAAAACCACGGTCCTGAATTGTGGAGGGGTTTGTTTTGTGAGATCTAGACAAATTTCATGAGGTTTTGCATGGCTTTCTTGGAAGAAAGTTGTTCTGGCTTTGTTGGCCTTCTTGCAAAAGCAGCGTGTAGCCACAGGAAGCATCAGCAGCTGGTGTGTATCGTGTTCAGGGAGCCTGGCAATCGTGGTTGGGTACTGGAATCATCCAGGATGTGCTCCATGAGGCTGTGCCACTCGCTGAAGTCCAGGAATAAGATGTAGAGCAGGAAGTTTTTTCATGCATCTCAAGCTACTCCTTATGAAACCTAGCTGGCAATCTTTGCTTTCACCCTTCATCTCTTTAATCTTCTTGAACAAGCTGATCCTTTCTGGCACCCGGGTTTAAAATAATTCCATGTGGCAATTTATTTTTAATTTAAGTTTCTTTTGTTTACTTTGCTAATTGCATTCCTGACACTTTCCCCCCACTACTTCAGAAACGTGGTGGTCACCTTCTTCTCCCCATCCCTGTGTCCTGTCCCCGCCTGTCACCCCCACCTCTCCCTGGCTGTTCCCATCCTGCTAGCTCCTCAGTCCCTGGCAGGGTGTGGTACAGCAATGTCAGCATTTCATCCCCTCGTTGCCTTGCTCCTGTCTTCGGGAGAAGCTCAGTGCCCTTTTTTAGGTCTTTGAGGCTTTCTCGGTTCTGCCTTCTCATCACTGCCTGCTGCTTGTGCTGCTCCCACCTCGAGAGAAGGAACAGACACTTGCTCCCCTTTTTGTAGCCGCTTTTGCAGTTCAGCTTCCCTGCAAATCCCACCGGGGCTGCTTCCTGCTTCAAAAATGAAAAGGAGAGAAAATGCACTAAAATAGTATAATCTTTTTGGTCTCTCAATACGTCATACTACACATGCCTAAGGGAAAAGACCACGCTCCTCTGCTTCCCATGGAGCAAAGGAATCTCGTAGGAGAGGAATTTTCACAGTGGTGGGACACCCTAGGGCGTGCATCCAAGCACGTGGTTGGCAGTAGGCAAGGAGGCCACTTGTCTAAAGGGCCATTCAGCCCTTGTGCAGAGCAGATTGCAGTGCCTGGGTCAGGAGACAACTGCTCCTCCTGGAAATGAGCTCATGTGGGATTAGGTTTACTTGGTCCTTGTCTCATAAACTTCTCGGGATTAGATTTACTTGGTCCTTAAGCTTCTCTCGCTGAGACAAATGGTTCTGCTCCAAAACTTCTAACGTGTAGAAGTGGCATACATATTGCCACAAAAATAGGGTGCTTTCCTTACTGCCTCTCCAGGTGTGCACCCAAATAAACACCCAAGAGTTGGATCTGTTTTGAAAGGGCTTTTGCTGAAGCTATTTCAGCTGTAGTCTGGTATCTCCTCAATACTGAGTCTGCTGCATAAAATTATTATGGTTGATTTGGGAGGTAAAAGTTGCAAACTGGTAATTAAGCAGAGATTAAAATAACTGATCAAGAGGTCTGATTCACTTTATTAGGTAATAAACATATAATTGTTCCCTCTTAAGTCATCAGAAATATGTTTTCTTTCCTTTTTATCTGTGAATGCACCGATCAAATTATATATTCAATAAAGAACTCAGTGGAAAGATCAGAAAATTTTCATTGTTTGCCAGGTTGACATTCTCCTCTTTCTTTTTCCCCCGCAGATAGAAACAAAACATTCTGTCATCTCAAAATTAAAATCTTTGTTCATTCATAATGATGTACTACTTTTTGGTCATCTGTATACTTTTGGGAAATATGCTAAATAGAAATCCAATTATTTTAATGCATTTACCCACTGCTTAGACCATTGGGTTAAGTAATTGGGCACGTGTCCTTCAGTAAGAGAAACTCACAATCTGTAGCAGTGGTTCTGAGCTCCCCTCTCATGGTGTGGGGGAGAATGTATAATTAAAACCTGGGCACTTTATCCTCTATTAATCTTGAAAACTTTGTGCAAAACAAACGCTGAGCAGTGGAGCATTGCCGGGCCGTCATCAATAATCTTAAATGAGCCTCTCCTCACTTCTTCTGCATTGTAATTCTGCTCCATGACACCAAATGAGACTCTCTTTTCTCTCCCCCATCGCAGCGGCTCAAGCTGGTGTGCTCTCCACAGCCTGACTGGGGCCCCTTTCTGGCCAAGCACCGCGGTGAACGTTACAGGAACATGATTGATCCGCTGGGAACCTCCTCCCTGGGACTTAAACTGCCAGTGAAGGATATGGAATTGGGGACCCAATGCTAATACTTATTACAAAAGGGTGGCAATAACATTGTCAGCCTTTTCTGATTTTTTTCCCCCGCCCCCCCCCACTGTTTCTTCTTTTCTTTTCCGCAGTGCCTGAAAGTGGTTGCTTAGGAAAGCAGGATTTACTGTTGCATGCCGTAGGGAAGGCCTAACTAGACCACTTCCAGGTGTAGGTGATGCCCGTGACATGTTCTGTACCTGGACACACAGCAAAAGCCCTGTGACAGGTGACATAACCAGGTGGTGTAGGAATAAACAGAACCAAACCTAAAAATCTTTAGAGGAAATGATGTGCGCAGTTTGACCCATCTCCCACAAGCACCCTTGTAACAGGTGGCTGTGATGGGACTAGGATTTTGCTACCAGTGTATTCCAAGGAAGGTTCAGCCCTCAAATATGATGGAAGTGAGCAAAGAATGGGATCTCCTGTAGCCCTGATGTAAATCCAGCATAAGGCTCCTATAGCAATGGCGTTGCTTTTTCTACACTGACAGCCGACCTTGGCCCATCAGGTCTGCAGACTTCCTTTATGATTTATACTAACTTGGAGAGATTGTTATGTTATTTAAACAAGTGGAGACCCTTGAAACAGCACACCAGGAAGCAATATGTGGGGTGAGAACAGAAACACGATGATCCATTTGATCTTTTCAAGTAGAAAAATAAGAAAAAAAATCTTTAAAAATGATCAATTGAGACTGGGACTAAACTGCATTTGAGTCTAGAAGTGGTTTGGAAATGGTGCCAGAAGGAGTTGTATGGGCATCACTGTTTAAAGTCCTGTCATATGTTTCATTTGATAATTTGGTATCTGTCATTTCAACTAGGAATGCCTCAGTTAGACAAAGTGTCTGAAAACTTGCTCCACCTGTGGTTTTACTCACTTCAATACTCTGAACATAATTTTCCTTGTTTCTCTGCTTTTGTTTACAGTATCTCCTCAAGAAGCCATCATATAATTTGTGCCTAACTTTGTATTCTTACAGTGGTAAGTGTAGTCTAGTTACCACCTGAAAACAGTTATTAGAAGTTAGATGTGCTGTTCAACTTTGTGACTCCCCGTTCATTTGCCTATAAGCATCTTTATATAACCTGTAACCTTTAGATGGTGTATTCTTCTCTTTCAACCAACGGGGAAATAGCAGGACCCCACTTGTCTATATATTATATATATAGCACGTAAATTCTTCAAAGCAGTATTCTCTCAGAAACGTGCATAGGGTATTTTTTTCATTAAAACATTTGCATTAAATAAAAACCCCCAAATCCACAACAATTAACCACTGCAGTCACCCAAACAGATGCAACATTAGATATAGAAAATGCAAGGGTTGGGAGGAGAGGACAATTTAGTAGATGGCCACCATCACATTGCATAGCACTAGGGCATCCTAAATCATTACATTTTAGAAATCAGATATAAGCAGTCATATGAATATTAGACTTAAATAGTTTTGTTACCTATTGGACAGAGTAAAAAATAGAGCTTTTTAAGAGTACATTTATTTACCTAAATAGAAAATTAGCCCAACTTATTGTAAATGCACTAGAATGAGGGAGAAAAATATATCTTCAATAATTGGCAAAAGTTAACCTTTATTATCTTGTTATATCCTATACATACATATATGATATTTTTTAACAGTGATCAGTGTTCATGCAGTGTGTGCTAGTGATGTTTTTGTCCCTATAAATATCTTACCAATCAGTGTAGAAATGATGAGCTTAGTAGTTTAGCCAGTTTTTTCCTCCCCACAGACACTACTGTAGTAGCCTGTAAATGTTCTTTCCTTTCAGGGGCTGTTTCTATCCCGTTCTTTTGTCTGTCTGTCTTCATATTACAGGGTCTCAGGTAAATCCTCAGTCCATGTGTGTCCGTAGATCAGTAGGTGTGTTGTTTCATCCCGTTGAAGAAAACAAAAAAACTAAACCTTAAAGTAACACTTCCAGAAATTGTTAACTCCTTTTCTCTCTGTGTATATATATATGTATATGAAATATATTAATCATTTTGCTGAACTTCCTCTTTCACGGGGCAATTAGTGTTGCCAGTTCTAGGCACTGCTGGAGACCTTTAATCCTCACACAGGACAAGTGAAGCACTGTCAGGGGATGTCACCTAGGGCAGGGAGGACAGATTCCACAATATTTTACACTGACCCCTGAATCTCCACTCCATGGGCTCTTGTTGGTCCCTGTCTCACACAGCAGCAAGACAGGACCCTCCTGTGAGCTTCTCTGCCTTAAAGCTGTTCCCCCTTGCTTCAGCTTTGCCTGCTATTTTAACAAAAGACTTGCTATTCTTACTTCTGGCTTTTATTCTCCTGACAGAGACAGGTTTGAGAAGCCATGCTCTGTTTGACCTCATGAAGGTCTACAAGGATGAGCTGGAAATTTGGTTACCACATCTAGGTGGGGCTGAGGGACCTTCCCTGGGTGCAGAAAGGAACCTAATGATTCTGTGATTCCAAGTCAGCACCTCTCCTGGGAATTAGGTATTTCTGTTGGGATAAGTCACTTTGGGTCTCTCTTGACCAATATTGCCTCACATTTTGGTTTGATTTTTGGAGTCCAAGCCAGTTTGTCTTTGCTACTGCTGTCATTAAAAAACAACAACAAATATAACAAATATCCATAGGTTTGGTCCAGTTTGAGAAAGAGAAAACACAGTTGAATAGTTTGAGAGTACTGAATCCTTTCACTTACTGGCTTGTCTCAAGGCGTGCGTTGGAACTGGGATTAACTCCTTGCCATAAAGTTCCCTCAGTGTAAGGATGTCAGTTACTGCCTACCTGAATTATGAAAGAGATATCATTTGAAGGAATACTGCTGGGGTATGATATCTTTTGGCTTGGATTACCAAACCAGACTGCATATGAAATTGCAACTGAATTGCTTTCCATGATTTATGTAATTAATCTGCTTGCTTTTAATTTAGATGTTGTTCCTGTGCCTGCTAAGTCATTAGCACAGGATTAGGCTTGAATTTGAAACTCTGTAAACGGATGGTTGTGATTTTTTTTGCTAGCTGATCTTTGTCTTCAGCTTTGACCCCATAGCTAGGCTTGCAAAAACCTTCGGAAAAGGGGAGAAATGCATATAAAAATCACAGAAGATGTGACGTTTTCACTGTAAGTGAAAAGCAGGGGGGCTTTTTGGTCACATGAGACTTTTTCTAAAGTATTTTACTGTCCAAATCTGAAAGTTGAGATTAAATTAACCAGCAGTGTCTTCTTTAAATGAGAAGTTACCTTGAAGTTTGGGAATGCACTTCATTTACCATGTTCTAAGGAAAGTTTGCATGTACTTTGATAATTTTCTAAAAATAAATTTAGTAACTAATAGCATAACAGTAAAGATCTTTAAAAGAAAAAAAAAGGAGGGGAAAAAGCCATATTAGTAAAAATGTGATGTATGTACTTTCAGATCTATCTATCTTGTGAGTAAAAAATGTTTAAATTTGGTGAAATTATGATGCATATTTTTTCTTTGAAATTAAATTGAATTTCTGGATGAGCTGAAATGCATTATTGTATGCATTAAAGATTATACCTAATGCAAAAGCTTGCCATCTTCAAATTCTTTGGGGTCTTCCTAGTGTTTTTAATATGCAATGTTCAAAACCTGTGTTTCAGCTAGACAAGGCAGCACTTTGTTTCCAAAAGAAGGGTTTAACAAAATGACCTTTAATTGAGAAAGACTCGGATTGTCTTTATATGATGTTTCAATTGAGTCCAAGTAGTCTTTTGATTAGTTTCTGCTCCACTGACCACATTAGATGTGCCTCCACACTGAAGATCATTGCTTCTGATACACTGTGTGACTATCTCTTACCATCAAATTCCAACACTGATTTTAAATACCTTTGGTCTTTTTGTTATGTACAGTTTTATGGATAATATGATTTCTTTTTGCCTCTGTTAAAGCAATGTTTATGCATGGCAGTCATTGGTCTCCTGTTGGTTTCTTATTCTGCAGCGCCACTTCTTCTTGCAATCAAGGACAGACTTGTAGGAACTGTGGCTTGCAGACAGCAGAGCTTTCTGACCAGAGGCATCCCAGAAAGCTTCTCTGTTCTGCTGTTGCAAGAGACACTTGTTGCTTGGTTCGTAGTTAGATGGTGTGCACATAAGGTACCTGTAAAATGCTCAGAGCTTGATATTCCTGAGGGGCTCAGGTCGGTGACTCGAGGCGGGAAGGGAGAGGTATTGGGGTTTCTGCCTCTGTCACCCTCAGGCAGCCTATCAGTAAAGAGAGAAGGTTTTCCTGAAGGGTTCATCATAATGTGAGAACTAGGTTGGATATTAATGCTTGCAATATTTTTATTTGCCCATAACATTTAAATACATCTTCAGGTAACCATTTGCCTTATAGCTATCTTCCATTGTTAGGAAAATTGACTAAAACATGTTGTTATCTGTCCTTTCTATTATGTAGTATTACCTTGTAAGGTAGATGCTTGGCTGGTATAAATTGTCGCAGCTTTGTCTGGAGCTGTGACAATTTACACCAGCTGAGAATTTGCTCCCTGTGTCCTATGGCACTTTATTACGGACCCATCGCTGATGGGTTAAATCTTAATTACTTGCGTAATGTCATATATAAATATATATATATATATATATTTACAGGCATTCTATGGGGTACTGCTGCCTATGGATAAAGATTTGTACCCTAACCAGATCATTACAGTTTTTTCATTAGCTGTATGTGCAAAAGATAGATTGTTACAAAGAATGCATCATATATATATCTCATGTAGTACATATTATGTTGCTGTATGTTGTTAATTTCAGAAATCATTATTCTTGAGGCCCTACCTCAAATTTTGTATTTATGTGTACAAATGCAATTTATTGTATTATATATTTGCCTAATATATTTGGATGTGATAAATTAAAATTATTCAATAATGTATGGGCTTTAAAGACTCTAAATAAATGTCCAGTGTTTAAAACAGAAATTACATCAACCTTTCTGGTGAATGAAATGTCTCTTTTTCCACCACCTCCTTCCCCACCCAACACACACCACAAACATCATTCTTACTTAACACGCAGCCTTAAGGTATCTGCAGAATTGATCCATTTGATTGTTAGAAACATTGAGCAGCAACTGGAAACAGCCCTCCTGGGAAATGGGGATGTTGCACAGCTGCAGAAACAAGTATCATTTAAATGGCTGGTTTCTTAGCTATTGAGTGTTCTGTACCTTGTGGAACAATTGATTGCTTAACAGAGGACCAACTGGATTTGCTTAAATCGTTCTTATTCTATCAATTCAATCATCCCAAAGGTTGTTAAACTGTTGAAAACAAGAGAGGTTCATATCTGCTGGAGATGTAAACGGAAGGCTGAAAGAAGGAGCAAGTGAAGAAGCCAAGTGTGAGGAACAGGTTCTGGTGTTATCGTACCTTGTGTTTGAATTCCTGCCGCGTGGTGAGGGCCATGTGCCACAACACTGATTTGGAAAGCAGCTTCTTCCCTTCCCAGCCTGCTATGGAAATGGTACTGGTCCAACCCGTTTCACTGTCGGCAGACATGAGCTTTTGAGAAACTTTCCCCAAATACAGTAGTTGAAGCACGATGTCAGGACGTGTCATCAAAAGTGGTGACACAAGAGATACTTGTGCCAAGTGCATGATTCATTTCAGGCGAGGGTCTGAGCCTGAAGACTGTAAGCTGTGTAAGACTCTGCTCTATAGCTAAGTGGCAGGACTGTTTCACCACTTCTGGCACTTTGTTCTGTCTTTAAGCTTGCATTTCTCTGAAGTGTGCCTGCGTGGGTAAAGGAGGTGGTAGGACCTGGTGATGGCAGACTACAGTCACTCTTGGCACATTATCTGTGCAGGCGGATTTCAGTTTGGGGAAGTCTGAAGTTACCAGCGAGCATTGTTAGAGTCCTGAGAGAAAGCTAAGTGCCATTAATAACCTTATCAGGAGGAAAAACTGAGCCAAATGGAATGTGTCAAATGCCCAAAATCAGCCAGTGTAAGTCAATGACATAACACATCGATTTTGTCAGTAAGAGACAGTAATTTGCTGTCACCATTAGGCATCTGCTGCATCAAATCTTTAAACTCATGGGAAGAGATAAAAATCCATGTCCTTTTAACTTGGTTGTATGGATTCACCATGGCCACAATTTAAACCAATGCATGTTACTTAACAATTGCAAGATAGGCACATGTTCTACATGTCGGTATCGTGTAGATACCCACATGTAGGCTCACAGATGTGCTTAGTCTGAAATAATTTTACTCTTTTGGTGCTGAAATTCCTACGGTCAGTGTGGAGGTTGAAGGACACATCTTATACCAAATAGATTATTCAGCTGTAAAGTTTAGTTAAAGTGTAAGATGTAAAGTCAAAGACTTTTCAGTCTTTGAACATTAGCTAGCCATGTGTTTGGGAATTAAAAATGGTAAAAAAAAGAAGAGCAGGGGGTATTGCTCCATGCCTGTGTACAGAAGTAGACAAATGATTTCTCTTTGTAAGGTTTCACTCTGATGGATTTGTTAGTTACTTATGTAATTATAAACCCTAACATGGATACTTTTAGCCTGCTGAACTGATTATATAGTCCTTTACAAGTATTTGTCAGTGGGTAAGGCAAGCATGGCACGTAGTAATCCCCTCTTACTTTCCACCTATTCTTCACAGTATTTGGGTGTAAGTGCTGCTGCTAATTCTTGCCCTCTACTGGCGGCAAAGCAAACTTGGCTCGTGTGGATCTCAAGTATCCCCGTGCAGCCAGGCTTTCCAGGGACCCAAGTCTTATTTGTGAATCGAGGAGGTTTTCTACCCCATGAGCTACAGCTGGTGGGCTTCGTTTTTCTTTTCTTTTTTTTTCTTTTTTCCTTTTTTTTCCTTTCCTTTTCTTTTTTTTTTTTTTTTTTCCCAGGTGGAAGCACTGCTGTTTCCCAGTGTTTGCAGTGCAGCTGGCAACTGAGCCCACACATATTAAGGTACCCTTGAAGTAATAGTGCTTGTAATTGCATTTTAGCTGTGGCACGCAGACAGCCCTACAACTGCTCAGAGAGACACTGGGCCCGCTCAAAAATCCTTCCTCAAACTACAAAATGTCACAAGCTTTGTGGCTGGCAGGACTAACAGTTTAACACCACGCAGTTAGCAACTTCACAATAATTTAGGTCAAAAGCAAGATGCGTTCAATGACCAACGGAGAGTGCAAGAGCAATATTCACGGGAGTATTATCTGAGCTGAAATCTAGCTCAGTTTCCAGGACAAACGTTTCACTCTTGCAAAAGTACATTCAGATTTTTTTTTTTTTTAATTGCTATGAATATTCAGGAACACAGTTTTCATTCTTATCTGGAAGTCAGGTTTTCAGCTATTTTTACTTCCCATAAGAACAATCAGAAGGTCAGATTTTCTGGTGATAAAGGAAGATGATTTGTTGCCATTAGGGGAGGTGTAGGAATAGTGTTGGCTGCAAGAAGGGGATTTTTTGTTTTCCATCCATTTGCCCTATCCTTTCTCCATATGAACAGCTGAACATATGTGCCCTCCAAATGCTCTCCAAATGTGTGATCATTTGGGCATTGAGCTGGCCTATAGGACGAGCCACAACTGCAGGACCAGCTTTTTTCAGAGCACTGACTTTTTACCAAGCTGCTTGTGCTACTTTTTGCAGTACCTGTGGGCTTTTGGATGCTTCTGGTGAGCAGAAGAACAAACCAGCAATGGTTAGGGAATTCTTTATCCATGAGATTGCCCAAGATGTGTTTGAAACTGTGCTTTACTGCTGATAACATGGTCAAATTTTTGCATGTACCCACAGTAATTTTTTTATATACAGCATTTAATCCAGACTTAGGTTAAACAGATCTGTTTGAGAATCTATCTATGACCAGTTTAAATTGTATATCCACTTAAGACTCTGCATCAAGTGGAAAATGGAAAACTTGAGTTAGATTCAATTTGGTGTCTAGATAGACACGGGTTTTACTACCAGGTAAGCACAAACATCAAAAAAGATCTAAGCTAACCAGAATTGGATATACAGACCTCTTCCACAGAAAGAAATCTCTAAAATCAGATAGTAACTGCTATGCAGAACGCTGATGTTATCAGGATGGAATAGAGGGGTGTGTCTTCACGTGCTGAGGTACCATTGCCTCTTTCTCTTGTTGCTATGGTTATACACAGTATCGGTGTATACCCACACACACTTGTATACCATGTGTGTACCCCTCCTCACGCCCCGCGGCTGACAACAGGGCACCCTAGCCAAAGGGGAGAAGCTGCAAAGTTACAGTCGAGGAAAAAAAGTTATTTTGATGCACTGGAGATAAATTACTGAGGTGCTTTCTGAGTGGGCACCCCAGAGGTTTCCTGGAGTGCATTACCTTGCTGGCAGCCAGGAACAGCTGTTTCCAGACATCTCACTAATTAAGTAATTAGGCAACCAAGTCAGGCTGTTTGCTCTTGCCAATGTAAATGTGTATGAATGCAACTGCACCCCTAAGATGGGCATGATTTTTATGGTATCATCCTAACTTTGTCCAAATGTACAGCTTACTATTAAACGTTTAAGATGGCTGGAATTTGCACTGTGCAGCACAAAATCACGATGAGGGGAAGCAGCAGAGAGGATGATCCTGGGGCTTTGAACTGTACATCACTCTGCTCCTGTTCGGTAGGGTGGGAACATCATCTGGGGCCGGTAAATTGTCCTTCAAAATTAAATGAGGTGTTCTGCAGGGAAGAGTCATTGCATATAACAGAGGCATGTGGTAGGCTGTTCCTTGCCAAGGACCGAGCCAAATTAAAAGGCTGGAGCGAAGAAATATTTGAAGACAGGTTTTAGAATAGCTATCAGAGCCGATTGTCATATGGCTCACGAGTATCTTTAAATACTTTACCTCCCTTTTACACGTTAGAGGCATGAAAGCGCAGTTAAGGGAGTTGAGCAAGGACATGCAAGAAGCCGAGGAATGGCACAGGTTTCTGTATTGTATCTCAGAACTTCTTTGCGTTTATTCATACGTGGCATAAATTATTACTGAGAGTGAACAGTTAACGAGGGTAGATTCTTACGCCGAGAAGAAGGGGAAGGTGCCCTGGAGCCGCTGGCGGAGCCGCGCGGCCGCACCTCGCACCCGTCGCGGGCCGCGCCGCAGCGGGCGGCGGGCACCTCTCGCTCGGGGGTTCCCGTTCCGGGAGAGCGGGGCCGGGTGCGCCGTGCGGGGCTCCCCAGCT
>VXAD01011017.1:0-190607 GCA_013399195.1 Dicrurus megarhynchus | reverse complement strand
GGCCGGGCGGGCGGTGCGCGGTGGCGGCCCCGGGGCTGTCTCGGCGGTGCGCGGAGCTGCCCGCGGTACCGGGCGGGGGGCGCGGCGGAACGGGCGGGATGCGGCTGCAAGCGCGTTATTCCAGCCGGTGCCGTGCCGGCTCCGGTATCCCTCCAGCCTTGCGCGACCCAAGTACCGCTTCTTGTTCCTTGCGAAGGCTTTGTTCTTGGTCCCCGGGTACCGCTCCTCCTCTCTTGGAGCTGCTGAGGGGCACGTTTCGCCGTGGTGCTCGTAGCTATTCTCAAGGAAGTCACCCGGCACAATTATCAGAAGTGCAAAAGAATTAATGCTTTATAATTAAATCCTTATAGTAATTATAACCTCATCAAAATCTGCAGAGAGATGCGGCATAAAAATAGTTGGAAGAAGATACCGCCCGTCCCTTTCATAGGAGTGTTACCCCTGATAATGCATACATAGACTTTAAATGGTCAAAAGGACCCAAAACTCCACTACTCGGAAAGTTCTTTGTATGCAACAATTGCCACTGAAGTTGTGAGAGGAAAGAGCAAAATGCCTCTTCTTTACCATTTGAATGGTTTCACGTGGGTACGTGCAAATGGCTTGATTGTGTTGAGTGTGCTTTAAGTAAAAGTTTTTCCATCCCCAAATATCACGTTACACATGTCGAGGAGATTATAAATGTGCTGCATATGTTGCATGGCTGCACATTAGCTAGATGGAGCGTGGCATGATTGCTGGTGCTTGTGTGTAGGTGATAAAGGCAGAAGCAGAGAATAAAAGCTGTCAGAGCTGTAAGGCAGAATTAATTTCTTTTAGGGATTTCCTAGTGACATCATTCATAATTATATGGCTTAATCCTCTAATCTACTGTAGTGCCTTCAGTTCACATTGGGCCGAATCCACCAAGTCCTGAGATGATTTTTACTCCCGCCCACCTCCCTGAAGCATTTGGAGTGTTGCTTGTGTAAGCCACTGATTTAAGGGAAATGGCCCAATTACTTTAAATAGGAATTAAAAGCAACATCATCCAGAATCGGGCCCAGGCATTGCACAGCTCTCCAATGAGAGCAGACAGCTTGATGCTTAATTTTTACTTCAGAAAGAGATGGTATTTCCAGCTGCTTGTTCCACTGAAGAGAGACAGCATAAAATACTAGATGCAAGTGCGGTTGATATGCCTGTGGTATCTTTCTGATAGACGGGGGGAGACCACAGGGGAAAAGGAGACTTGGTTATCATACTGAAGCTGCTGATTTGTTGTTTATCAATTATTAACAAGGCTTTTGAGTGCCTGCTGCCGTTTGAAGACCCAGCTCAGGAAAATGACTATGTATTTAAAGCAGTGTAGACTCTTGCTAAATAGTTACTGTGACATTAGCAACGGTCTGTGTTTTCGAAAGTATTTTAAAAGCTGGAAGGGAAAACACCGAAGCTGTCACAGGAGATCCTTCGTTGGCATAAATCGAAACCTGTGGAGCTACAGTGATGTATACTTGTTGAGCCTTGGGTATTCAGGCTGGAATAAACAGCTTTAATAGAGCAGTGGAGCTACTGTGATTTATGGGAGTGCCTATACTTGCTCGCTGTGGTTTCTGTCTCCACCCTGTTGATGGCTGTGACAGAGCTTTCACTTAAATGGGGTTGAGATTTGTCTTACTGAACACAGCTTGTCCTTTCTGTCGAGCAAGTTTTAGTACCTACTTGACCTCCCTTCATATTAGTAGATTATTGCTGATCTGAATAGATGTAACCCCTTTCTAATGAGGGACAGCATACCCTTGTTTCTCACAGGGATGGCAAACACTTGTCTTTGCAGATAGGTAAGTTCACACCATTTACTTTGTGCTGCTTTTCTGCTGAATGAAAACCTTAGAAGAATAGCAAGTCCTTTCTTGTTTTGGTGCTGGTCTTTATTCCAGGAGGAAGGTGTTCTTGGTGCACCAACGTGGACAGTGTCAGTTGTGGTCATTCGGTGCCTGAGTGTCTAGGGTGGACATCAAAGATAGTACTAAAAGCCTGATGATGTTACTGATTATCTGGGAAGCTTTTACCTTTGGAGAAGTTTATCTGGGCTCTCTAATATTCTCCAATTCCAATTTAAAAAGGTGTTTATCCCCATATCCCTATGAAAGCACTGTGTATGTGTGGATGTGTCAGCACTCTTGGAACTTCAGTTCCATCAGATGCCTCTAGATGTTAATTTCTTTTTAGAGTAAGGTTGCTAGAGACCTCCTAAAGCTGTATTTTCATTATATTTTTACTGCTCTCTCCCTTGTGGAGTAGAATCCTCTACGTTAGCACAACATGTTATTCCAACAACTTTTAATCCTTGAGGAAAAGAGAAAGTGCTGGCATAGAGAAGATTTATGAGTAGTATATGTAACTTCCTGTTCGTTCTGTACACCTCAGTAATTTCTCAGAGCCTTTCAAAGAATCAAACTAGAGTACTTGCTGCTTAAATGATCCAGAAGTATAGTCCTGGAATAACAAATCAATCAATTTAGACCTAAGTGTGAAGTCTACTTAGTGGAAATCAATCTGGATGTGCCTTACAGGTAATGTCCTTGCTCCATGGAAGTCAATGGGACTTTTACCATTGACTTCAGCTGTGTCAGGATTTCATCCTTGGAGCCTGTTCCTGTTACTAATGATGTTAGTGAAAAATTTCATTAGGAAAGTGTTTGGACTCCACGTGAGATATTTGACCTGTGTCTCAGGCACAGATCTCATGTCCCTCTTACTCCTGTGTTGAGAGAAACACTGAGGTCAGGCTGACCTCTTCCCATCCCTAGGAAAAAGGACGCATGTTTGATGAATTTGGTGTGCTAACCATCGAGTTGCCCTGAGCTCACCAACATAGCATTTTCAAACTTGTGGAGTCTGTGTCTTTCCTGTGAATCCCATCCAGTCCCTACTAGATTGAAGAATACCCAGGCATTTTCTGGGCATAAGCCTTTTATGAATTTCAGGTTTAGATTCGTACTTTCCCAGTAGGTTCTCCCACAGCCCAGAGGTGCTGCATCTGGTTTGGGTGAGTGAGTGTCTGCTGTTTGTAGGTAGGCTTTGGCAACAACAGAGGTGGGCTTCAGAAGCAATATCAAACACTTTGGTGAGTCACCCAAGGCTCTTAGTCTACAGGATGGTGTTCTTTGCGCTGCTACCATGTCTCCTCCAGGGTCCTTTGGTCCAGCTGGGAAAATGGATTACATTTAGGCTACGAGCTGTGGTCTGGTCAGTTGGTTGCAGCTAGGTAGGAAATGTGAGAGGAATTTTCAGTCCTTACATCTCCGTGGAAATAGTGTGGCCAATAGATGAATGCTGCAAATCTCTCTCATTGTTTTGCATAGGTGGTTATGCTCTCCTTTATTTATTACTCTTTAACCTTTTGAAGATACTTGATAAATATATCAGTTTTAGAATGTTTTAACACGTACATAGTAAAATCTCTGGGAAGGAAATAGTTTAATTGAAAGACTTGAAATAGAATATCTTCTCTTTCCTGCAGCAGAGCTACTGTCTTATAAGTAATTACTGTGTACAGTGTGTGTGTGAGTGGGAAGGTACTAGAAATGTCTGTGCTAGATATTCTTCTCTATTCTTTGCATTACGTGATTTGAAATAAAAATTGATCTAACTCTCTCTGCCTCCAACAGCTGTAGGATTTGGAATGGATCCTGACTTACAAATTGATATCATCACAGAGCTGGATCTGGTGAATACAACCCTGGGGGTAACACAAGTGTCAGGACTCCACAATGCCAGCAAAGCATTTTTATTCCAAGGTGAGAGAAATATTCTCAATTTTCTTATCTCGCTTCTGTCTGCATGAGGTCATAAGAGCTTATAAGCTTGATGCTTAACTGATTCCCTGTAATGGTGGTCTTACTTAACTGCTGCTTTCTTTTATTTCTATTTATTTGATTTAGTTCTTGAAGTACAGGGGATTTTTTTCTTTTGTGTGTGTGTGCTGTCAGTAGTTGCAAGGAATATTTAGGGAAATATTTCTGGGTAGGTTTTCAATGGTCCCTAATATTTATTTCTCACTAAATATGTCCGAGTGGTTCCAAGGGATGGACTTTGTTGTGTTCTTGTGTTTTTTTCCTCTGTGATCATATACATGCAGAGAGACACACAGCTAAAGCTGTGTAACTATGAGAAGGCATTTAATGTGTTGACACTGATTGGTAACGTAGCAAGTCTTTCATCAACTCTGTGAAAACTGCTAAAACGGTCAAATAGAACACTTTTGTATTTAACTGCCCAAGCTGAGTATCAAGGACAGGATAAGTCACTTGGAATTGTGATTTTTTTTCTCCCTTCATTAAGTCTTCTAACATAAAATTTGTGAAGTGTTTTAAAATGATGTTGGGTTTTTTTGTATTTTTACTGAGTGAAATTCTGGATGTAGTTTTACAATGTATGTAAGTAAGGTCTAGATTAAGGGACAATGTCCCAAGGGGCGGAAGCAGTGAGTTGCTACAACATACTAATTAGGCAAGAAAGACATTTCTATGACTTGCGATTAACATGTGAATTAAAGCACAATTGGGAACATTTTTATTGTGGAGACTTCCTATGTTTTTTCTTTAGTGTGGAATACTCAGTGTTGAAGTGTGCATGTTAGTGTCTCCCTTTTTCATATCTATCTTCTGTAGCTGTTTTTAGAGGCAAATGATTATGATCTCATTTAGCTTCAGCTCTGGATCTGCAGTGCTAGCTGACTTCGCTGTAAATAATAAAGGCAGTGGGTCTGTAATCTTAGTTCATTCTTTATCTGGCCAAGACCAGTTTAGGAGTCAGAGCTGAGAGACTTCTGGAGACCCCCTCAGGATTTTTTTCCTGTCTTTTATGATACAACAAGTAGCTTAATTTTCACTGATTCGCAAATTAGTGTCTAGAAGAGCAGCATTGATTCCTTTCATTTAAAGATATCAATTGTTTTTCTTTTGATACCCTGGCTTTAGATTTGTGTATTATGGATGAGAAATATTAAAGTATAGTCATTCCTCTAAGAACTGCAGTGGCCTAAATATGTTAATAATTCCAATTGCTGTTCCATGCAGTTAATTGCAACCATGCTGATGAGCTGTTGTGGTGAGTTTTCACAGACTGGTGGTCAGAGCTGTAGGGAAGAAGTCCGAGATGTGTTTGTCAGAACTTAGATTGAGACCATTGATACTGAAAGTAGCTTTGACAGGTTAATGGTGAAGATGTTTTGGATATTCTATTCTTTCCTCTTTGGAGTTGGCCACCTGTAGTTTAGGAACTTAGGACTGGTGTAAAAAAGGTGGAACTTACAAAATTCATATGAACAGATAAACTGAAAGATAGATGTTCATGGGTAGCAATAAACAAACGTTCACTGTATGAAATGAATAAACAATGTGAAGACTGTAGTTAGGTAAATAAAGCTTTTTTAAATTCCCAGAACAGAAATTCTTCTGGCTAATGCACACAGGAATAGCCCTGTGCTTGAGTATCACCTCTAGTGTAAAACTTCCTGGTAGGTGGCTCAGGGAAATGACTCTCTTCAGTAAAGCTCATCAGCCCTTGGGTCGTGAGAAGACTGAATGCCTTTGCTGTCAGCTGGGATGAAAGTCTGAGGCTGCCCGGTTGTCTCCTTCCCTTCTTGTTCCTATCTGTTATTTGTTAAATGTCAGCAGTGCGTTGGCAGCTGTATGGATTCCCTTTTTAAGTCACAGAGGTCACTTACTGTACAACTACAGTCTGGCTGTGTGCCAGGTCCTTTGGCTGGAACCAGGAGATGTTCAGTTTCGATTTTTATCTTGCCATACAGTAAAACCAATATAGAACTTGGAGCAATGTGTGGACAACTGCTATGTCTAAGTTAGAAGTAATACTTTCTCCCACAGAGTTCACAAAAAAACCCGTTGTCCAACATGACACTCCCAGAGGAGAGAAGAGTCTGGAAGTTAGTTTCAGAATTCCTGTATCCTCTTGGACCAGCTATTCCAGCCTGGAGGATGTGGTCCTCTCAGCACAGCTCTGCTCTGGTTTGTCCTTAGGACGTGTGAGCAGGTCCTGTGTGCTGTGCCTCGCCTGCCCCACTGCTGCAGCGTGGCCTTGGAGCCTCTGGGCAGGGCAGGACCTGTTTCACCTGGCAGCAGGATTGCTGCACATGGAGCCACGTTAGAAGACCTCTTCCCTAGCAGGCTTTCACTGCTGAGGATTCCCCAGTTTAAGAAATAAAGAGAGTTTGTATGTTCTTTGGCATGTGGTTTTTACAGTGACAGTTTTGCCTGCCACCTTTGACAGCAATGTATCAGGACTCTGAGCTTACCTAAAAGTTCCCTGTGGAATATTTTCTGTCTTGTGAGATGAATTTTCTAGAATGGCTATACTGGAGCTGTTCAAACTGAGAGTGTTCTTTGGTGTGTCCCAGCAAGTTTACATCTTTGAGGTACAGAAATGGGAATTTTTCCCCAACCCAGACAGTTATGTGTCCAGGGTAAGTGAAAATATGGAATGTTCTCCTAAGCGAGATTCTTCTTCTGTGAATTAAACTATTTGAAAGAGAAAGCTCTATAAGTTTTGAGCATTCTTTCAGTTGCCTTTAGAGGTAAAAAGAGGAAATGAAAGAAGGGGATGATATGAACATATGCACAAAAGAAAGGGCAACTATTATTTTTAATTAGGCTTTTGATCAGTGATAGCTCTCTTACAGTGACATACTGTTTGTTACAGAGTTTCTGGGGCGTGATGTCATGATTTAATTTATCCTAGAGAAAATGTAGAAAGACCCTTTGTTTGTGATTTCAGTCTGAGACCATCCCAGTGAAGCTGGTGGAGTATTCTGATTTTTTAGTAATATTGGTATTAACAGCCAAACCTCAGATTTCTGTGTGGAGCAGCTTTACAGGCAAAGAAACAAATTCAGCTCTGTTGCAAATTGTGTGACAGTGTGGTTGAACCGAAGTGGCAATTGAGAGATGTGGGTTGCCTTTGGGCAAGCAAATCTGTTCCTAATTCAGAAAAGCATAGAAACCTATAATTAAGTGTAGTCATCTGAGTGGTCCAGCTGGGCATGGATTTCGATTGTTAGAGTATTTCAGCTGGATTTTTGATTGATCAGTTCCATTATTTGTATGTTTCAGTTCCATTGTCAGTGAAATGGGGATGAGGAAATAAAAAAAAAAAAGCAGTGTAAGTGCTGACAGTGTGAATAGAGGCAATGTAGATATATAACTCATAATTGCATTTCTGCAAACAGTCTGATTCCTAAGATCCCTAACATTGTGGTGTCTTAATTATGTATGTTTTAATTTATACACACAAGAGTGGGGAAAAATGTCTTTGTGGGCAGATGAGTTGCTGTAGCATGAAGGGACAAAGGAGGGCAAGTAGAGATGCTTGAGCAGGGTGCTCTTGGGGAACGGGGCACCCAAGATCCTGATGTCTGACCCTCATCTCCAGCCATAAGGCCACTGAACTCAAGGAAACGGTTCTGGGGGTGGGTGGAAAATCTGCCTCAAAGAAATATATCAAAAATACGAATTTTTCACCTACTGCCTTACAATAACATCTTACAGACATTGAATGTAAAACATCTATAAATAGTATCTTACAGACATGACAAATGTACAGGATCAGAAAAGGATTATACTGTAAATTGTAGTACATTAAGAAACCCTGAGCTGTGGCTCCCTTGATGTGGCTCAGTCCTGTTCTGTGTTTCAGATAGCAGGGCAGTAGGGCTTGTCCTGACTCTGACTTACCAGGATCTTGAGTTCAGTGGCAGAGGAAAGCTCTGATGATAAATAAGGCAAGAGGATGTTAACTGGTCATCTTGTTTATAGATAGATTGAGACCAATTTTTAGCCTAGTTGTTAAATTATGTGATTACTTTAACCCGTCTAACTTTTGTTCCAAGCTCAGTTCCTGTTGTGGAAGTAAAATTTTATTCCTTTTGCAACCTATCAGCTGTGCCTATTTCTTTTTAATTCTTCCTGTAACATCTCTTTTGAGCTAACAGAGACTTAAAGGCTTTACTTAAAAAACAGTTTCCCCCCGCCCCCGAAAGTTTATTAAGGCTTTGCTGTTTCCTTTCCTAGCAATCTGGCAGTATTTTTCAACTTAGCCTTTAAATTAGGAATGGTCTTTTTACTATGTATACTATGTTTAGCTCTCAGCAAAAGGAACCACCAAGTACTGTTCAAAGTCTAGAGATACACAGTACTTTGTTCTTGACAGTTTCTTGACTTGTATTAGACAACCACTGGATTTGTAAGAGAAACACCTGGCCTGGAGCTCCTGCAGCACAGAGTTCAGTCGTGCTCCTTATTCCCACTTTGTACTAGAGACTGCTGAGTTCTTTACTGTGCAGTCATGGCTCCAACAGGAAAGGTGAAAGAATAACAAGTTATCTTAAAGCACAGAGAAAAGCAATGTTTTTGTGAGAGAAAGAGTGAAACTTGCTGAGTTCCTGAAACAAAAGGTCTGTCCTGCTTCAGGCCAAAAGAGAGATCAAAGCTGCACTTCTAAGGCGGGTAGAGGTGCCTCCCAGAAGACTCTCTTGAGCTTCCAGATGAAGTGCAATCCTCTCTTTTGGTGTTTTCCTTCAGTGTTTTATGAATCCTGACTTTTTTTAGACTAATTCCTCACTTAGAGAGTAGGAGTGTATCCAGATCCCACTCCAAGAATCTCAGTCCAAGAAGTCAAGTTTTGCAGTGCCAAACTGAAAGAGGTTTGAATGCTGGCCACCTCTGCCATGTTTTGGTGGAAAAGAGCAACTGCCTGAGTTGATCTTGTCATCAGGAATGGGCACATACCCTTTATGTCAGGAATGCTAGCTCTGCTTCTGGTAGGATAGTCTTCAGGATACACTTGTTGTGCCCTGGCGATGTGCTTGGGGCGGCAGCTCAGCCCTGAGCTGTGCTCACTGAATTCCAAGGCCAGGTGAAGGCTGCTGCCTTTGTCCATCCGTGCTGAGCTTCTCACCCTCAGTCTCAGTGGCCTGGGTACTGTGGCCACGGTTTTAATGCACTTCAGGTGTTGGACTCTGTTATGCAAGCATAATGTGCAAGGTGTGTGCGCTGCAGAGCTCAGAAAATAGCCAGGGACTGGGATGAGAGGGAGCAGATAACAGCTGAGGGAGGAAACATGTCATTACTCTTCCTGGGGCACGTGGTGGGAGGTCTGCGGTGAGTAGGAGAGATAAACTTTTAATTTTGGAATTCAGGCGTCAGTCCCTCTTTATGTGAGATAATGAGACAAGAGTCATTGCTTTCGGTGGGATCTCTCCTGCTATGTTTATAGGAAATTTTAAGTATCAGCAGTATTGTTTTTACAGAGCAGAAATCTTACAGTAGCAGAAAAATTACGAAGGCACAACATGGGTGGCTGGAAATCTTAGTTCTGCTTTCAGCTGTCACAGGAGAGAGTAGCTCTAGTACCTTTTCCATGATGGTGTATCTGAATATCCCATCTTGTGGGAATGCTGGGGCTTTTGGGGCAGAGTCTCTGGGCACACGTGAGGCTGCTGGCAGCCCCCTCCTTCATGTGCTTTGGGACAGTTGGCAAAACAGCTCCTGACCCTTGCACTGTTGGAGAGGAATGTCTGTTTATTATTTTTATTTTTTTTTAACCAGGTGTTGCCCGCTGTCACTTGGACTTGTGGCTGTGTGCCCTGTGCAGCTGCTCCCCTCCAGCTGCACAAGATTTTTTTTTTTTTTTTTCCCTTTTAAAATACACTTTCCCTGAGGTGCTGCCGGCCTGGGTGAGGGGCTGGGCTGTTCTCTGAGGTAGGGCTGGCCAGAACCAGCAGCACGTCCCCTCACAGAGGTGTCCTGCAGCTCATCACACCACACAGGTTTATCTTTGTGGAAACTCTGCAAGCTCCTTGAACTTGTGAGCTTTTATTTTATTTTTCAAAGGTCAGAATGAGGTATTTTGCCATTGCTGTGTCATGATGTGTAGGCCTGCTCTGGTACTTACAGGGGTGGATAAATCTGGGGTTTTACCCCATGTTGCCTGTGGGATGCCTGTCCTGGGCTCCTGGGAGTTCATGAGGGAGAGGCAGCTGCCATCAGATAAAAAGCCTTTGTATGTGTCAGTAAAAACACCTTGACACCTGAGGTGTGGATCAGCCTCTTGCCCCCGTCATGCGGTAACATTCCTCGGTGCTTTATTTTGGCTGTTTCTCTTGTCTTTCCCCTGAGATGTCCCTTCTGAGAATCCCCCTCTCACCTGGGCGTGGCAGAATTGGTGGTTTGCTCAAAGCTGATGCGCTTTCAGGGCTGGCTGGCTCTGAAGGCCACCACGGGCACCTCTCTTGCCAGTGTGTGTGTGTCTGTCCCTATGATGGAGGCTTGTGGGCTGGTGAGAAATAGGGCCCAGCCCATGCCTTGGAGGGTGGGATCCTCACTGGTGCTCCACGCTCATCCCTTGAGATGTTCCCCTGTTTTTCCAAGCTCCAGCCTGGTCCTTAGGGGCCGTGACAGCTGCCCACCATCCCAGAGTGTTGTCAGAGGTGTTAGCCCTTTGTCAGAGCTGCTTCGTGCAGCACTGCTAAAATGAGGATTTAAATAGGATGCACCCAGCAGGATGGAGAAAACTATGACTTCTCTGATGGAGATGGGTTCTGGGCTTGTGTCCATCAGCAGGCCTTGATCTCTTCTTGGGGTCTTCTTGAGTGCTTGTCCTGCTTTCACCTCTTCCTTCCCTGCTCTTCACCCCTTCCCTGTGTATAATATGGGAATGAGAGGGGCTTAAAGCTGGAAGTCTGGGGACAAGGACTGAGTATGTAAGTGACAGTGATATGGTTGGGATGAACAGGCTCCCCTGAGAGCCAGGAGTGACACAGGCTGGTGCTGGGCACATGGGTGGAAGCGGCTGGATAAGGTGAACTCTGGCAGGCAGGGCAAGGAAATGGCCTCACATGGGCATGGGGAGAGGAGAGGTGAGAGAGAGCTGTATGGAGGAGCTGCAGGCCAAGCACGAAGCAGGTGATGGCCAGGCAGGAGAATTGTGACAAGGACTATACGAGGACTGTAACTTGAGGAAGAAGGGAGAGAGGTGCAGGCATCAAGAACAGGGTAAGGGGAGCTGTGCACAGCAGCTGGGAGAAGCAGCCTGGGGAGAGAGAGAGGCACGGGGCTGTGGCGTGGATGGGGAACACAAAGACTGCAGCCTTGGACCAGGGGAATAGAGTTAAATAAAGGTTTGCTTATGGTACAGGCAGTATTAGGGCAGCATAATCGGGAAAAGCACAGAAAGTTTAGATTTGATGTTGCTGTAAAGCGCCCGTGATATTTAACAAGTGTGCTGATATTTAACAAGTGTTTTTGGAGGGTGCAGCTTGGTTAATGTGGGGGTTTGTGTTAGTGAATTAGAACCTTACTTTTGCTGTGTTGCTCGCCTGTAAAATTGAGGTGCTAATGCCCTTTCCTCTAACAACAGCGGTATGGAGAATTCATTAATATTTGTAGAAGGCTCAAATACTGCGCTGGAATAATTAGCTTGGTCATGGTGTGTTCTGCCTTCAGAGAAGGATTTGAATATGGTAGATTTACTGTTCAAGGTGAGCCTTGAACAGTAACAATGAAGCAAAACTTAGGACCCTTGTTTGTTAAATAGTTTTTACTCTTTGCTCTTTCCTTTGTGCACTGACTGTGAGACAGGAGCCCCCTGGAAAAAGGTGTGTGATCCTGTAATTAAGAAGGGTTTTGGAATATTCATCCCCAGAGGGTTGAGCAAGGTTTGCTTGTGATACTTTAATTCAAACGTCTGCCTAATTTATAAATTATATATATATTTTAATGTAGCTAATATTTTAATGTGTTTTGTATACACAATGCAATTTTTTTCTTTCAGTGAAGCCATTAGTCTAAGTGTGGGTTTTTACCTTTGCAAAAACCATTTTCAGAACAGACAAATGATCTGGAATTGAATACAATGAGCTAGGAGGGGTTGAGTGAGATGAATCATCTTCAGTGGAGAAAATTAAAGATCACCTGAGACATAATTATTAAACAATGCTTTGAGGCTTTGAAGATACATAAACTACTATTAACTTTGTCAGTTCCCAGAGGTAGTTTTTAAAATACTCTTATATACCCATCCTGTCTTGGCTGTTTCTTGTTTAATGTTTGAATTATGTTGGAAACTTGTCTAGATGTAAAATTTATCCAGCATATTGATATGAAGGTATCACTGGTAAATAGTTTCAGAGTTTCTCATTCCGTATTCTCTTGTTTAAAACACCCCTGCCCCCTGCTTCCGAGTAAGTGTAGACTAAAATAGAAACCTAGTCACATTAAACAACAGTGACCAATTTCTACTTTTCCTTTTTTTTCCCCTTGTCCTGAATGCTTTCATGCTGCCTTCTGTTACTTGACATTTTTTGGATTTCCCATCATGTCTGTAATGATTGGGAGAGAATTATGAGCACACATTGCCTCTGTCCTTGACAGTTATTTTTGCTTTCCTGGGAGACAATAATTGTGCTACTTGTCTGTCTTCGTTTGCCACGATGGTGAGTACAGAGGGGAAGTGGGATAAGCACTTCTGTAGTGTGCTAAAAGCCTTGAATGCTTCTGGCAACCTGTTGACAAAGTCCTGTCATGAAGATAAGCAGAAAGGAAACGAAAGCTCTTTGCTCTTTAATGGGCTGAGAGGGGGATGCAGAAATTAGTTTCTAATGCTGTTAGTAAGGGTGTTCCACACCATGTGAGCATCTAGGTCCTTACAATGAAAGTAACTCAGATAAAAGTAAGAATAAGAGTTTGAGTTTCTTGTGTCTTCATCAGAATAGGAATGCAACAAAAATTCTTTTTCATGCCACAGGTTTTGCAAATGGATACTCTTAAGTCATATCATACTGTAATTAGCTCCTTGTTTAGTAAACAAGTGTTAAAGTGGGGTAAGAATATTCTCTAGCATCTTGCCAGATGGGCCCGTGTGCTTGTCAGAGCTGTGGGAAGTTGGGGTGGAGCAGAGTTGGCACCTGAGTTGTGCTGCCTTGGGGCAAGTCCCGGAGTAGTTCTGGGTAAAGAATCCTGCCCAAGCCCCTGCACCTCGTATTGCAGCTCTGGGTTGCTGGACAGATGTGGATTAAAAGAGGGCAGAACTGGAGCATTAGTAGGAACTGCTGAGCTAAAACTGCTTGAAATGCAGAGGATGGGAAAAGCAATGCTCAAGAACTGGGTTCTTACTGTAGGCAATGAAACAAAGTGGCCCATTATGGTGTATTTTGACCCCAAGGGTGAAATCTTTAATTTTAAACCAATTTTAGTAGAAGCTTGTTAATAACTGAGAAAAATATTTACACTCGGCCGCCTTGATTAAATTACTTCTAAATGCAGCTACATCTTTTGCCTAAAAGGAAGTGGTGTTATTTGAAATTACTGTCACATGAGTTTTTTTTTAAGATTTTGTACCTTAAAGAAGTATGCAAAGGCAGATACAACCAGACCTAATAAAGGAGCCAGGCATGGACCATTTCCTGTGGTGAAAAATCCTGCTGTCTTGAACTATCTATCAAGAATAAAGATTAGATGCTACTTGAGACCTCAACCTACTTCTTCTATGCCAAATTCTAGAATAATCCAGCCACCTGCCGTGTGGGTGTATAAATGACACAGAAGGGGAACATTTTTTCTGTTATTTTTTCATTTTCACCACATAAATGGCACAAAGCATTCATGTCATACTGTGCTGGTTTTATGGCATTATATCATGTGATTGCCTTGCTTTTTGTGGCCTATTCAGTGATACAAAGTGCAGAACATTAGGTTTTTATTTTTTCTAATAGAATGGGCAAAAATTGGTTTTGGCACCTGATGCCCACTCTAACATGGGATGAAATCCTTAGTTATAGGTTGGGTATCTGCTGAAATAGTGAAGTTGGTCCTGTAATTCTGACAACAGGGATCTGTGAATCACTATTTTGGAGCAGTAAGTACTGTAGCTCAGAACTGATTTTGCTTCCTAAAAGCCTCTCATTGCAGCTTTTCTGTCCCCCATCCTTCCTCCTTTGTGGCAACATTTCTTACATTACAGCAGAGTTTGCTGTGGGTCTTCTGGGCTGTAAATAGGAAAAACAGTATAGGATCACTACAGCTGCAGGGACTATTTTAATCTGTCTTCCCTTGCATCTACAGGTGACTCCTCCCTCTGCTCTCTGAAGTTGTGAGTTTTCCATTTGGCATCAGTGGAAACAGACACTTCCAAAGGAGATAAATTTGTGTTGTAAAGCTTAGTTCTCTATTGTTTAGCCCCCTTCTTTTATTCTTTTATTTTCATTTAAAAAAAAACTTTTTGTAAACTGGAACATAGCAAGGATCTTCTAAGAGCAAAACATAAAACTGGATCTTGGAGTTTAAATACTTGTTGCTTCCATGATGGACTGTCTACAGATGGCATTCATATCTGCCTGTGTTTCTCTCTTTCTACTTCAGCTCATTGAGAATAATAATTTTGAAATTTTACAGCCTCTTGCTGGAGACTGGGGAAAATAACAAAGCCAAGATGCGTGGGAGTAGAGTGGGGTTTGTGTGTGTATGTGTCACGATTTTTCTTGGTCTGTGGAGGTCTCTACAGATGCTCATCATGCTGTTTGGGAAGTGAAGCAGCACAGCCTTGAAACATGATATTTGTAGAATAATTTGGTAAATGCTGATGGTTTGGAAACCTCATGTATTGCTCTTAGCCCAAGCCTTCCTTTTAAGGGAATGTACTGATGAGCTGTGGTAGGAGGACCCTGCAGTATTAGGCACAGCGATCTTGTTTGGGAAATGGTGGAAGTAATTTAGGTTTCCTCCATTGTAACTGATTATGGAGCCAGAAAAAAAAGTTTCTCTTTTATAATAGCATTGCTCACATTTTTAAGTCATGTCCTCTGCTTTAGCTTTTTCTTCTCTGATACTGGCATTGCTTTTAATGTTTTTTGATGTCTTGTGAGTGCCAGCTTTCAGATGGGATATTCTGCTCGTCTTGCTTCGTGCCATCCTAATCGCTTCAAAATGTAGTCATTAAAAAAAAGAGTAAACATTATTGCTGGTGTTACTGCTAATGGCAAGAAACTCAGAAAAGGGGGGACACATGTGGCAGTTCTATTTAAATAAAAGCTTATTTTCAGAAACAAAGGCTTATGGAGAAAAAGGGAGCTCTTAGTACCCCAATCACGTTTCCTGTTACGGATGAACCCACAGCAATGGATGCTATCAAAGTTGTCATATTTTATTCATGAGTTGTGGTATGCTTGGGTGAAATAAGAAAAGCAATGCTCCAAATCATAATTATGGTGTAAAAAGATAAAACAGTTATTATTGTGACTTTTTAAAAGAAATTAATAAATCTCTCAAATCATATAAAACTCATGGAGAATGAGTATGTTAGCTATTTATGGTTCTTTGTTGTGGGTGTTGTGAAACACTTCACCAATAGCATTTATACTTATTCTGGGAGAAAATATAAATGTGTGCCCATGTATGTTCCAAGAAACAAAGACATCTAGAATATTGAATATAAACATAAAGAGGCTGACAGCAGAAATTATACTTCAGTAGAGAAGGGCTCTGACAAATGTATTATGCCTCATGCTATTATCATGCAGTTAATAAATAAAACAGACACCCGGGATTTAATTTGCTTTAGCAATAACATGAAGGGATTTTTTTCCTCAGGGAAAGAAAACAAAAGGGAGAATTAGTTCATGAAACACGTGCTGTTTAATGCTTGTATAAATCACATATAGAATGTAAAAAAACCCGAAACCATAACATTTTAGCAATACATGACCTGTGCTTTAAAAGTAATTAAAAAACTATTTAGACTGTCAAGTCTTTGGGAGTTTTTGAACCAAGAGAGCACTTCAGCATATGCTTGCTTCAAACTCTAGGATAATTTCATTATCCTAGTCTTTAGTTGGATTATTTGTGTGATATTTAAAACCCGTGTGTAGGTGTACCCAGGTCTGTTAGCTGCATTAGGCATAGTAACCTCTCTCCACAGTGAAGGAACCAAGTCAGATTTCTGCTTAGCTGAAACATCCCTTTCAATGAACTATTCCAAGTAGTATTTTGGTTTACACATTTAAGAATGCAGGTTTTCACCAGGGAGGCAAATTGTAATTTCTGTGTGGCCTCACTGAAGTTAGACTGGGTTTTTCAACGAAGTCAGAGTAATTTAGACATTCAGCTTCTCTCCTGCTCCAGTGGAATCTGGTACTTCAAATTTTTTTGAAATGTGTTACTTGTTGGCTGTATCTGTTATATTCGTGGTAAACTTAGGAATCATAAAGCGCTTCAGAAGCACTTGTGATTATTTTTTAAAAATATTGTTGCCATAAATTATGAGCAGTATTTATTATTACCTGGAAGAAAGAAGAGTGCTAAATGAGAAATCAGGATGATTACATATTGCTTACAAATATAAATGGATCAATCTCTCTGCATGTTCTATTAAGCTTATATTTTATTTCTGGATTGCCAACACACTTGGAGTTATAGTGGAAGGAAGTAAGACCAAACCTACAGTTAGTACTTACTTGCAAAACTTGCTTTCTGTGTCTGATTTTTAGTTCTAGGGGCTCTTCACCTTCTGGTACCACCTTAAGTTTCCTTTAAACAAATGCAGAACATGTTTTGCAAGTTTTGGTATATATTATTATTTTTAAAAGCAATCTCTAATATTTTTGTGTGACTTCAAGCATACTTGAAAATGCTTTGTAGAAGGTGAGGAAAAAAGTTGTTTAGCTTGCTTTTGCATGGAGCCGTATTTTTGAGCGGCTCATTATTTGTGTGTGACATTAGTATTTAATATACTCTGGAAGGAGATCCCTGAAGTGGCCACTACTCCTCCTGTAAACTGGACAGCACACTGGGAATGGTTCTTGGCAATTGCTCCATTTTCCTGGTGTTGCCACTGGCTCTGTTCACAGTGTTGCTGGTGTAAGGAAGTTCATGTTCTTTCTGTTAAAATGTTTTTATTTTCCAAATTTGCAGAGACCAATCTTTTTAGGCACAGTAACGTGATACCTTATCTAATGTAGGTAAACAGCGGAAAAGATGATACAATCAGTGACTCCTGAACTAATTAACTAACAACACATGTAATTTGATTAACTCTCATGATTTAAGAGCAGATTATGTGCTTTTAGTGATAGTGAACTTCTGGAGCATTTCAATGAAGAATTTAATTTAAGGGATCAACCATTTGTAAACAGTCTTGATTTCAGCATGAATCCCTTGAGGAAACAACAGGGCCTACTTGAGAAGACGAGCTCAGCAGCCACTTAAAATGCTTGAAATAAGTTCAAGGAGCTGCCTTGAGTAACAGGTGACGTGTAGCCTCAGCAAGGTGATGTCTGTTGTTAACAGCAGGAAACCTGCCCCAGAGTCCCTTGGCTGACTGCAGGTTTCTGATTTTGGTCCATGGCAGCCAACTGATTTGGTGACAATGTCAGTCACTGGGCTTTGAGTGTAACCAGGCTGCTGCTTCTCCTCGTGCTGCTGGAGAGGTGACTCCAGTGCTTTCCTCCGTCATTCTGCCCATGTGGGTGTAAAAGACAAGGAACACCCTGGGGGCAGGAAACCAGTGTGAATTTTCACGATGTAGGCTTTGCTACAGCTCTGTGCCACTGTGGTTTCTCTGCCACTGTAAGGCACCTTTGGGTGGCTGGGGCTGGAGACGCGGAGGTGGCTGCCTTCACTCTTGGTATTGTGTTCATTTCCAGGTCTTGTGCCGTATCTGCTGCTCTGTTTGTTCCAGAGTACTCAGCTGCCATGGTTCAGTTTGAAATGCTGATAAAGCAAACAGAGGACTTGCAACTACTTAATTAGCATGAGTGTGGTCACTCTGGCTGGTGCTCAAGTCAAGGCAATTTTCAAGAAGTGAAGAGTCTGACACTAAGCCACTAAATCAGCTAAATTAGTGGTTGAGGAGAAACTGTGATTTGATAAGTATTCTCTGTTTGATTTTTTAAGTGACTCAAAAATTCTCCTGCCCCTGGCATGTGGAGTTGTAGGACTGGGTTTGCAATGGCTTGAAA
Source organism: Dicrurus megarhynchus (assembly GCA_013399195.1). Classification (NCBI taxonomy): domain Eukaryota; kingdom Metazoa; phylum Chordata; class Aves; order Passeriformes; family Dicruridae; genus Dicrurus; species Dicrurus megarhynchus. Next base: position 172,594 of record VXAD01011017.1, on the reverse strand, counting down.
GAATTTTTATTTATATGTATATATAATTTTAAATGCTAGATGAATTTTGTTAGGAGAGACCTATTCGTAAACTAGTTTACAAACATGTATATCAAAATGACAGCAATATATGAGCATATATAGCCAAGGGTAGATTTGCATGATGCAAAAGTAGAGTTTACATTGAATTACACTGTTTTTCCACCTTCTCTAGCGGAACTGCTTTTGCTGTATAGTCATGGGAACTTACCTTTGTGACATTAGCTGTTCACCCTGGTAATTGCTCCATCCTCTAATTTAATGAAAACCCATTAAACCGAAACAATAATTAAAATGAGACATCATCTCTGTAGGAGGCTTGCATATTAAAATCACCAAACATTTCACTGCAGACGGATCTTATTCTTTAGAAACACTGTTTGAAGCAACATGTAAAAAGTGATTTACAATGAATAATCATAATTTAGAAAGCTGTGCTGTTGAACATGATTTCCTACTGTTTATTACTGACTCTGAGTGGAGCTAGCAAGGCAAAAACATTTACAATGTCTTCTCATGCTGGTGAGAATACACAGAAGCAGAGATGTGCTTATGAGAATACATCATGCCCTCTTTGGTCCTCCCTGGCAGCATGGTTTTTCAGAGAAGGGTAAGGTGTTTTGACCCCTTTCTTTGGGTTCCTGGCAAGTAGAACAGATGGTCCTGGTCCCCACTGTTCCAGTGCAGGGGCCCCAGAGAGCAACAAATTGCTGGCTTAGCACCTTAACATAAATTCACATTTATTTTCCCTTGGCAGTACCCCCAGCTTAGTGTACCCCATCATTTAGCCTGGGTGGAAGCAGTGCAGGCAAGTGGGTCTCTGCAGCACAGTGGGGGCTGTCTGCAGACTTCGTGCTTATGGCTTAGTTGAGCTCCCAAAGTGCTCTGAGGGATGTACACAGCTCTGTGTCTTTTCCTGCGACAGGAGCATGTTGTGAAGTCTTCCATTTTCTTTGCATATAAAGAGAAATTTATGTGAATTTATCCCCATAACTCAAAATAAAAAATTGGTGGTATCTGCAAATACCTAAATTTTGCCCTTGGTTGGTAGGGAGGGACGAGTACCTGAAGCATTTCTCTGCTTGGCAGTGAAATGATTAGTTTTGGAGAAGATCCCCATAATTAGTGTTAGCATCCCTTCTGGGGATTTTTGTGACTTGTGTAGACTGAGGAATGCTTTTAGAAGGGTGGAAACGAGTGGGAATGGGCATTTATCACTGGTGTTTTGCATTGTTGGTTGGTCGTTTTTTGTTTTTTCTGTTTTTACCAGTTCTTCAAAAGACATTTTCTGAGACCAGTGTGTAGGGAAGGAGTAGGTGCACTGGATCCCACTTGACTCAGAGGCTTTGGTGAAGCACCTCCTTCAGTGAACAAGAATAGTTTTGTGATGCTGTTGTGTGTTTTCATCCTCAGCAACTGTTAGGAACTGCCTACACTGAGAGTTGCTAGTTTTGGATTATCCTTCTAATCTTGGTTTCATTTTTGTAAAGCTGGTGACTTAAAAAAGTGGGGCACTGGGGTGATTTTTTGTTTGTTTTATTTTTTTAAATACAGTTTTCAGTTTTATTGGATTTTGCCCATAGCAAGGTAAAGGCCAAAAAACTGTAATACTCAATTCTTTAATTGCTATAGCTTAAATCCAGATTCTCTGTTGTTGCAGGATTAATTTCTACTTGCTTGTCCAGAGTGACTGTTCAAAGGTTCTTCTGAAAGCATGTTGAAGCAAATAGCTTTAAAATGATTGAAGTTACCAATAAAGCAATGTGTTCTGCAGTATGTTCTCTGCCAAGGGAAGTAAAAGGTATTCAAGCAGGCTAGTGAATGATAAAATGTACCTATTGCTTTAGAAAATGTGTTGATTCAGAACTGAATTTTAGTATTTGTCCTCTAATGGAGGCATCTCTTCAAGAAAAATTATTCCCCAGGTGGATTGGGATTTAGCATTTAACAACTGGTGCACATTTTTCATCACTTAAAATTCCATCCCAAATGGTCATGTATTTTTCCCTTCGTACCGTGGATTGTTGTCACTGTCAAAGGAAGCTTGGCAAGGCGTTTGCTTTCTTTCCTAGCGTTATCCTTTTCCTTCTCTAACTCATTTTGTCTGCTTCTGTGTGGTGGTGATTTTCTTACACTGTTTCTAATGGAGCTGATGCCAACTCCTCCATTTCTCTTATCTGGGACTTCTAGTATGTTCAGGGTTACAAATGGCAAAAGCCTGAGGTTTTAATTTTTAGTTGCTAGAGCTGGTGATGCATAGAGCATTGAATCCACACAGGAAGATGTGACTCGAGGGTCTAAATCAGGTTGGGTAAGGAGTGATGGCGACCCTGAGTTACTGTACCGAATTCCATTTGTCATTTAGGGTTAGTGTGCACTGAAATATTTGCACAATTCATATGTATGAGGTAAGCCAGGCCTGACATCGTTGGCCCCAGAGCAGCATCGCCATTAATTTGGTTTTATGGTGGAGGGAAAACACCTATGCTAAAATAAAAATTTGAGACTTACTTTGAAGGTGGTGATAGTGAGTATTGTGAGTAGTTACAGGGGTGGGTAAAATTTCTCAGTGTGGCTCAGGGTTGTAAGAGCTTGCTGCAGCTGGGCAGGGTGCTGTGGTGTGCTCTGCAGATGCTCTGCAGCCAGAGCTGTGCTGAGGGTGCTGAGCCCCTGTGTCAGTGTAGCCCTGGGTGCTGCTTCCTCTTGCAGCTCTTTTTGGCTTGGCAGGGCTGTGCTGGTCAGGGGCTGAATGGGTTCTCGGGGGAGAAGGCATCCAGGAGAAGGCAGGGTGGCATCCCTGGCTGTGGGGGAGATGGTGCCGGGGAGGGGAGGATGGTAGCAACTAAATGGTTATTGTTGTCTGTCGTGGCAAACTGGACCATTGGTTTGTGGTTGGAACTTCTTCCTTGGAGCCACAGCTTAAAAAAAAAAAAAAGAATTAAAATCAAGCAGCAGATATGCTCTCTCTGACATAGGTGTGTCTTGTGCTTTTGTTTAGCTGAAGGTAGAAAGTTGCCTTTACTTGATACTCGGAGATGATTTGTGTCCCTTGGACTTGCATATAACTTAAGTATGCTTTCTTTCTTTCCTTGTTTAATTTTAGAAACACTCTGGTATGTTTTAAAAAACCCTCCAGACAGTCACTATTTCAAATTAAGAAAATATAATCACATAGAAGGGCACATGAAAGTCATATCTGTGTTTGTTTATTTTGCTGAGATTGCATTATCATTCAAGCATGAAGCGATGTTTCACTGAAGATTGCTGTATAAACCTATATTGTTCTATATTATGTAGGAAATATGACATTTCATTACAAGCAAACAGTTATTTTTATAGAGAGCATAAAAAGTATTTTGCGTTTCAGGCACCTGTGGTGAGGGGGTGTATGTATTCTCAATTTTTCTTCTTTTTTTTTTTGAAGTGTGAAAATCTACCTGAAAATAGAAGGCTCTTATTCTAAATGGATTCTACTCCCAGTTCATTTGTGTGGTATTTTCTGCAGAAATCAAGCCAAACACAAACACAACGTTCCCGGGGATGGTGTGTGTGGGGGCAGACACTGCCAGAGAGGCGTGGGGGGCTGTGCCGTGGGGGCAGCAGCTGGGCGATGCAGTGTTGTCCACAAAACCCCTCCTTCCCAGCATCTGGGTTCCAGGTTGCAAGCCCAGCTTGTGCTCAGCACTGGGGCAAGCTCCAAAATTCCAGGCCGTGTGCCCTCTGCATCCCCAGCAGCCTTGCTGGGCTTCTCAGCTTACCAGTCGGGTTGCATTTGCCATCTCACCGTGGGACTAGTGGGAAAGTCCCCTTGGAGTTATTGAGATTGGGCTGTGAAAAGCACCATTTCTATAGACATTTTTGCATCTGCAAGTAAATTTTTCACCTGGCTTGCAGCAGGGATGTCCCGAGGTGCTGGTAATGACTGGACTTGCTCCCCAAATACATAGCACTGTACTTAGAAGTGTGGCAGTTTCTAAAAGCCTGGTTGTATAACTTCGGTTGTACCAATTACACTGGCATAGCGTTGCAAAGCAGTCTGTCAATGCTATTTGTTACCTAGGAGTTTGGACCCAACACTCTGGAGCTTCAGAACTTTGGATTTTACCAGTTTTTATCAATAGTGAACAAATACCAGTGTTTCATGTGGTTTTGGTATACTCATATCTAGGAAGAGGTGGTAGAGGAAAGCAAAATATTTCGAAGTATGTTTTTAGCTGAAATAATCAGTGCACTGATAAACCATGGATGATTCTGAGCAAGGAGCCCTATATTTTTGTATAAAATTTGATGGATAGGTGGTGGGATGTGGGCCTTCCTATAATGAGAAACTGTCGTACTTTCTTTGCAGGGCTTGACTGAAGTTTAAACATATATGTTCCACTGACAGCACTGCCTGTGCTTTCATGTTAAAGAATTTTTGAAAGCTTTGTTAAATCCTGTTTTATTTCTGGTAATTGTGACACCTTTAAGAAAAAAAAAAATTGTAAGATATGAAGGTTTTAACCTTCAAAAAGTGATAATTATCTTCATCTGTCAGTTCTTGGGCATTTTACCTCTGAGTCTTACTCGTGCCTTGGAACTTGCTACCAGTGGGTTGTCGGTTTCTGTAGATACCAGAGTGGATATTGGCCAATTTATGGGTCTGTGGGAGACATAGTTTTGTATCTCTTGCATCAGCTTTTTAAAAAGAAACGATGTGATATTTATGACCATTAATAGCACCTGCTAGGTGAAGATAATGATACAGATAACAAAAGCTGATAGATAAAGACAAAATCTGGTCTTCTGTGCTGTATTGTTTATTCTTTTATTCCACTATATGATGGCAGTGGAGATGATTTCTGCTCTTGGAAGCTTTATCCTCTGCTATGATAAAAGTGGCACTGGACAGACAAATAGTTTATTGCTGTAAAGTGGGCACTATATTTATTTATCGGGGAACTCGAGCCCCTGGCAAAGATTTTTAAGTGATGACTAGTGATTTTGGCTGTCTAATCTGTAGTACTTCTCAGCAGCGAGCCTTTCAGAGTGCAAGCATGTTACGAGTCTGGGTGTGTAAGCTCTTTTGGAGGGCTTTCAGCAGCACAGGAGGAACTGAGACACCCAATTACCAAACATGCTTGAATACCTTTTCCTTGGAGTTTGGTTTCAGTCCATGGCATTCCCTCAGTAGTTGTGTGTTTGAGGTTTTAGGTTGTTTTCCAAGCCAGTCTCTCTTCTCTCTGTCGGCAAAGGCTCATTTAATGACACAATGGGGCCTTTTTATAGTGTTTTTTTTTTTTTTTTCCCCTGAAGTGAAATTCTGAATTGTAGTTTTCATCACTCCTTTGTGTATTACATCATGCGTGCTGGGCTGGATTCTCAGCATTCAGTGGAGATATCTGGTTTTCTACCAGCTGAGAATTTGTGCCAGCACTTTTGGCTTCAAAGTAAAACCTTTGGAAAGGAAGCACACTGGGTTTCTGATTGGTTGTGACATCCAGGAACTGCAAGTGTGTGACAAAGGCCCAGCATGAGAGACATGGCAATGGACGGGAAGGTGAAATGCCGTGATTTCTCTGTTTTGTTGTTAGTTGTCTTTAATAATGATGATGTATCGTGAATAAAAGGATGAGTTAAAAATTAATATGGTGGGAGATGACGCACTTGATTCTTAGAAGATCAACAGTGAGAAGGCATGATGCTGCTTGGACATCATCAGGATTAGTGAGGCTGGAATGCTTCTGCATATGCCTGGTCAGGCTGTAGTTTAATAAATATTGTATGAGCTGTCATACTTTGCTTGTTTAAACTGAAAAATCCCTGAAACGGCCGTGGATTGCAAGCGTGTCTTGTATTTATTTCTCGGGCAGGAGCACAGCCGTATAGCATTATTAGCAATAATACATCTCTGCCTTACACTGTGCAAGGACAGGTTTCCTGTGATGTACGAGGGAGAGGTGGTAACAGAGTCAGTGGTAAAAACTGAAATTGGAGCCTGGTGAATTGTGTTGGGAGAGGCAGTGCCTGAGATTTCTCAGAATTTAGGAGCCTATTTATCTGGCTGCAGCACACTTTATTTACAGCAACTTAATCTGCTCGCAGCAGACACAAATGGCTCAGCATCCTGTCAAAAAATCCATCAGAAAATCAGTAGCTGACCAGTTGTGAACTTGTCAAAGTGACAAGTGGGCATGCTGACAGAGATGGCATTTGGGTTTTTCATTGAAAAAATGCAGTGGTGGACCATGGTAGATGACTCTCAAAAATGAAAAATATTGATGTGAAAATGAAAAATGTGACCTGAATCTTTCTGACTTAGCATTTTTACTAGACTGTTATTTCCCTTTTTTTTTTTTTTTTAAATAAAATTCTTAGATACAGAAAGAGAAATCCACGCAGCACCCCATGTGAGTGAGAAGTTAATTCAGCTCTTCCGGAATAAAAGTGAGTTCACTTTTCTGGCCACTCTGCAACAAAAGGCATCGACTTCTGGAGTTATACTGTCCATCCGAGAGTTAGAGCACAGGTAAGAGGAATTTGTTTCTCTCTTGCAGCAGCAGCAACATAAAAGATACTGAGTGCTCAGTGGTCTGTTTGGACAATGTGTGGAAATGGTAGATGGAAAATCTAACATGCCAGTTAGAGCCTTTCTTCATAGTTTGCAATTTGCTACTTTTTTCTAGTTCTTTTTTCTTAGAGGAGGAATTCATTATTTATGTATCCCGATCTGTAAAATAACTTAGAAAGATCAAAGCCAGCGTAGTATAGATGCAAGGCACTTTGGAAGTTACAAACCTTGTAATGCAATTTTCCTGACTAGTTTATTATACGTGCTTTGGAGTTTGCTTTTTCATAAAAGTTAAACTTGCACATTTCTTGCTTCACTATGTTTTATAACATTATAAAAGAATAAGTTTTCTTTGAGATTCAGCAACTAAGCTATTAAGCAATTAAGCTGCTTGTGCTTCCATATAATACTGTGTATGTTTTCTTCCCAATATGAATACGTTGTATTCCTATTTCATGTATGTCTCTTCCCCCCCTTTTTTTTTCTGGTTGTCAGTGTAGGAAGAAAAAGAGGTCTCTTTGATTATCTGTTTCAGTGGCAGACATCAGTTTGTTGCAAAAAAAGGTGTACTTTGTATTATGGTCCATAATACAATTCCAATGATGTTTTGATGTTTCAAAGTCTATGTTGCATCAAACAGTCTCCTATTTGTAACTCTGTGAATGCTTTTTGAATAATTTCTTCAGTCTTGAAGGACCTTTGTGTCTAGTCTGACACATAAAATACTAGTGCTGGTCTTTCCTGTTGTAATACAGGTAATGGGACATTCTTTGGTTGCTCCCATTTCAAATCTAATACCAGTTATTCTGCAGCAGTTCTATTAAAAAAATCCTATTGGTATTTGTCTTAATCATGTACATGATACTCAATTGTTAGCCAAATTTCTTCCCTTTTTGTTGAGAAAAGTGTATGAAGGAGAAGGCAGTGGCTTCATTATGACCAAATTGTCAGTGATGCCTTTTGCCAGCACCACAGCAGAGATGTCCAGACAAGGCTCCCCAGTTAAGGGGAGGACTTTGCTATTTCCCTATTCTATAGTTTTTTGTCACCTCTACTTTATTACTGGTCTTCCTTTTACTTTATTCCTTTTTGCATTTTTCGGGCCATTGTTTCAGAGTAGAAGAATATTGTTTTACATTATAGAGGGATCCCTCCCTCCATCTCTTCTCGTTTTCCTTCTCTTACTCTATCATTCCTTTTGCATTAGTTTTCAATTTCTCCAAGCTTTTCCAGGCTGTTGAAGCTCTTTGAAGTCATGGTTAACAGGATCAGTTTGCCATGTTAAGAGTTTGTTTATTATTTATTTGAGAAAGAGGACATTGAGGACAGCCATTGAACAGAAAAATGCTGTCACATGCCTGCACTTAGCAAAATCCAAGGTCAAACTAGACAGGCAGTGATGATTATACCATGCAAGGCACATGGATTTTTAGATAGGGCATCTACTGAATGCAGCTCCTCAAGTCCTCTATCTTGGCAGGCAGAGGCTTGTAGGGAGATGTGCTATGCAGGAGTAATCTTGGTTGAACAAAATACACTGCTGTTGTCCTCTCTGGCACTGAGGTTATCTATAATATTTAAAATGATGACATCTGCTTAAAAATATAAGAGTTGAAGGATTGCCTGCTGGTCTCAGTTAAACCTTTGTAGCTCTGTGTAGTAACTGAGGCAGTTTCAGTCTCTGTAATTCCATGCAGGAATCAGAACAGGCATGTCTGGTGTTGCTCCTGCTGTTACTTCAGATGGATTACTGTGGGTATTCTTTTTTGGACTCTCTGTGTATCCCTTAAAGCCGTTGCTTGTTTCTCAAGTTGCTGCTCAGACCATGGCAAGGATCCTGCTTTCAGTCCCCCAGCTCTGTGATGGCAGAAATTAATAAAGTGGATGACAATGGACAAAGAACTTTTTCACACTGATGAGAAGTAAAGAACAAACATTTGGGGCACTACTGAAGAGGACCCTGCTTACATTAGATCAATGTAATAGCAGAACTTTCAGGTTGATAACTTTTGATGTTTCTCTAACAGCTCCACTCACTCTATAGCTTTGCATGGGAACTGAAATGGGTGCAGACCCATGTCACAGGGGCAGCCTATTATTAATTGTTGCTCCTGCTAAGCGTTTGATCATTATCATGGTTCTGTTTGTGATGACATCCATTTTTTTGGTCAAGCTTTTGCTACTTCCTGTGTGTCTATGAAAACAGACACTGCAAAGAGAATAATAAAGAGCATCTTTATTTCATCGTGAGTAAGATGTGTGGAAACAAGTATAAGGGTGCAATTGTTACTTAACCAATATAGTTTTTGACTATGGAACAACCAAGAACTCTCCCCAGTTTCTTCTGTTTGCACAAAATAGGAGATATTATAGTTAAAGGCTTTCTTTTTTTAACTTACCAGCATACCAAAAGTGGCCAAGTTAAAAGTTCAAGCCTTCAGAACATACAGGAGGTCAGCAACAACTGAAGAAAATCAGCTGTGTTAGCTGTTGATACCAGAGTTCATATTTCTATGGCAAATGTCTTTTTTTGTTGTGCACAGATTTAATAGATGAGAAATAGGTGTTATTCCAAGCAATGAAAAGGTGTGTGTATATATTCTGCCTTTTGATGTAGTGGAGATCATTGTCCTAAGGTAGTAATGCATAGAATGTCTGGCTTAAATTTCATTTCTCTAGTAAGCTTTCGCAGGTTTCTATTTTCCAATAGAATGGAGCTCTTAAGCTGAAGATAATAAAATAAGGTTAATACAATTTTTCTTGTTGTCAGTAATTTAGATATACTATGTTGTTATTCTAAATGGATATTTTGTAGCAATTAGAGATTTGCTGTTAATTTATATCATCTTTTGGTGGACAGGATTTATGCTACATTGATGACAATGCATCTTTGTTAACATTTTGTTGAATCATTTTAATGATAATAAAGACTTTGTTTTCAAGCTTCAAATGTATTAAAGTAAATCTTGGAAAATGGAAATCTTAATTAACACAGATAAATTCTAATTGGACAGTCTGATAGTTTGTGCAGACTGTGTATATAGTTACCTGGAGTACAGTGGTAAATCTGAAGATTATATTTTCTTTCCTAAATTAGAGATGATAAAAAATAGTGTAGGATGGACAGACATGTGACTTGAGGATGCAGAAGGTGGAAACTATTTTCTTGATTGGAGAGTTATGCTAGCCAATTCTTCCTAGATGAGCTTTGTGAGCTATTTTGCTCACAACTTTTGACTCTTTAGACCACCCAAAACACTTAGAAAAGGCCATCAACATATCTAAAATCCCACCCACAATGAATTCCTCATTTCAATGGTGATTTAATACAGTTTCACCTGAAGCTCTCTGCCTGCTTCTTACCTGCTCTGGCCTTGCATGGTCCAGAGCCCAAGAACATAAATTAGATGGAATCAGCATTGCCTTTCAGCTGTTTAATCTCTGGGTTTGAGATATGTTGACGGTTCTTCACCACCACTGGCCAAGATCAGCATGTGGAGAAATATGTCAGGGATGTTCAGGTACCCATATGTCCTTCTTTCTGAAGAGTGTTTCATAATGGGAGATCTCACCATTGTAGAACAAAGGACTGAGTCATAAGATGATTGTTTTGAAGATTTTCTTACAGGAAGCATTAAAAACTTTAATTTTTTTTTCTACGTTTTTCCTTTTTTTTTTTTTTTTTTAATATGCTTGTAACCTATGTCTAGGACCTGAACTTCAGAACTTTATGCCACGCCAAATATTTGGAAACCTGTAAGCTGATTGTACTGCTATAGTGAAATGGATTTACTGAGCTGAAAATCTGCCCCTTCACTATGTAGCAGCAAGCTGTGTTGATATAAATATTCAGGGGAATTCTGATAAATGTGTCAGGCTCATGGTGAAAGACTTTTATTCCTTGCAGGTCAGTTTTGGGTGGGGAGGTAAAACAGGCATGGGGTTCCAGTCCATTGTTGGATACTTCCCTCTGGTGACACCGTGAACAGCTCCTGAGGCGCTTGAGGAGCAGACAGAAAGCTGTACATTCACAAGTAACAGCTGGAAGGCTACCAGGCCATTTTATGTTTAATTAAAAACACAAAGGGGTAATAGGCTAGTTAAATTCACTGAAACCTAGCTGATGAAAAGAAGCCTCAGCAAGTGACTTCTGACCCTAGTTGTAAGCCTGAAAAATTGGATTTACTTCCTGCTATGTTTTAGATTACTCTCTGCAAGATGGGCATACACATATTGGATTCCAAGATGCCCAGGATTCAGAAAGGGAAGGAAAAACTCTGCAGATGTATCCATTAACATTTTTCTTTTAGGGTAAAGGGCACATCTTTATGAATATTTATTATGTTGAATTGCTAAACTGGAAAGCTGTAAAGAGCATATAAAGATTGAGCCTTACTTCCACCCCTCTGAATGAGGAGATGTGAAATATGTGAGGCATCTACATGTTTTTTTCCTTCTCAAAAGGTCTTTAGAGATGCAAATGTGAATAGAATTGTGCTCACCTGCTTCTGTTCTTGGGGTTAAAGTATGCAAAAGAGTAAAGTGAAGAAGAGCTGTTACATAAATCTTCCACTGATTTAAGCACTGTGAGAGAGGAGTTACTACTGGAGGAGTTACCTTCCATCCCGTGGCTTCCTGCTGAGAGCAGGTGTTTTATGTACACTAGGCTGACAATTGTTGTCTCTCTGCAGCATTAACATGCTGCTCATAACCAGCTGTTGAACCACATTCATTGGACCACGTTGGCAATTGGAGCAGAATGGCTGACAGTTTGAAACTCTTTAAACCCGAATTTGGACAGTGCAGAAATGTTATGGTCAGCCAGGAGCAGGATGTGTGGGTCCCCCAGGAGTCTGCTCTGACATGCTGAGTTATTCTGTTTGGTTGTTTTATGACCCTCTGATACAGGCAAAGGACCAGAATGTCTCAAACTTACACTAAATGCAACTTCCTGAAAACTGTCTGCTGAATTTGGGCTGCTCGTTAAGAATGTAACTGCCCTAGTTAATAAGACAGTTAGATGTCTACAACATGTTATTAATGGTCATTTGTGTGGTTTTTGGTAGTCTGGGTGACGTGTCTGTGGTTTTGGGTTTTGTTTGCAGTTTTGTAACGATGCCTGTGTGCTTTCTTTGCTCCTGGCAGTCTCCAGAAAGGGAGGGGGCTGGCAGTGCCTGCCCTGGTGGTTGCTGGCTGTGGAAAGCTGCCACAGCGTGTGGCAGTGGGGCAGGGGAGAAGGTGGAGGCTGCCTGGGACTGAGGGCCTGTGGATAGAGCAGACATGTACTGGGCCTCGGGAGAGGGCAAAGGAAAAGATTTTTTTCTTTTTTTTCCCCGAGAATCTAGGAGAAATGTGTTTGTTGTGTGTTACCTGGTGTGCAGCAAGTCAATGATTACACACTTGAGAGAGACATCAGTTACTTATTCCAGATCTGCACAAGCCTGGGTGCTCGGTGGTTTCACACAAACCAAGCACGCCAACAGGACTTTCCACACCGTTACTTAGACACAGAAGTTCAGAGTTGGTAACTTTCCAAGTACAGCCCCTCTATTACTACTGGTAATAGAGGTTTCCATACAAGTTTTGTAATCACAGCTAACTTGTGTGCATGCCCAAGGGAAGGGTCCTCACCTGGCCAAAGGGTCAAAATTTTTGAGCTATAGATGTGATTTTTTTTTTTTAATGTTACAATGGAGATAGTCCAGCTAAGGGATGCACAGACCTTGAGTTTTTTTGCCAAGTTGGCAGTGTATAAATAGACGTACAAGGACAGATTGATTTACTAACATCCTTATAGTTTATTAGTTCCAGGATGCCCTTCACTAAGGGATGGTAGCTGTTCCACTGATTAAGTGCCCTTTCTTGCTGATTAGAAAAGTCTTAATTAGCCAACTTAAAGTATCTAAAGAATACTGCCCAGTCCAGACCTAAGATGATTTTGGCATATTCCACATTTTGCAACATGTGGAATTTGTCATCATGTAAGAAGTCACTGAAAAGCTGCTGAATTTGAGAGATTAGAGGGAAGAACCTTTCTTCTCAGGACACCGCAATTAGGGTAATTTGTTTTCAAATACTGTAGTTTCACTCAGGTGGCAGACCTCATTAGTCTAAAAGGCTGTTATCCTCTTGTTTTATTAAAATCTGGTATTTAGGGACTGTGGATTTGGGGATCCCCTGAGCTGAGCTGTTGCTGCAGGGATGAGCGGGAGGGAGGGCGGGACTGGACAGGGCTGTGCTGTGGTTACAGCTCTGTTCACGCTGGCAGCTCTAGGCTTCCGCATCCCCACAAAGATCCCTGAGCTAATGCCAGCTCACAGTCCCAGGTTAGCCTTAAAAAGTAGCCAGCCCCCATTCAGGAAGTCCTCAGAAACCAATGCTTTGTGGATTGCAAATGGTCCACTGGGGAGACAAAGCTTTGGCCAGGGGTTGTGGGTGACGAGCCCTGCAAGGACCGCTGCAGGATGTGAGTGTACAAGGTGACTTGGTTTTTGAGTGGTGATACTTAAAGGAATCAAGATTTTCTTTTGTCAGGTTACTTTTCAGAAAAATTTAAGGCAGTGTTTCGTGTGAGGGTGGTTTTTCTGTTGTTTTTGTGTGGGTTTGTTGGGGTTTTTTTGAGGTGCATTTAAGGAGTCATAACTTCACCTTACTCCAAGTGATACTCTTTTCTGTCCTGCTGGCTGTGCTAGCTCTGAAGCCTGCTGAGATGCTGTACTATTTTTAGGTGCAGTGTGGTGCTGCCTACTTGGTTTATTAGGACTAGGAGAGAAACCAGGCTTTTTTTCAGATAGCAGGCAGATTGCAGCCACAGTGAAGGTAGATTTTTAGACATATGAAATGGAAACAAAAATGCTTAAGGTCAATCCTCACAACACATGCCATGGAAATATGTAGCTGCTTTGTACCAGCTCTGACTCCAGCTGTCTTTTACCTGGCAGGCAGATGTTGGGGTTACTTTTTTCTTTATATGATCAAAGAGGATAGTAAATTTACTAGGATGACCTTTGCCTTATTGCAGGTACACAAACACATCATAAATGCTTAATGCCTTGCAGCTTGCATGCCCAGCTGCCATGTAGATGATGTGTGGAACAAAAGACAAAATGTTAATAAATATTCTATACTAATCGAAGGTGTCAGTGTGGGAGTGTTTATTGTTAAATGTTTCAAGCTAGGCTGGTAGAACACAATTACTGTTCTCAGAGTGGTCTGCATAGAAAAATAAAGTCATTTAATTGACTGGATTTAGTTCCTTTTGCTTGAAATGAAAGGGTAGAAATGTTTGGAAGAATCTTATTTAGGTAGCCAGTAGCACAGTGATGTTGAACTTTCAGGCTTTTACTTGGGAGGTTTGAAAGTGTTCAGTGTTACATTTTGGCTATATTGGATTTGCTTGCATAGAAGGAATACTTTTGGAATAGAGTAGGTGGTGCAATATACGGGATTTGGCTTTTGTGTTTCCCTTTGTAGAAAGTTAATCTGATTTTTCAGCAGGATATTTCATTGTCACAGGTGATCATTCTAATCATGACACCTTTTGTGCTGCCTGGTGTCAGTCTGACTTTGGTGATGTCAGTGTGTAATCTGTGCCACAGCAGTGAGTCTTTAGTGCTGCATAAGCGATGATTTGCCATGTATGGTTTTGCTGTGCAGCCTCTGGGTCTGTCTTTATTTAAACCAGCTGTAAAAAGTAGCTTTGGATGGTTTGTAAGTACGGATATTAAGGAAGCTTTCCTGTCTTACCATCCAGGCCACTCTGGCAGTCACAGTCACACCACGTGAGACTTTCAGTGCACCAAACGTGTTCCTCAAGATGCACGTGTGGTGGAGGAGTAGATCTGTGCACTTGAGCGTGTTAAGAGCATTTCTTCAAAATCCCGTGTTTCACAATGCTTAATGCTTCAGAGCTTGGGGTCTTGCCGTGTCACTTTATAGTAACCAGGGTACAAGAACAGCACCCATGGAAGCGACTGAAATATTTGCCTTGACAGCTGTAACTTGTTCTAGTTTTGCATCCGCACAGAACTGTGATGACAACTGCAAAGTGAGTGTTTCCTTTCATTTGAAGAGATGGATCTTTTCTTTCAGAGGCCCTGCTTTTCCTCACCACGGCTCCATCACTGACAGGGGACAGTGCCTTGGGCAGATGCCTGCCAGCTTATCTGCAGCACAGTGCCCAGTGCCTGCTCCTGGCGTGATTTGCTTTGCGCTGAGGACTGCTGAAACAAGATCTCAGTTACTTTCATGTGGCTGTCCAGACTGAGCTGCTTGGCAGCACACCCAGCACAGCGTGTCCCACCGGGCACACAGGCTCACTTGGTGGTAAGGAACGGCACAAGGCCAGAGGAGTAATGGCCTGTGATTCATCACAGCATCCCTGTAGATTGAAAATCCTGAAATCTCTGTGCTAATGGATAGGCAGATTTGTTGCCTGTCTCTAAATACAGCAAGAAGTGTTTCTACAAAGATGCTAAAGCACAGTCTTGCCTGAAGCCATTTTTATCACGAAATAGCACAGTGCTATTGTGAAATGAAAAAGCTATGTGCACAAACAAGTCCAAATAGACTGATTTGTGCAGAAGCTTGCTGAATTTATAACTTCTGGCTGATGACATCAAAATGATTGATCTCTAGACTTTTCTTGAATTTGCACTGTTATTAAGAAAAATTAAAAGTTGTGCCTTGGCCAGACTCAGATATTTTCCAGAAGTTTCTGTGCAGTAGCAGAAACCGTTGCCTGTTTTTTATGGCAGTGCTTTTTTCCCCCAGCATTTGGGAGGCCCGACATCATCATGTTGCTGCAGCATGTGCAAGGTAAATGGGGCTTCCATCCTTGAACTCCTGTGGTTTTGTGACCTTCTCCCGTACAATGTTAAGCAGATGCACAATGTTTTGACTAGATGGCAACCCCAAGTTTGTACATATTTGCAGGGATGCCATCTGTGCCTGCTGCTTTGCCCTGGGACATCTGTTCAGTAGCTCTAAGAGCATCTGCTATAAGTGCTGGTGCTGCTCCTTCGAAGAGGCTGTGGGGCTTCATTTGGCGCTTGATCAAGGATGACGGAAGTTGTAAAGTCAGAGTGATAACTCTGCTTTGTTTATGTTTGAATATGATAAGGAGGAAGGTTGCCAGAATTGAATGCAAAAAGTAGTTCTGCTTTAGTTCCTGGAGCTCTTCTAGGAGCATTTAATCTGCTTACCCGCTTGTGCTGCTGTCTTCATTGTGGGATATTTTAGTGTTTGGTGATAGGTGTTGGGTTGGTAAAGATCAGGAAATAAAGTGCTGTGTACCCTAAGGATATTCTGGAGCACACCTATCCAACCATTCTTCTTGGGGCCCTGTCTTGGGATGCTATAGTCTGTGAGCTGTCCTTCCTTTGGCCACTTGCATAATCTGACAGCAGTAAAATCTTTGAATGAAACATGGTGGTGTTTGCCACAGGATAAGATCACTTCTGTGGTTTGAGATGATGAATTGGTGAATGTTTCTTTAATGCAGATGGTGGATTAAGCCAACTCACCTTATAGAAATACTTGGCCTTTTCTGCTTCAGGTGTCGTACATGTTCTTATTTAATATTGATAGTGACTTTTCCAATTTTTTTTGGTCATTACATCCACAGCAGGTGTTTCCAACTGAAAGTATACTTTTAGGAACCTTTCTCTCCTGATCTGGAAGTGAAATGAGCAGTCAAATTTATGGTTTAGTCACTATGGTGGTGACTAAAAGAAAGGGGGAAGAAAAAGAAGTCATTAAACTTAACTGTGTCAAGCTTTATCCTCTCCTAACAATATTGGTGTGTGAGGTATGTAGGGGTTGCAAAAACTGTCTGAAAGAATTGTAAAAGATCTTGAGTCAACTGTGGAATAATACTGTCCTTCTGTGAAGCACATTGCATGACCTTAAAATATCCCAACTTTTTTTGATGTGCATAAAATCAGTCTGAATTTAGCACTGTTTTTCTCTTATACATTGGGATTTGAATGAGAGACTGCAGATAGACCTATAAAAAGCCTTTGAATTCTATAATTGTACAAAAGAAGCCAGCAGTAATTTACATGCTTAGCAAATAGGGAAATTCTACTAGTGAGAGAATTTCAGCCAAGGTCAAATTGTATTGCTGTTTCATAAAAAACAAGCTTTCTTAATAAATGTGTGCTGAGAACTTCATCTGTCAAAATACATGTTAACTTTTGATCATGCCTTATTTAAAACATACGAGAGTATAAATTGTTGCTGAGAAATAACAAATAAGACAAGAAACCATCACTCAGTGCTAGGAAGTTGACAAGGAGGTTGCTGTCTCGCACCTTTCTTCCTTGAAAAAGGTCTGGAGGAGGGTAGCAGGGCCCTGTCTGTAGGACAGGCTGACACAGGCTTCCTGCAGACGTGATGCAGAAGCAGAGATTGTCACAATACTCAGGGATCTCTCTTGGGCTTTTGGCTTGGATCTCGTGGCAGCATTGAAAGTTCACACTGAGTGGTGATACATATATTCACATGGTCCCAGATATTTCCCTGATTCATTCTAATCCCATGTTTTCTTTTAGTTCCTAACAAAATACTGGAAAGTACCTTCAAAACACCTGTTAGAGATGGGTTCATTTTCCTGCCTCTTGCATGGTAGCTTCTATTAACTTCCCCCCTCCCCGTTTTTACCTGTTGTTTTATCACAGATAAAAACTTGTGCAATGGCATTTGAAATTGAAGATGAGATAGCTATTTAAAAAAAAAATCCATTTATTTCCTCTGGCTTTACTAATTATTTTCTCACCAGTTGATGATTTTATGCCTGAGTTTGTTTTCCCCCTCATTTGTCTTCCATTCCCCAATTTGCAGATTAGAGCTCCGAAACAGAGCAGGTGCACTTATTTCCAAGAGCGAATGGCCTTTGTGTCATTGCTTTGGAAGAAGCTTCTTTCCCCCAGAGTCTAGTGGAAGGAGGAAAGAAAAGATGTTTGCTACTTAGAAAGCTGTTTGCATGTGACTTATATTCTGGTAGAGAAAAGACAACTTCTGAACTGAGAACGTCATGAAGTGTGTGTGTAATCGAGGTCTCAGTGTGAATTTCTGCATCTTAAAAAGTTAAAATCAGTGCAAGAGTGTTGGTTTACGTTGCCTTGTGTTTTTTAAATACTTGAGAGAGAGATGTGTTGGGGTAACCCAGCTAGTTTCTGCTGCTGGGATATTGTTGACTGGTGTTTACTGATGTTTGTCTGAGTGTAACTGTTTGTGATTTGCCCTTTTTGAAGGGTGATGAAGAATAGGTGCAGAATTTGTCTGTCACCCTCCTTTGCTGCCACTGAAGAGGTAAAACATGGTGTTTAACACAGTCCTGTGGCACTTACTGCATTAGGTGCACATATATAAAAATGTTAGCACTGGCTATTACATGAAATTTGAAGTAATCTGTTCTGTACTATATAAATTAGTCAGGAGATTGACAACAAGCTCGATGCCTAAGCACCAAGCTGCTCTCAGTCCTGAGGTAACTATTGACACTAAAGCTTGTCAGGTGAGAAGCTTTGCAATTCCCTGTGCTGTACAAATAACAGAGCATAGATGTGATTAAGTGCAGTATCTGACTGACCTTTCCAGGGCTGCACTGTTGCCTTTACATTAACAAAGAAATCATTGTGTGGTGAGTGATTAGCTCTGTGGCTATTGGAGATTATGAAGAATGACCTCAGGAAGCAATTTGCTTCTTGCATCAGGAGCTTGTCTTGTTTTTGGGCTCTTAAGCCTCTCTGATCACCCATATATATGTGTGTGTGTGTGTGTATAAATATATATGTATATGCACACAAATACTTCGTGTGTGAATGTTACGTACCTCTCCCTCATTTTTTTTTTAAGTTTTCTGTCTCACTTCCTTTTGTGCTGTGACAGCAGTTGGAAATTACAAAATGTTAAGTATGACATCACTGACAGTACTTGTGCTTGTGCTTTTCTGGCTTGGGAACACCAGCAGCAGTATCTTCTGGATATTGACTATATTGTTACTGAGCATCAAAATAAAGTAATAAATCTTCTCCAGATTTCGTGTGAATGTAATTTAGACATTTTAATGGGTGTTGGCTGTAATTAATCAACATTCTGCTCTACTATTTAGAAAACCCCTCTTTCACTGCCCTCCTTGTGCCATTATGTGCACGAAACAGGCCAGTTCCTTCACAACACCAGCCTGATTTTTTTTTTCCACTCTGTACTGCATGTATTTTATTTGTACCTATGCATGCTGTGTTTTTATTCAGTGTTGGTTTTGCCTTTACCTCCCTGTGTTTTTCACTTTGTCACTTGAGTCTTTGATTCGTGTGACCGAATAATGTTTTTATGTTGCATAAAAATTACGAGGACGAGGCATTGTCAGGATGGAGGAGGGCTTGAATTTCACTTTTGGTGAAGACTTACTGTCTTTGTGTTCCCCCTCCCAGCCTGTTGTGATCTCTTGCACATGTTTCCAGTTATTGTTTTATCTCATACATTTCCTCCCTGGGAACTCTGTTTTTCGGTTATGTTCAAAATGACTTCATTGGTAAGGTCTAACCTTGAAAAAGTGCACAGCCCCCATGTAGTGCTTGTGCACACAGGCTGTTAGGGCCTGTGTACTGCCAAACAGTGTGAAAGGCTTATGGGGAAATGAAAATTGGCACTCCAGTATTTATTGGTTTGTGTTGCATTTATTTTTTGGGAAGTGGATTTCATTCCTGCAATTTTTCCCCACCCTACCCGAAATCAGCACCTCTCTTTTAAATGCCATGTTAAATTGGTGTTGGCCAATAGGGGAAAACGTAACACTGTGGAGGTAGATGGGGCAAAGGACTATCTGGATGATCTAACATCTTCACTTTCTTGTAGAGCTGTTTCTGTTATAAAGGGAGGTCTGCATCACCCTGTTTCTATATACACAGCTTCATTTTGGTTGGAAAAAGGTTCAGTATGATGCAAATACTTGGTGAGGTCTAAGAGAAGGCTTCATTATTTACACTGTCAGTGTGCCCTGGAAGGCCTAAATTCATCCTAGAGAAGGAATTGGCTCCCCTCACACCCCTGTGAGGCCAGTTAATAGCCACACTTTGTTAGCTCTCCTGTGAGTCTGACAGCTGTATGAAGGTTTTGATGGATGGTTTATTCCAGAGAATAGGTGTTGGAGACACCTCATCCAGCCAGGAGGTTTTGTCCTTCCCTTGTAAAGCTGGACAATCATGGCAATAACAATAAAAGTCAGAGAATGAGTTAAGCACAGTTGCATGTAGGGGAGTCCTAAAAATTAATCAGTTGTGGTTTTTTAACCGAGTTTGCAAGTAGTAAATACAAATTTAGGATTACCTGATGGTTTCTTACCTTAATGGCTTTTTATTTGTTTGTGGCAGTGATATATATACCGTTCTTTATTTTTCAATTTCTTACAAAGCCTGCAGTCATACAAAATATTTTGGTGAAAAGAATAAGGCTTGGTTTCTTGTAGTTGCACCTGTTCTATGGGTGAAAAGAGGACTTCAGTTTCCTGGGCTAACAAGTGGTACTTTGAACTGTTTTCATGTAATTAGTATTGCTGGTTTTGTACTGCTCTGAATGTATAGTCTTAATCTCTCTGTATCTTTTAAAACAAATCAATTAGCAGCGAATCCATGCTGAGTAACCTCTTTAGATTGTGGTGTTTGCTTAAAGAAGTCTATCACTTAAGAAGAAAGTGACAGAGACAATGATTATATCCCAAAGTGGACCTGATTCTTCTTCATGTTTCCAATGCAGCTATTTTGAACTGGAGAGCAGTGGCCTGCGGGATGAGATCAGGTATCACTACAGGTTTAATGGGAAGACAAGAACAGAGGTGTTCCCATACCGCCTGGCAGATGGACAGTGGCATAAGATTGCTGTGTCACTTAGTGCATCCCATCTTCTGCTCCACGTGGACTGCAACAGGTAAGAAAATACGGTCTCTAATTTATACTTCTTTAAAAAATAATCTCTACTTACACACAGGAATAAAATTGGAAAAGGAGATAATTTTTTTTTTCCCCCTGTAACTACCTCATTCAAGAAGCACGCTAAACTGCCATAGGATAAGAAAAGGAAAACAAAGTATTAAAATGGAACAATTCATTGTGATTATGAACAAACGTGGAAAAGGTTGATTGCTGACTGGGGAGTATTAAATGCATCTCTGTAGTTTAAGCAGTAGCTGATGTTACGTTTGCCAGTGATTGCATTTAAGTGTGATGGATGGGTGTGCAGTCTGTTCTGTTGTGAACTGCTTCACTCAGCATACCTGAGAACTTGAAGAATAGATAGATACATCAGAGACATTTTAATTTTATTTTAGCTAATCAGACAATGCACTTTTACTGATTTTTTTCCCACATGCTGCCCCATTTGGAAACTTCTGAGAAACCCGGAAGCTTCTTTTTGCATGTCTGGAACCAATGCTTTTTATTTTCTGCAGGGTATTCTGTCTGTCTTTTCCATTAGAAGTTGTGAAGACTGTGAGATGGCACATTGCCAGGATTTCAAGGAATGAAAACCAGCAAACCTAGAATCTCTCCTCCCTAGAATCTCTCTTGCCTTGGGACTTGATCTCACAATGTATTGTAGACTTCAAACTTAGTGGCTGATGAGGAAATTCAGAGAGCTTGAAATTGGGACTTTCAAAGTAGTCTTTATGAATGAGGAAAACAAACCATTACTTTGTACCTTATTGCACCAAAATGAATGAAAAAAATATCCTTCACATTCAGTGAGAGGATCAGCAAATGCATTTTGGTATCGTGGCACTTAAATGGATTGGGTGATGATAGCAGATATTTTTTCAGAAGACTTCATTTTGTTCAGACAGGCAGAATAAAGTTAGATGAGTATTATAGGAGTATGTAGTTACTGGAATGTTTGAAAAAGTTTAAATTTTGACCCAAGTAATTATGAGATGCTGTTTTGAGAGGAATGTTACAATCATTTCCTGCAACTCCATTAACTACTGAAAAATCTAATCTGAAGGAGTGTTGCT
Organism: Dicrurus megarhynchus; assembly: GCA_013399195.1. Classification (NCBI taxonomy): domain Eukaryota; kingdom Metazoa; phylum Chordata; class Aves; order Passeriformes; family Dicruridae; genus Dicrurus; species Dicrurus megarhynchus. Next base: position 151,019 of record VXAD01011017.1, on the reverse strand, counting down.
TTTTGGACCTTATTTGGACCTTAGAAGCAATTAAATGCTCAGAGTAATTTTAATTTCATTGAGGCATGAAATCTACAGTTAGCAAAGATTGTCTGAATTTCAGTAATTTGATTTATGTTCCCACTATTTATCTGTTACACTATTTCCTTATTTTCAACAGCTTTTTTTCTTTGTTTATTGGCATACTGGGTTTTGGGACAGGTTCTTTGTTATCTACTTTTTTTTTTTTTTCCTTCTATGAACAGCAAATGTGTTTTAGGAAGACCCTTTTTAGCAGATTGTTTAGCTGGCTGCTCTCTTGCACGGAATGTAAAATGAAGACAACACAAAACGACTGCCTGGTGCAGAATTCTATCCAGGGACAGGAGAACTGCACAGAGTCATGGCTGTGACCTGATTTTCTCTACAGTAACAGGCAGAAATAGATAAATACAATTATGGAATGAGCTGTGGTGTCATATGAGGTGACAAATATGTGGAGCCATCTCTGTCAGGTAGCCCTAAACAGGGCTGATCCATCTAACTGGGTCCCTTAAGGTGGCAGATCTTAAGCTTGCTTCCAGCATAAATCCATACCGAGAGATGTCTCTATTTGGCTGTGTGTTTGTGGTGTTTTATGACAACTTCTGTGGAAAAGTAATGGAAACAGGTCTGAAAGCATGACTTGAGGACAGATCATAGTAGGAGTTTAAGGGGAGAGGGTTAAAAAAAAAAAAAGGAAGTCTTTAAGTTCCTGAGTCAGCAGTGGCATCACTGTTCAGTTCATCAGAGAATTTTGTGACTGTTGGCGTTAGTTTGGTTATGTCTTAACCCTTTCTGGTTTTGCAATCAGAAAAGGAGTCAACATCTTGTTCATCTTGGCGTTTTCTTATGACAATGCAATAAATGTCAAAGCTGTGAAAATAAAGAGCAAGTCGATGAGGGGAACTTCTGAGCACTCCTGAAAACCCTGAGCCTTCTTCATGTTAGTGTTAGGGAAGCTGCAGCTGAAAGTGTGAACAGAGTCCAGCATGAAGAGCTGTGGACTCCGTGTGTAAATGTCAGCATTTTAGGCTGGTGGTGTCTGGCTCTCGGCAGAGTGCAGGATGCCCTGTGAGAAGTGATGCTTCTGCAGACTTGAATGAACAAGAGGAAACAGGATATGAGAGCAGTCAATATATTCACTGGTCCCACCTCCTGCAGAGGTTTGGTGTCATCAGAACAAGAATTTAGCTTCCTGTGTACCTATCTCTTGTTAAAGAAGTTCTCAGCTTTTTGTTTACTGTTTTTGCCAGCAGAACAAAGCAAAAAGGGAAAAGAAAAAAAAATTGACTGTCAGAATTAATCCCTTGAATTTCTACTGTATTTCTTTAGGGGTTTGCAACATTGCTTCCTTACAGACGTGCCTGAATTTGCATAAATGCATTACTTCTTTTGTTTCGGGCTGTGGTAATGTGTTATATATTTGGACGGCTGTTGTGAGCGAGCGATTTGTTAATGTAGTGTTATTAAAGTTAATCTGTACCTGAGAGAGTGCTGCAAGTGTTTGCATTGGGACAAATATCCAGTCACAACCTAGCTTTGCTGCAGGATTCATACTGTGATACCCAAAGCTAGTTTCTGGCCTCCAAAAAATGCAGTTGATCAGAAAGCATTGGAGACAAAGCTTTTAATTTGTAAACAGATAGTCAAATCTACTTTTACTCTTCCCAGCCCTATTGCCCACATTACTCTGATTTGTAAAATTGCTTTGACATTTGTGCTTGATTATCTTTTGGATTCAATTCAAAGTCATCTTTGTTCTTCAGACCTGGATAGGCTAGGGAAAAGTACTTGAGAACTAGCAAAAACCTGTAGTGCTTTAAAGCATCACCTTTAAAACAGTGCAATTGCCTCTGTTCTAATGAGATGTCATATGGAGGGGGAAGCATATGTATCAAAGGAGCTTTATTTGCCCAAGTACCTGTCCTTTTGAAATCAGCTGCTGCTCCTCTTACTTGTTTCTTCAAGAACAAGGAGTGGGAACTGTAGCTGAGTTTGATGTTAGAGCTTGGAGCTGCTGACTCAGGCATCACAGAATGATTTGGGTTGGAAGGGATCTTAAAGATGATCTCGTTCCAGTCCCCTGTGCCATGGGCAGGGACACCTTCCACCAGAGCAGCTTGCTCCAAGCCCTGTCCAACCTGGTCTTGAACACTTCCCGGGATGAGGCAGCCACAGCTTCTCTGGGCAACCTGTGCCAGGGCCTCACCTCCCTCACAGGGGAGAATTTCTTCCTGTTATCTAATCTAAACCCACCCCTCTTTGATTTAAAGCTATTTTCCCTTGTCCTGTCACTTTCCTTGTCCAGAGTCCCTCTCCAGCTCTCCTGTGGCCCCTTTAGGTACTGGAAGGTGCTAGAAGGTCATCCTGGAGCCTTCTCAAGGCTGAACAGCCCCAAATTTCTCAGCCCCTATTCATGGGAGAGAAGAAGGATACTTTGAAGTCCAGATGAAAACCTGAATGTCACTGGACTCTTTTCACTGACTTTGAAGAGCTTTTGTGCTGGGCCTAGACCGTAACCTCTAGCCAGGGATGTGTCTCAGAAAACTGACATAAGAAGCCATGGGTGCACTTGCTCACATGCTTTTAACGTTTTTGTAAGGTTCTGAAAGCTTAGAAAAAGGAAAAAACTGCATTAATTATAAATGTACTACTGATGCACAAGTAAAACCTGTGCTCAGAGTAACATGGAAATTAACTTTCCTGCTCTTGGTAGGATCTGTGCCCCCCTGCTCCAGGCAAAAAGGGGTTGTCAGGGATTTTCTGGTTAATGTTTAGATGCAACTAGAGCAGCTACATCATTGTCCTTAAATAACCAGTGGTACTAATAAATATTTATATATATGTGTGTGTATGATCAAATAAACTCTGCCATGCATCTTCCCAGATTGGGCCTCTGTTCATACCTGTGCTGTCGGGAGATTTGCAACCCCAAGAGGCTGTCAAGTCCTGCAAGATCTGATGTTTGTCTTCTCTGGGAATTAGCTGCAGCTGTAGAGTCTGTGTTGTTTCCCATGGCACCTGACTGTCCCCTGGGATGCTTGTCCCCCATGACAGGAACAGCACAGAAATATGTTGCGTTTAATTGTGTTGAGAAGAGTGAGGGAATAGCATGGAGCCTGCAGTTTATGAGGTGGCAGGTACTGTATCAAAACGTATTTACTGACAATTTATTTGCAAAATAGAAATTCCAAGTTGTTCTTAGTGTATCTGATTAATCTGGAGGGGTAAGCTTGAAAGGTGTTTTATTTTTTTATTGTTATATTTGTCATAAACCATAGGTACTCACCTATTCAGACAGCATCCATATTCCTTTACTTGAACTCTGTCTGTGGGCATAGAAGGGAGGAAGGCGCTTTGATGAAAAAATTAATGTTCTTCAGTGAAAATCTGTGCTGGAGTGCCTTTTGCTGTGAATACAGCTTGTGGTTTTGATGGCTACTCTTAGATGTTTGATGGAGGGGGTTGGTAAGAGCATAAGAGAATAGATTATAAAACTGGAGCAGGCTTGGAAGTAGTCTCCAACTGAAAAAACATCTTGTCTGCTTCTTTTATGTTAGAACAGCGCATTAGGGAATAAAAAATGCATGAGCAGTGAGAACTTTTTAATTGGAAAAATAAATAAATTAAAGTAACATCCTCCAAATATGGGAATCCAAGACCTCTGAGTTCTTATAAATAAGATATTCTGGCTGCCAACCTGAGGTTTTCAACTGATCTAAACAAAGTTCTATGACTTTAATTAAAGTGTAATAAATTTAAAGAAGGTTAAGGGATGTATTTAAAAGAGGGATTTGCTGCTTTAGTTACTGTAAAACACTTTCTCTTGAGAGGGAAAATGGCGTGGTGGCAGTGCTATGCAGCTGGGTAATTTAGTCTCACTATTTGAATATGAGTTTGTGACCCAGATTGCTTGTCTGCTCTCCAAGCTGTAGCAGAAGCTGTCAGAGAAATGGCTGCTTGGGTAGACTGGTGTAATTGTGCATCATGGGTGCACCCAACTTCAGATCTGTGGTACTGTGGACTGGAAGTTAATTTTCACCTACCAGTTTTCCCTTTTGTTTGGCAGAAAGGCTGTAAACTGTTTAGCATAAGAGAGATCTCCAGCTGGCATACCACATCAGCTGCCATCAGTCCCTCTCATTACAGTTACTGCAGTTAACTGCAAGGAAATGTTGAGGATACATTCAGCATTATGTTCTTTTTAAAGAAGCTTTTAAATAGCCAGGGTTTTTCACTGAATAGCTAATGCATCAGCAGAACCCTAGGATGGGTGTGATCAAAGACTGAATGATATGTTTTAATCCAGTCCCCAATTACGATGAAAATTTATTTTTTTATCCGAAAAAAATTATTTGACCTCCTTTGCATATTGCATTGAGAGAATTGTGAGAATGCATGAGTGTTTATGAAAGTGCTGAAAAAGTACAAAAACTGGTAACAGTCCATATCTGTGCCTGCCTTTAGAGCCTGTGACCACCCCTAGAAGGCGGCAATCGCTTGTGCAGGTACCTGGGCACTGAGCTTCGGCAGAGAGGCCTCACAAAGCTCCTGCTCCGTGTGGAATCTGCACCTGCTTTGGGCTCCTTTCAGGAGCTGATCCAGGTGCTGCTGATGCTGGTAGAAAAGGAGCAGAAGTCATTCTAAGTCATTCTCCAGGAGTCTGATTAAGGGTCTTCCATAGGCGCCACGGGCAGAGTTTTAGGGACCCGTGGATCCAGAGTTTGGTACCTGCAAAGCCCAACTACTGCTGAATATAGGACTCAACAATGGCTTTGGTTTTTTTGTTTGTTCCCCCTCCCCCAGTCAGAACTGGGGACTTGTGGTGCTTTCTGGTGAATTGTAAATGTTGGTAGACAGGTTGATGTCTTCAATAGGACAGGAATATTGTGTTATGCTTTACCATTAGCATCTTGCATTTCTTGTATTTTTATGCTCTGGGTGTGTCAGAGAGGATGGATAATGGTGGAGGGAATGGTCTTAAACCAAGACTGGCAAGCCTCAGATGATTTAGTAATTTCCCAAAGTGTGTGACTAGGTGTATTACCAAATTCTCAAGTATTTGTACATTGGTCTAATATACATGTGGACATTTTTTAATGTTAAAAGAAATAAGCCCTTAAATTGGTGCGGTTAGTTACAAGAGCAGTCTCTGAAAATTTAGCTTGCATAGTTTGAAATGTATCTGGATATTTTTCTATGAATTTTTTTTCTGGAGACGTCTCCTTTTACTTGGCTCTATTTTCTTTTTATTTGTTGGTGTGGGGGTCATGTGGGCAGAGAGGTGATCATAGTAATTTAAGGGTCAGCCAGATAAAGCAGATGTTTTGAGCTTTTTCCTTTCAGATTTTAAAAACAATTATCTTGCTCCAGCCTGGCAGATTAACTGAGAACTAAGAAATAAATGAACTCTTCCATTTGAAGTGGTTAGCTAAACTCTGGAGTTTAGAACTACAAGTCACATAGGATGATACTGGAGCTGAATTGAGAAAATGATAGCATAATTCTAGTTAAATACTTTTGTAAGAACATTATATCTTTGCCAAAGAGCAGGTGAGAACCACGCTGAACTATTAAACAGCAGACTTGAGATTTGAGTCTTCATATAGCAGATAGTACAGAGTCTTTCCACAAGATCTGAAACCTCCTGAGTGGGGTGGGGCATGAGAGGGCGATTGAGCAAACAAGGCAGAGACTGTTGAGATCTGTGAAACCAGCCCAGAGTTTTATGAAGGGGTTTAATACTTGAGGTGTCTTTCTTTGGCAGTTTATCACAGTTACCCAGAAGGTAATTATTTTAGGAATCCAGTCTTTACAAAATCCTCAAGTTGACTGCAGGGAGGTAGAGGCTGCTTGACTGCATTTCTTAATACCCCAAAACCCGACAGTTTTCACTATTTCACGATTTGGTGACAGAAAACTGACAGCACTCTTAAGGGCCGTGGTGCAGGGTCAGTCCCATTTGTTCCTGGGGTGTGAGGAGCTGGAGGCACGTGGGCTGCTCGGAGGTGGAAGGTGTCAAGGCTACGAAACACCGACGGGGGCTCTGGGGTGCCAGGCATCCAGACACCACAGGTCCAGCCAGGCCTCTGTGGTGTTTGGATGGTCCTGCAGTATGTGAGGGGGGTCAGGCAGGCTCAGTGCTGAGTGTGGGGACGACGGAGTTTCTGGTTCTGTGCCACGGGCGTGAGCTGCTTGGCTGATGTGCCAGCTGAGGGAATGGCAAAGGCAGTCCAGTGGCACGCTTCAGAAGGTGAGGTGTTTCTGCGAGTTGAGGAATACTCCATTTCTACACAGATAAGTGTTTAGTGAGCTGGTTGGTGTAGTTTTTTGGTGGTGTGGGTTTTTTTTAACGGGGGAAAAAAGTCAGGTATTACCATCTGCTTCCACTTTAAACATTTTAATGGTATGAGGAATCCTTGTTGTGATCTGTGTTACCAGTGTAATGATACATCGAAGAAGCAGTGAGGAGGAAGATGGTAGTTTGATCCTCGGCACAGGAGTAAGGTAACATGCAATTGCCAGTCTTATAACCTGTCCTTGTATCTGAGACCAGGCAATAAACAGAAGAATCAGTGAAACTGGATTACTTAATTGGGCTGCAAATTTAGTGGCATTCTCTTCAGCACATCAACAGTGAAAGTAAATAACTAATAACTACCACTGTGCCAACTAAGGCAACTTGGACTTTCTCAGCCCAAGCTGAATTTTTCTGTGTCACACCAGCTACTTACCTTAAACTTATCTGAAAGATGTGCCATGCAGTATCCCTAGGGGACAACCCAGTGCAGTCTGCTCTCATTGACTAGAGCAGAACCATGCTTTCACCTCCCCAGCGTGTCAGATGTTGTGAGAAATGTGCTGTCCCTGCAGAGTGCTTTCCTGCCTATCTGCTGGCAGTTTCCATCTAAATTTAATTTTAGAACCAATATAATGGCTTGTTCAATGTTTACTGTACGTTTCATACACCTCCCCAGTCACGGCCAATTAGTTATTGTGGAGAGAGTGTAATGTTATTTTTCAAACAACCAAGACTAAACTGGACAGTTGGAAGATACCATGGGAGAAGGGAGATGTGGGTTATCTGATGAACCTGCAGGAAGAACTGAGGCCATGGGATTAGTGTTACAGAGCCAGTGGCTGATGGGGAGGAGGTGTGGCAGCTCCAGGGAGAGCCCAGTGCCTTTGCACAGTGCTGAGACAACACCAGGGGCAGGGCCCTGGCACGACCATGGCAGCAAAGGCAAAGCCTGTGATCCTCAGCCTGCAGTCGCCTTCAGTCACTGCAGCAAATTGGCTCTGGAATATGGATGAGGTTGTTTTATGATTATATACAAATCCTTTAGTGATGACATGAACCCCTTGATGAGATGATCCCGTGACAAGATACCCTGTAAAGCAATTAACTTCTCAGCAGATGTGTTTTTGGAAGGGAGGAAGAAGATGTTTAGTAGAAAGGTTTCTTGTGGCTGACTGAATTTTAAATTTATCTTTTGTAGCAGTGCAGCAAGTTGAAATCAAAAGCCTGGTTCTTCTCACAATTGCACCTATCTTATTGTACTAGATAAATCAACTTTGGGGTTGAGAAGAGCCTGAGACAAAGGAAAACAAAAGGAAAGACAAAGGCTGCATATATTTTGTGAAGAGGGGCTGTTCCAAAGCTGTAAAAGCTTATCATGCCTCAGGTTCTGCTGTAAGTGCCAGAGTGAAGATCCGTGTGCTGCAGGCCTTGGGCCAGGGATCAGCACATCCCTTTATGTGGCAGGCAGATGGAATAGAAGCAAAGTTTCAGCACTGCCAGTTCTCACTCAATAAATGCCTTGTGACAACGCCCCAAAAGCAATCTTAGATTTTTTTTTTATTTTTTCATGACAAAATGGAGATGGCATAAACCATTTAATCATGGTTTTACCTCTTTGTTCTGGTAGAATTTTATTTTGGGGTTTGTTTTGCTGCATGACCTTCTTTGTGCCATTACTTTGATGCACATTCTTCCTCTTGCTTTCTGATGTAAGATAGGCTTAATTGGCTACTACTTGTTTCATAGATATTCTAGTATTTTTTTTTATCTCAGATGTATCTTGCTCTAAGGGTTTCTTGTTTAATTTGTGGGAGAGGAGCTTTTCTTCTTTTTATATCTTGAAAGAACCCATTGAATTAATTTCTTCCTCTTATTTCTAGAATCTGCTTTTAATTGCTCAGACTTGGTTTGATGATATTTTGCATCTGGGATGTACTTGGAACATTTGGTTCATCTGAGATGGGCTTTTGGTATGGTACTTGGTATGGTAACAAATGAGTGTGCTTTGCTTTTAGCTTTCTTGTTAACAGTTTGCTTTATTCAGTGTTCTGGTTTAGAACCTGAGCTTCAAAGCTTGCTGAGGTTAAAGGGTGTCTTTTAGGGACCCTGTGAATTTTGGTATTGTCCTCATTTATAAGTGTATTTGTCTCCTTGACTGTAGTGGATACTTGTGTGCACCATAAAAATCCTACTGCTATGTGTTTTATGCTCTGGTAGCCAGATAGTGATAGTTGCTCACAAGTGATAAAGAGATGCTAAAATACCTTTGGAGAGTCAGATATTTGTTTGAAAAGTGGTATTTGATCTATGTAGCTCTCAGCTCTGTACAGAGGTGGTTAAAGTCCTGAATTCACATTAATCCATAGAAGTTGTGCACATTGATTTTTTTAAGAAAAGTCTGTATATGTAGATGACATTCACCTCAGCACTTCAGAGGAAGAATTCTTTTGACCTAGACACCACCTTAAGTTCTGCTGAATATGGCAAAAATTATCATCTTCACCAAAACCTGTGACAAGTACCTTGCTCTTGTGCTTCTGCTACCTGTAGATTATGAACAAGTTTTATGGGCAATGCCAGGGCCAGGAGCCACATAATACTGAGCTCAGATTTACCTAAAAGAAAAAGGTTGCTGTGTGGTTTAGTGCTGTTAGGCAGCTGAGCACCACGCAGCTGCTACCTCTACAGTGGGATGGGGAAGAGATTCGGAAGGATGAAAGTGCAGGGGGGGAAAGGTGGGTTGAAATAAAGACAGTTTAACAGGTGAAGCAAAGCAAAATAAAGCATTAATTCACATCTCCTATCAGCTGGCAGGTGTTCAGCTGTTTTCCTGGGAAAAGCAGGGCTTTGTCTCACATCATGGTTACTTGGGAAGGCATAACTCCAAACGTCCCCATCCCCCTTCTGTTTTCCCCCAGCTTGTATTGCTAAGTGTGATGTGGTATGGCATGGGGTATCTCTGGGGTCAGCTGTCCTGGCTGTGCCCCCAGCCCCGTTGCTAGTGGGGCAGTGTGAGGAGCAGAAAAGGCCCTGGCACTGTGCCAGCACTGCTGAACATTAGGTAGAACCACGGGTGTGGTACCCAGGCTGTTTTGGTCACAAATCCAACACGTGGCACCATACCGGCTGCTTTGAAGGAAATGAACTCTGTCCTAGCCAAAAGCAGCACCTGGCAAAGCTGAGAAATGCGATAACCATTTGGGTATCAAACCAGCTGTCTTGACACTAAAAGCCCTGCTCTGGATCCATCACATGTAAGGTACAGTTGACCTCATAGTTTGGTGTGGTTTTTTTTTTCTCTAGAACTCTTAACAACCCTAAGCAAATGGCCAAATTTCTATTTCTGCTTAGAGTCTGACTCAACCTATTTTCTGGGTTTTTTGCACTTTCAGAAGTGCTGTTTTTGTTATATGAAGATGGGTAAACACTGCAGCCTTGTAGACAGGCTGTTAGGGCATAGACACTCTTTACACTGTTGTTGTCAGGATCCATTTGTATCTGTTCTGTCATTTGCAAGTAAGGTTCATAATATTGACCTCGTCTGTAAAGGTGTTGGAATCTGCCTCAGGTTCTCCAGATGAAAGCTGCCATAGAGGCAACTCTGACAGATGCATTTCTGTCCTTCATGGGGCTGCTGCTGCGTCATGTAATGGGTCCAGTCCTCTGCTTTGGGTCGATAGTGATGATTTGTTTTAGTTTAGTGCTTAAGAAATGCTGATAAAATTCATGGATAAATTTGTAGGAAACTAAAGAGCATAATATATTTTGTAATGAAAGCCCCACACAGGCAGATAATATCTCCGTGAATTCACCCTTATTCAACTGATGTGTGGAGGATAAACCCCCTAAACCTGACAGTGAAACGTGTTGTGACCATCTTCACTTGCGTTTGTGTAGTTTCCTCCTGTTTATTAGTTACTCTGAATTTTTCTTGAATGAAAAAAAGATTTTTTTAAAAATAGAATTTTATTTAGATGAATTTTTATTTTTAAATTCGGATTTGTATTTGGAATAATTAAGGTGAAAAATAAAGTACATTAACTTTCTCTGTGATTATGCAGGAAAATCAATGAAATCATTTGGGTGACAGACCTTGAAGAGAACGTAAACTGAGCATGTACTCTTGAGTCTTTTACCTAACATATGCTGTTACCGGAGACCTATTTTTTTTCCTCCCAAAGCTGAACAATAACTTGATTAAATAGCTGGCAGTTACTATTGTATATTCAAAATTTAATAAGAAAAGGCTTTCCTCATACCCCGAGATTTTAATCTAAATTGCTTTCCTCTGTTAAGTGATTGTGAACTCCTATACTGTGGCAGAGGAGAGAGCACCAAAAAAAAAAAAATTTCCCTCAGGACGTTTATTTGTCTGAAAAAAAACCACTGGAAACTGAATGAATAATTCAGTTAAAGTTGCTGCAGAACTGAATGCATGGCAAATAATGCATCCTATCTGTAAACACTATCGAGAAAATCCAATCACATTGATATTGACACATTTTCATTGGGAAGCATATAGAAAATGGGTTGAAAGAGAAATATGTAAAGATACCCTAGTGTTTATTTTTAAAATCAATTCTTAATCTCTTTGGAAGAATAGATATAAAGACAAATGCCAATATTGTATCTTAAAGTTAGGAACTGATAAAATCAATCAGTTTCTCTATGCAGGTGGGTTCAGAGAACGTGTTGGACAAACTTCTTGAAGCTGCTGATTATTTTTATACAATGGGCTGTGTTAGGAGGCCTCACTTGCTATTTCAGAGGTGTACTATGTTTCTGCAGGCTCAGCTGGAGATGATAGCAAGGGTCAAAGGTGGTCAACACCCCTGCAAATTAAGTTAGGAGAAAGATTGATGCAAAACAGGGGGGACTTCCTTCTCTCCTCTGACTTTCTTCACAGAAGTTGAGAGTGCTGTTTCAAAGACTGCCATGAGCAGAACTTTTCTGTACCCTTCAGTATATTTAAAGGATCTGAAGATCCAGATGGATGTATACAGGGTAATGAATGGTTGCAAGAGAGTGTAATTTTTGAGCATCAGGCTTTGAATTGCAGAAATCTGTTTTGATGATTCACCCTGGTGTCAGGAAGGGCTCCTGTGCAGCTGTTGGAGGGGCCTTCAGAGAGTGATTCATTTACTGTAAGATGAATCACACCCTAGAAACACTTATGTCTCTTCATTAAATAAGTGAGTCTAGAGAACTAGCTCCACTGTAGGTATGAACTTTTGAGACATTTAAAATTGGGTGCGATGAATTCAACACCTGTTTCCTACATGGAAATTTATAGCTTCCCTCTGAGGAGGGACCCCAAACAAAGGAACCCCATGGCTTTTATACCCTCGCAGTCTAAATCTCTGTTTTAAGCCTGATTAATGCAGTTCAGGGCTGTGTGTGTTCACAAATTCCACAGAATATTCTGAGTTGGAAGGGACCCACAAGGACCGGAGTTCAGCTCTTAAGTGAATGGCCCATAAGAGGATCAAACCTTCAACTTTGGTGTTATTTAGCACCATGCTCTAACCAGCTGGGCTAATCTCGGGGTTTTCATATCCAGCCTGCAAACAGAAGAAGGCAGGTTCCTATTTTAGTAACCTACTCCATGTTTTAGACATGGAAGAATTTGAAAACATCATGATTTGGTGTGCTGCTTCGTAGTGATTGTTGAGTTGCAGTCTATTTTATGGTTCAGGCAGTGGCACCTCTTGATCAGTCCATGTTGGCTGATGTATCCTAATGTGAGCAGACATAAAGTTTATTTTCATGTTCTGCATGAATATTGCAGCAATTTCAAAAATGCTTCTGGCATGGCAAATACTGTATGTATGACATAGAGCTGCATCTCCACAAAAGTGGAAATACTCTTCAAATACTCTTCAAAAACTTTTGCTCATAGAAGTTGTGTGTAAGAAATCATCTTCATGGCAAGAGACAATTCCATGTCACCTTTTTTTCCAGAGGGAGTGTGATCCAGTGTGTGAGGCAGTGAAGAAGCCTCAGTCATGCCCAGTCTAAAGGCTTAGATCTTGGGCAGAGACTCTGTCTTTGTGATCTTAGTTAATCAGCTTGTCTGTTTCAGTCTGCACATGTATAACATGAGGGTATTTCCCTTTTTTACTGTTCTATATTAGATATATACCATTATACCATTGTACACATTACAAAGATGCTAAAAATAATTTATATTGAGTATGTGGAAGGGAGCTGTCTCCTCATCCAACAGAGCTTGATTTCTAGAGAAGTTCTTTCCCTATGCAGACCAAGATGTGTGTGTGCATATTAGGATGCAAATGTTTTAGATATGCCTCCTTTCAAGAATCCACTGATTATTTTATAGATTTTCTATTTTCTGCATATTGTCCACATTATGGCAGAGACGCCTGTTCAGAATGTGTCCTTGAGAGAGGTGTTTCTGATGATTGCAACAAGAATACTTAATAAATCAAAGCGTGCAGATAGGGTAGAAATACAGATACAAAACACGAGAATATAATGGGTACTTGTTGATTAACAGGTGTATTTCTTACTGTATTTTGCTAAACTGGTCAGTGGTTAGTGAATGTATTCTGAGCAGGAACATTTCAAGACAGTAGGATAGGTTCATTGTCCTATTACCCTGGTTCTATGGTTTAGCTTCTTTGAAATATGTTGGCATAAAGTAGGGGCAAATCAAGCTTTCTCTTGGAAAGTGAGTGCAGAAATCATAAATCTGAAAGCCTGAAGTACGTAGTAGAGCTTCCATTAACCTGGAGACCTGGGTCTCCTCATGGTGGAGGGGCTATTCAGTCTGCAGCAGTTTTAGTGACCACAGTTCCCCTGAGTCCTCTTTCTGAGCATTCCTTTTCTTGTGAAGCGTATTGTGCATTTCTCTGTGTTGGTATCAAAGCCAAATGTGTTGGAAATTGGTCTCCAAGGAGCTCTAGACCAGCACTTCATAAGCTGAAGTGTATAATTTAGCAATTCATATGCCAAATACAGAGTATTGGTCACACGGGTATAAAGCCATAGAAGGTGACACACCTCAGCCCAGAAAGTCAAGTAAGGGAAAGTGAGTGATGTGGAAGCTTAACGTGGGGTTTTTTTTGGTTTTTTTTTGTTTGTTTGGGGTTTCTTTGTTTTTGTTTTTGTTTTTTAATTTTTTTTTTAACTGATGTGCTTTTTGACCTTTTCAATTTCCCAAGAGTATAGAGGGGCTTACAGGAGTAGCAATATGTTGTGTGTATACTTGCCAGATTTTTTTTTTTTTTTTTTTTTTGCTGATGTTAAACAGTATGCAATAATAAAGTAAAATCCCATCGTTTGTAAATCAAATGGTGTCAACCAAAACATCTTTCGACATAAAAAGATAATCAAGGACTGATCTACATCTCAGCCTGTTACTTCATGGGCACATCTAAGGAAAAGAAAACAAACCGGCCTCATCGATACATGTGGAATAAGGCACAAACTAACTTTAATTAAGCCCTTAATTTAAGGTAAATACCTGCTTCAGAAATGTAATTTGAATTAGACTAGAACAGTAGGGGAATACGGGGAATCTTGAGCTTTTGTGTCTTAAGGATGGCACTTTGTGAAGAGACTGGGAAGAAGGTCACTCCAAGCCTTTCCACATAAGCTGAAAGAGTGTTAAGTCATCAGAAAAGACAAGATAAGCCACGTTAGCCTGTCTCTGATTTGTCTTCCTATCTTGCTATTGTTGAATTGTCATATAACAATGTCAGGTTTTGATTTCTTTTTTTAATATGCAATTGCAGATAGATATTGTAGAGTTCCTTTATCAACTTTAGCTAGGCCAGGTGAATAAAAATCAAATATTCTTCAGTAAGTAGTGTTGTTGAACCTGGTCAGCACTGGGATTTTATCTATTAGCAGAAATGGAGTTCTTTATTGAATATCGACTAGTCTTTTCAGGAGATGAGAAATTTTCCAGTGAGGGCATTATTAATTTTTATCATGAGTAAAGCTGTGCTATATATACAGTGATAAATTCCTAATATGATAGAGCAGTTTAGTGCACATGCTCTCAAGGAGCTCATGCTCAGGGACCACGTCAATTCTTTGTTCCTCGTTCAGTATTTTGCAGCAGTTTTGCATTTGTGTAGTTCAATTTTGCATGAGGTATGACAGAAGGCCTCTACTTACACTTTAAATTATTGATACAGTGCATGCAAGATTCCTGTAATTCTCAAAACCTGCTTTAAAAGAATATAGTCTTGTTTTGCTGTTTGGACAGGTAAAACAGCTCAGCATGATAATTTTATAGATAGACCTAATTAAATAGTAGAGAGAAGAATTTCCTAGAGCACTGAATGTATCACGCTCATGAAATGTGATGAGTTAGGGCTGATGATAATTATAATAAACTTTAGCAATGAAATTATGAGTATTACAAGAAGTCTTCTGACTCCTGTACTCCCATTCTTAACCTGTAATTTTCATATAACTATTTTGTCCTTAGGTTTGAGATTTTTCTTGTTGTTTCTTTAAAAACAAATGTAGCGTTAGCCTTTAGTTTTCGATATTGCTTCTATTTCATCTTGACAAATGGTTTACTCCTTGTTTTGATAAGCAGAAGTGGGTGGAATATAAGACTCTGTACTTTGACATAACTTTTTGGATCTTTCCAGAAGTTCTTTAATACTGGGATGTTATTCCAGGCCTCTGCAAATACATGAATTTTTCAATAATGTGATGTGGGGGGTTTGACCCTGGCTGGACACCAGGTGCCCATCAAAAACACTCTGTCACTCCCTTCCTCAACTGGACAAGGGAGAGAAGAAGATAATGAAAGGCTTGTGGACCTAGATAAGGGCAGGGAGAGATCACTCACCAGTTACGGTTGTGGGCAAAACAGACTATTTGGGGAAATTAGTTTAACTTGTTACCAGTTAAATCAGAGTAGGGTAATGAGAAGTAAAACCAAATACCTTCCACCCACCCCTTTCTTCTTCCTGTGCTTGTCTTTGCTCCTGGTGTTTCTCTGCCTCCTCCCCACAGATGGCACAGAGGGGATGGGGAATAGACCTCCAGGGGAACAGCTGCCTCCCCATGGAATCTCTGCTCCTGTGCCTGGAGCATCTTCTCCCCCTCCTTCTGCACTGACCTGGGTGCCTGCAGAGCTGTTTCTCTCATGTGTTCTCACCCCTCTCCCTAGATGGAATTGCTGTTGCTCAGTAACTATTCTCCCTTCTCAGATACGTTATTCTGGAGGTGCTGCCAGCATCAGTGATGGACTCAGCCTTGGCCAGCGCTGGATCCATCCTGGAGCCGGCTGGCACTGGCTCTGCCGGACATGGGGGATGTTTCTGGCAGCTTCTCACAGAAGCCACCCTTGCAGTTCCCTGCCTCCAAACTCTTGCAACACAAACCCAGTACCCATAGCAAGTTACAACACAAAAAATCACTGATTACATTTAGTGAGCCTCTGCTAGAAACACCTGGAGTGCAATTGGGAAGATAACTGTGGGATAAGTTCAGTTGATTGACTTCTGGTTTTCTTTGGTGTTCGTTTTTCATGTGTTCATTTTTTGAAAGCCATAGCTTTAAAGAAAGAAAAATAATTTGACCACAGAGAATTTCACCTCTTTAAGCTAAGGGTCTTGGCAGACTCAAAGTCTCTCCTCTTGGCTGTCACACTGGTGTGATTACACAGCAATGCATACTCCCTGTAAACTGGACAGTAATAGAAAAAGATTTCATCATCTCCTCCATAATCCTTATTAAGCATGCTGGTTTTGTTATGAAGCAGTAAGTTCGTGGCTCCCTCTGATGTGACATGGCAATATGAGAATCCAGGGTCAGTAACTCTGGCCTTGAATTTTTCATGTTCTGAAATGATGATATCATTGTAGCGGTCTGTGTTCCTGGAAAAGTTGTTATGGAAACTTCATTACAGCTTTTCTAAAAATAAACAAACAAAACCCCAAGCAAAACCTTTTTAGAACTCCAAACGCTTTGTTAATTTGAAAATTGTGTTACAGCATTTTTTCATGAGTTAATTTTAGAAATTTGGTATGCAGATTGCTGCAGTCATGTGCAAGTTTATGCAGTACATAAGGGTTGCTTATGGACCTCGTGTTACCTGCTGTCACTGTTAGATACCAGGCATATCTAAAGAGGTCCCATTCTGTGCCAGACCTGTGCTAGTGACAGACACCAGCTGGATGTGCAGTAGAGGCACCACACGTGAGCACCCCACCTGAGCAAATTCTGTAACAAGGGGAGAAAGTGCCACCTGCAAGGATGAATGACACAAATAAAGAGGGACGAGAAAAAGGGAGTAGAGTGGTATAAAGTTGTTTTGTGAGGTCTGTTCAAAATTCTGACCAGTCTGAAAGCCCCAAGGGTTTGTTGGATTGGGTTGGGTCTTGTGTGTGATTGCACTTTTTCTCTAGGGTAGATTTTGAAAGACATCCCTAGACTAGGATGGTCCTATTTTATTTTTTTCCCTGCTGTGGTGGGTTCTGGCATTGTATTTCTTTAGTCTAGTGCTGCACAGCTGCACAAGGAGAGTTTTGTTTTTATGGAGTCTTCATATATTTGTGATTGTATTTCTTTTTTTTTTTAATTTTAAAGTTGTAATATACTTTCTTCACCACGATCAGTGATAAATACTGTGTTTAATGAAATTTTTTTTAGGGGTTTTATTTTTGGTTCTGTTTTCCATCTTTTATTGTTACCTGATCTTGTCAAGGCAATTTTCAGAGGAAAGAGAAAATTCACATAAATGCAATGTATTCCCTCTACAGGATTTATGAACGTGTCATTGATCCTCCAGAAACGAATTTGACACCTGAAAGCAATTTATGGCTCGGGCAGAGAAACAGGAAACATGGTTTCTTTAAGGTAAGCAGATATGAAACAGCACGTGAAGAAGGAAAGTAATGACTACTCAACAAGATACTTCCAATCAGTTGTCTTCGACTCATGCAATATGAAATTTGGTAGGAACTGTGGGCGGTTTGTAAACAGCTTGTTTACAAGGTAAAAGTTTCTGATATTTATTTCAGTTTTGGATAACAAGCCACAGTACAAGTGTTTATCTGTGAAAGGAGTCTACAGAGCAGCAATAGGCCAATCTGCCTATCCTCAGTCTGGGCATGGATTTGTTGCCGCGGTGATTTACCACCCACTCGGCTTCCCTGTGAAGCTGTCAGATCCTAAGACAGTTTTACAAGTTGCCTCTTTTCTGAGCATTTCTCCTCAAAGTCCCCAGATTTCCAGCAGGCTAGGACAATTATGCTAGACTTACTTCAGCATAGTAGCTAACAATTTTAATTGTGAAACAGAGGTGAAAGCGAAGTTTTAACTTAAATGGTACTGAACCTCGATGCATCTCATCCTCCAGCAGCTGAGCTGTCACTGTGAAGTGAAATTAATAGTATTATTTTATTCTACAGCTGTTGGTTTTTTACCTCAGCTGCTTCCCACTATTCCACAGATGGTAAACATATGTTTATAGCTACATAGGAAAAGGAAGAAGTTATATTGGAGTTGCCCATCTTAAATTCTTATTTTATGCAGGCAGTCAGAGCCTCAGAACTCTGGGATATTGTATGTTTGTAAATTAATATTTCTACGTGTTAACACTTTGGAAACAGCAGGGTAGCTAATGATATGCTAATGAACTGACAATTTTTATTGATCATAATGAAAGCCGACAAGTGCCTTACTTTGCTTTATGCATGCTTGAATATTTTACTAACTTTCTTCAGGGCAGAAATATAATTGGTTGTGTTTTTTTTAATCCTGCTTGAGAGTTTCAGAAGTCTTACTTTTTTATGTTACTCATTGCAAAAACTTGGGATTTTGCCAGTTTGTAAAGAGTACACATCTCTTTCCATATATTTATATGCTCAGCAGGATCTCCCTTTCTTTTTCAGAGCAATTTGTTTCACTGTTTCAGCATATAAAAAAATAGATATATTTTCCTTAATGTAAACAGAGATCTGCAGGGAAATAAGAGCATTAAAAAAGAATTAGCATTTTTGTATGTGCGTTGGAGCCGTGAAAATGTGCATAAGGAAAAGCACTGGATACTGTTCTAAATATCATCTCTGCCATTCCTTAAGTTTTCTTATTTTAATGATAATTAATTGTTGTTTCTCTCCATAAACGAGTAGCATTAAAGCACATTTTGGTCATATTCTCATACCTTTATTAGGTTTTAATTCTTTGGTATATCAGAAGGGACAGGAGGGGATATGATAGTCCTAAGTCAGCGTCCAGCTGCTGCAATTGTTTGTATCTGTGCTTTTGTTCCACATCATTATTTCCAGTGATTATTCCACAAGCAGTCCTGCTGTGCCTGTGGCCTTGCTGGGGAATGAAGAGCTCTGTGGTGTTACCAGGGGAAATGAAGTTTCACCCTTACTCCTGGTATCTCTTGCTGGTTGTAACTTACCTGACATGGCCAAGCGCTCGGAGTTCAGCCAAGACAGTGGTTGTAGCACAGCAGTGGGGGGAGCAAATGTGGAGCAGGCTCAAGAGAGCTTTGTCTGTTTGCTTTGAAGGGAATCCCATGAACTACTTCGTTTGAAAACTATGTGCTGACCCTTCAGGTTGGTTTGTGTGGCTGTCCTGACTGTCCAGGACAGGATCAATTTTTGCAGTAGGTGGGAGGGAGCATGGCTGGGACTTGGAGGTTATTCTATATCCCATCAAGCAATTGCAGGGAGTGAGGAGAACACCTTCTCTTCCATGGAGAAATGGTTCCTTCTGCTCGAGAAAACACAGTGGAAGGAGCCATCCAGTATTGTTAATTAGTGGGAATGCTTGTTGTGTGAATAATTTCTTTTCTGTACCTTTGTTACTGATACTGTTACTGTTCATTTTCTTGTCTCATAGCTCTTTCCAGTGAAATGTGCCAATCTATACCTGTGATCTTCACTTTTTGTGCCTCCAGTTCTCAACTCCATCCTACCACATTGTGGAGGGTTAGAGGAAGGGGGATTGAGAGAGAACGGCCTGGGGCTTGGCAGAGTCTTGGAGGGGATACTGAATTGGGGAGTACCATTTCTAAGCCAGGATAGCCTTAACTGGTGGCCTATGTGTGGCACAAAGGGTGGAAATAACAGAGCCAGAGCAGGTTGAAAGCTAATTTTATTTAAGCATCTGTGGTATTAGGTGTGGAGCACTGGCCACAATGTTGCTTGGCTTGTTCATGTGGGTGTGATGCCTAAGCCTGTAACTATTCCCTTATGTGCCCCTCACCACGTTCTTTTTCAGTGCAGGGAGAGGGATCAGGATTGCTTTGTTGCTGTACTGTGTGATATCTGCTTAGGACTTGATAACATTAAGGGCAATGAGGGTCATTTTGGATGTGTGTTCAGTGTTGCTCTCCTACCCTTACGTCAGGTTCTTCTGTGGGAAGTCCATTAATAATCATTACCAGTCTGTGGGGTAAAGAGGGGAGGATGATTTTCCACGGCTTTTCATTCCCTTTTCCTCCTTCAGGCCTGTTAAACAGCTTTTGAGAGTTTTGCATTTGATTTGGATGTTAAGGAAAGCATGCTCTTGTTGCAATGTCTGCTGTGTTTTCTCAGTGTGGTCTACAGTACCATGTTTAGAGTCAGGACAGGGATTTCTGGGAGGGTCATTCAGAGATCTGCCCCGAGGGGGAATAATCGTGAGTGTCATGGAATGTGGGAGAAAATGGGCTGGTATTTAGAGAAATTCTCTTCTCCAGTGTTTTGGGAGTTCACCCCTGAACAGCTACAGGACTCTGATAAAGTGACAGTATTTGCAAGAAGAGTGCTGTGGTGACTCCAGAGAGGAGCAGGTCGAGCAAAAGCAAACCCCTCCATGGAAGGAGGACCTGGGTCCTGGGTGGGTAATGCAGAGACAGGGAAACACAATGTGTACCACAAGGGGATTGGACTGACTATAGAAATGATACCTGTGATTGTGTATATTTATGTATCTGTAGCTATATAGTTGGAAGGTGTAGGATCTGGGTGGGACATAAGTGGTGTAGAATAAGGGGTGGATGAATTAAGGCTGTCGTGGTTTATGAATAGTACTCCCCAATTCAGTACCCCCCACCAAGACCCTCTCAAATCACACCTTGCTCTCTCTCGCTCCTCCTTTCCTTCCCCCTTCCCGCTGTGGTGGAATGGAGTTCAGAATTAGAGGCACAAAAGGTGAAGATGATGGGTGTAGATAAGAAAAAATTACTGGAAAGAGTGATGAGATAAGAAAATGAACAGTAACAGCGACAATGTTATTAACAAAAGGTATAGGAAAAGAAATTATTTACATGGATAAACATTTCTGATAATAGATGGTACCGGATGGCTCCATCCTCCACACTTTCTTGACCATAAGGAACCCTTCCTCCATGGAAGAGAGAGTCCCTTCCCCTGCCTCCTGCAATGGTGTGAGATGCTGTAGAATAATCCCCACGTCCCAGCCATGCTCCCTCCCAGCTGCTGCAGAAATTAACTCTGTGCTGGACAGAGCCAGGACAGCCACACAAACTCAGGGTTCATTTCAGGGCTAGAGAATACCATTATCGTCAGGTTAGGAAGCTGAAGCAAATGCAACTGAAGGGAGAAGAAGAGTGATGCCAGATATCCATGGAACGCTCTCTAGGGTGGATATGATTGCTGCCAGGATCAGAATTACCTGCAGAATTTGTTTTATTGCTGAGGAGAACCCTTCCCCCTAAGGGTCCCCCCAAAGAGCTACTGCAGAAATGAGCTTATTAATGCATTGGTGAGAAGGTGATTTATGTTGCGAGACAGTAGTTTTCATAACTACTAGAGCAGGCTCTATTGATCCTGTTCGTGTCTGGGGATTGTATATTAGGTGCTTGAGAAGCATATTGGTATTTTTATTGCACAGTATCATGTATATAATTTATGTAGTCATATGACTCTGTAATAATTTTTCACTCGGCATTGTGTGGACTAAGGTGAAACTAAATGTAGTGCAGAGGGCAGCGTTCAGGTGCCTGGCGTGGCTGCCCTGGGTGGAGCAGCACGGTGCTGATGGAGTGGCAGTCTGGGGGTGTTGGCACGGCTTTGCCAGGGCACAGGAGTTTCAGGCACGTCTGCTGGTGCCACCGTGTAGAGCCTTTCCCAGCCCTGGCCAGTGCAACTGGCACAGCTGCGCGGCTCACATTATCTCTGTGGGAGAAGTAGGTTTTAAAGAGGATGAAAGGCAATGGAGGAAGTGAAAATGCAGAAGTGGAGAGCTCATGGAACATATGAGCCTTTTCAGAGAATGTGGGAGGACTGTTCTATTTAGTAGATACCCGAGAAGTGCAATAAACTGGGCTTTTTGCATTATGTTCTCATGGAATGGGCTTGATATTTAGTGCTGCAGACCTGGATTTCATCTTGTAGCTGGTAATTTGCCTGCACCAGATGAAGGCTTTTCAAGCTAACAAGTCCTGATGCTGGGCTGAAGCTTTGATTGTCATTAGCCAAATGTTTTTATGGATAACATAAAGGTGATGTCTGCTTGGGAAGGGAAAAACGGGAAAGATTTTGACCACTGACATCACACTGTTAAGGACAAAATCCAAGCTCTTGGCAGCCTAGACTTAATGCTGAAGCAGGAATAATCAGAGTTTTTTCAGATTCGTTACAATAATTATGGCTGTAATAAGTGTTTGCCTACAATGAAGTCTTTCTATTAAAAAAATATATCAGCAAAATTTCTGCCCTTGGAAAGTTTACTTCTGTGTTTGATCATAATTCTGTTTCAGATGGTTTACAGACCTAGGAATCATCTATGTTAGTGAACTGAAGTTCATATTCTTATGTTTTTCCAAAGTAATATGCTTCCATGTAGCCAGAAATTAAGACACATAAAATAGTTGTGTTTCCTCTTCAGGCTGTGTCTAAATGCAAATCTGTCCAAAAGACAATTGAGCAGTATGACTCTGATGCAACAAACACATNTGTCTCATTAGCTAGGTGATATAGTCTGGTGGAACTTTCTGATCTCTTGGTTGAGCTTTTCACTGCAGAGGCTTAAGTCTTGAAATATATTTTTATGCTTCACCTTCTAATTTCTCACTGATGACTGCTGACAGAAAGTATGTAAAATGGCTTTCAGGATGTTCCATTTCCAGTGACAGTATTACTTCTCATTACTTATGGTTTCATTATTCTCATAGATGAAAAGGTTAATAAATGTATATACTTATGCAAGTAAGACAGGGTGATCTGATTATCTCTATTAATATTTTCAGTTAATATTTGATCATGAGACAGTAAGCAGGAAACAGTGCTTGCTGATTACATTCTGCTCTTTTAACACATGATTCAAATGTTAAATGTTACTTGCCAGGCTTTAAGGACTATCTGAGGCCTCTATTTATGGGTGGAGAATAAGTGCCTATGAACAAGTGATGATGTCCTTGGTCTGCAAAATTCACTCTATTGCAATTTAACTGAAAATTACAGCACAGTCTGGCAAATCAGTAATTTAATTAGATAATAACTGCTGCCGTGATAAATTTCTTTTCAGATTAAAGAAGTTTTTCCCTGTCTGTGAGGACATAGAGCTGTGTCACATCATCTAACTAACAGTCAGGGGAAGTGCAAATGTCAGCACTAGAGGTCCCTTGATTTCCCTTGCTCCTCTTCCTTAGTGGCCATGACATTATTAAAGCCAGTGGATCCTGTGCACTAAGTACATTGCACAGTCAAAGATGCAGCAAAAGCTTCGTCCTGAGCTTAAAAGAACAAGCACAAGCTTCAGCATTTTCTGGACTGTCTGAAGTGTCCAGGGTTCTTCAGGGCCCAGGTGTGCAGGGACGCTGCTGCTTCCATGGGGATGTCCTTGCAGGGCAGGGACAGCGCAGGGCGCAGCAGGCACTGGAGCTGTGGGTTCTGCCTCCCCACTGTCGTGCCTGGTTTGCTTTAGGAGCCCTGGACAGCCTGCACTGAGTGGCTCTGACCTTCTGCCAGTCCTGCACAGGGCATCTCTATCTGCCTGGGCTAGAGAGAGGATTTAATTCTGACTGATGGCACGATTACCCGAACTGCCTGTTGAGATACAGAGCAGCTAGGAGGCTTAATGAAACCGAGCAATGGAAGTGTGAACTGTTACTTACATCTGGCACTATCTACTTGTCTTTTCAGTGTTTGATTTCACAGTCTTATTTGGCTAAAAAAAAAAAATTAAGAGTTTTACTGTGTTTTCTTTTTGTCTTTTGGAAAAGCGTGTCATCGGCTTGAGCAATGGATATTATTTCACTGCTTTTTTTCACCAGTCTCACTCCATTTAAAGACGTTTAAGCAGCTTATATTTGGTGATTACTAAAGACAAAGCAGTATTATCTCTGTAATATCCAAACACACAGAAAGATAGGAGGAGTTGTTCTATTTTGTTCATCTTCAGTTATTTTCCTCACAAGTAGAGTGAGCTGGTAATTTTTTCTGTATCCACTGAAGAAATGACTTTTGAGAAAGCTTGTACAAATTTCAGTGAATGTTTGTAATCTGTATTACCAGTTTTCTCTTCTTTTACAAAGGGTATTATTCAAGATGTGAAAATCATCTTTATACCTAATGGATATATAACACAGTGTCCTAATCTGAATCGCAGTAAGTAGCGATCTTTTTATTCTCTCTCTTTTAGATTTTTCATACAGCTTGTTTCTCTGCTTTAAAAATAATACTTTCAGGCTTGTTATTTTTGCATGTGCTGACTTCCAGAAGGCAAAAATGCCGTATAAACAGATTGGATTTTATGTTCAGATAAATCTAGTATGATAGATTGTTGGTTATTTATGGGTTATTGTGTCTTTCCCTCTCTTCTTTTCTGTTTCTTTTTAATCTTTCTCTATTGAGCATGCCCAACCTGCAGTGATTTCTTAAGTCTGGTGCAAGGAATCATGGATTTACAAGAACTCCTGGCGAAAATGACTGCAAAAGTAGGTACCTGAGCTTTTTCGTTAGTTGCCCATTTCCTTCCTTTCCTTCCCTAAGGCAGAGATGAAAGTATTTCTTCTACATGCCATTCCTTATACCATGACAATTATTCTAAATTTTCATAGTAGAGTCTTTTATTTTCCTTGCTGTCTGCATAGTCTTATGGATATGGCTCCATGCTTGTTCCTTAAGCTTAATAATGTTTCTGTTGTCTGCTTTATTATTTGTGAGGTAGTTGCAAAATACGCAGAGTCCGATGTTTTGTAAGAAGCCTTAGCTTGATTTCCCTTTTCGTGCTGAGGAATAAATGCAGAAACAAAAGAGTGAAATCCCTCAACAATTTCCTCACCATGTGATGCTGTCAGAGGGGATGTTTTCTTGTGGGAAGTCCTATGAAGTCTTCAGGACTGGCGTAGTCTCCTTCCTGGGAATTGAAATGAGGCCCCAAAATGAAAATGCCTGTGAACCTGCTGACTGTGGTGACCTTGATATCAGCTTTGATCAATGGTTTTTATCAGTGTAAAAGTTAATTCAGCTCCAGGTGATGTGGTGTGTGCTTGGGTTTGTTGGTTTTTTTTCCCCTTTCTTCTCTCCTTCCCCCCTCTCCCTGCTTTGGATCATGAATTGGATGAATGGGAATCTATAGTGTTGGGGATTTTTTTTGTTTGTTTGGGATTTTGGAAATTTTCTTTAGGCTCTGCTCCTACAATACACAGGCAACCTCGGTGTTAGCCAAGGCCCTTCAGCAAGGCTGTGCTGCAGTGTTGGGATAGGAAACTGTGTTTTAGAGGTGACCAAACCCCTGATCTGTGTTAAAGGAGAATCTGAACACTTCTTGAGGTTAATGTTGGTGAACCATCTGGTTTGTGGTAGAGGGCAGTTAATTGTCTCTTTTGAAACAGCACTTACATGTTAATTACTTAGATTTAAGTGCAAATGCAACCAACCTGTAGATGCCCTTACTCTCAGTGTAGTTACTGCAGGAATTTCCAAAACAGGATTTGCACAGCAGTGCTGCTTGTGTAAAAACATTATACTTTTTACTGCACTGCCTTCAAATGCTCTTTCTCTTCCCAACAGGAAAGGGGAAACTGTTTTTTGGAGATTTGTCTGTGTTATCCTGGCAGTCCTCTTACTCAGCTGACATGCTTTGGACAGGCTGGATCCGAATGCAAAATGTGAAGCTTTTAGTTCAGTTTTCTGCTTGTACTGTGAAAGGGAGGCAATTATTTTGAGCCCTGCTGGTGGTATGAGCAAGTTCCAATTACGCAGTGTACTGAGTAACTTGCTTTCTCTGATGTTAATTATATTTTTGCTTGCTAGTACTTTATGAGGGGAAGCAAATAACACAGTATTTGTTCTGCAAAGACTCTGTGCTTTCATAAAGTGGTGCTGGCATAATCCTTCATTGCAAATTCCTTTTCTGTTACAGCAGTCCACTGACTGTTTTGTTGCAGTTGTTTCCTGTTGTCCAGGAAAAATGCATGCAGCCAGAAAGGAAATTAACTTGGTAGACAAATGCAAGTTAAAAATGGGGGGTCTGGAGGGAAGCATTAAGGTTTGTGTCTGCTTTTTAAGTCCTAGCCACAATAGCAGCAAGTGGTACTAATGCAGGTAGGAGTGTGTTTTGTGGGGATGATGCATGTCAAGGCTTTGCAGAGCTGTGCAGCTGCCCACAGAGATGGTGTTTGGCAGGGCAGGTGGTCGGAGAAGGGCTTGCTAATGTACAGCAGCGAGGATCCCGAGCTCCTGGTCCTGCACCAGCAGATGCACAGCATGAAGGAGATGTTTTGAGAAAGTGGTTTGGTGTCCAGTTGTCGCTTTTAGGCTCCACTGTATCCAAGATTTCATCCTCTCTCTCAGCCTGTGTTTGGTTACAGCTGTATCCCAGCACTGGATAGATGAGCAGTGTTTGCAGTGAATGTGTATGTGCAGTTTATATAAATTAAAATTGTGGAGGCTCAGGGCTGGGCTTGCCTGGGAAGGAAGTGCCTGGCTGCTGGTTTCAGGCTCTGGTAATTTTAGTGGCTGCGCAAGTTATGCAGAATGAGGGCAGGAAGGGAAGGTTCCCTCCTGCTTGGGCTGTACCTCTCCTGGGTCTGGTGGGCTCGGGGTGGGACACAGGGCTGTGTAAGTGCTGCAGCAGAGCCTTGTCTGTGGCAGGTTCACAGAGTGCTGTGAAAGGAGCCTTTGATCATGACTTTGTAGCAAGCTGACCACCCTTACGTCCTCTTCCGACCTATGTTTTGTGGAGACATAGCTTTTAGAAACTAATACATGCTAGCTTTTAAAACTATTTTTTTTTTTTGGTCGTAATTTGAATTAATTTTGAATCTTTCCAGTAGATATGTTCAATTGATTTAATCTTATGTCCTTAAGTAGAGACACAGTGTATGTCAGGGTGTTAGAGTCTGGCTAAAATATTAATTTCCTGCAGGAGAAAAGGATTGTGTTACATTGCAGCATTCTCCACTGCTGTGCTAGAGTACTGTTAGTTCCTCTTTAAAAATAATGGCTAAAATAATTCATGTGGCTTTAACAATCTGCTGAGATCAGTCTGGGCATCTCCTGCACTTCTTTGAGTGGAATATAACTTCTTTGGCAAATTATGAGCCTCCACTAGGGTGTGCTTTGTATTCAGATGTGTTTGTTACATGAAGACTTCCAGCACAAAAATTTCTACTGAGTCTTTCCTTGCTGCAGGTCAGAAAGGTCCAAGCTTGACTTTGATTAAAATCAAGAAAAATCAAGCACTTGATTTCATTTATGGACTAGGCAGTCTGGTTTATTTACATCATGGGTTTATAGAGCCAGGAATACTTTTATGAATCACAAAATTTTCCATGTAAATTTTGACAGTCTGGTTTTGGTTTTTTTTTTTAAAGTTTTTGTTATTTATTTTGCCAGAAAAAATGCTTTTTTTAACAGAGGCCTGTCATCTTTCAGTTATTTAGATGGGCAGGGAAGGAATGCACATATTTACTGCTAAGTATTAAGCTTGTATTTCTGTTCTAGCAGCAAGGAGTGTTCAGAGCTAGCCACAAGCCCAGGGTTTACTCCAGGAGCATGGTTTCTCCACTGATCATAGTGTGGGATGACCAGGAACTAACTCCATCAAAACCTAAGGAATAGGGTTAGTTTATACCTGCTGATTTCCTGGTTCAGTGTTTTGAAGGTTGTAGTCAAAGTTGGTTTGGCTAAAAATAAATATACTGGTTTTTGGTTTTTGCTTTTTAAAATAATGTGTTTAACGTGTTTTTAAATAATGTGAATTGCAAATATCTCATCAAGTTACTTTCATTTATAGTTAAATTATGCAGAAACAAGACTGAGTCAATTGGAAGATTGTCATTGTGAGAAGACTTGTCAAGTAAATGGATTGATCTACAGAGACAAAGACTCATGGGTTGAAGATGATCACTGCAGGAATTGCACGTGCAAAGTAAGAAGTTCTGAAGAGTTTCAAGGATAGGATCTAATGAAAATGTGAAAATGGCCTTTGAATACATAATGTTCACTCTGAGAATTATGTTTTTAGTATGCATTTAGTGGCAGTGTGGATGTTAGAGAGGGAAACGGTAAAATAAATAAAATTTTGACATTGTTTATTTGTAAGCTTCATACATAAAATCTGCTTTCCCTTGATAATGCTTTCTTATTTGTTCTAATTATAGCTGTGAGGACTTTGGGGTTTTGGGGTGAAGGGGTGGCACTGTGTTTGGATGGAATTGTTTTTACTGCAGTAGCTTTTTCAGAAAGGAGGCATTATCTTAATAGTATTCATAGATGCTTAGTTGCATCTTGCACGGTAACAACTTGCAGATTTGTTTTCAGCATTTATCAGACTGAAAAATACAAGGAACAGAAAGAGAATTAGTATGTAAAACTTGTATCTTTAAAATTATTTGATAAATATCTGAAGAGAACCTTTGTTTACTCAAGAAAATAGAAGCCTGATTGTTAAGAATCTCAGAGATGATTGGAACAGCCCACAGCAAGCAGGGCTTATGTTCTTGACTTCGGTTTTTCAGTTAATGCATTTTGCTCTGGGAATGGGGGGTAAAACCAGTAGCACGTCTCAAAATGAGGCAGTTCACCTTCAGCTGCATTTGACTCATTCTGCAGTTGGGTGGGATTAAATTTGTTTGTGAAGGATGTGTTTGTAATCCAGAACGGTGTTTTCATTTACTTCAATAGTTTCTAGTGTTTTGTGCAAAATACTCACTGATAGCAGCGGCAGTAGTTGAATTTTGCCTTCCAACCCTTTGCTTAGAGCGGAGCTGTGGAGTGCCGAAGGATGTCCTGTCCCCCTCTGGAATGTCCCCCCGATGCTCTCCCAGTGCACGTGGAAAGTCAGTGCTGCAAAGTGTGCAAGGGTAGGTACAGCACTCGGGCCTCGCAGTCCTGGCCTTCTATTTCAGCAGAGTTAAACTTGTCCTGGCAGCAGGCACATTTTGTAATGATTTCCAGAGGTCCTGGTAGTTCAGGTAACATGAGTCATAGTGGCAAACGTGATTTAAGAAGAACGTAAGTAATTGCTGAGAAATGAACAAGCATTGCAAGTTTCTGAGGTACTGTTTTTACCTATTGTTAGTGTAAAATTATTCATCCTGTTGGGGGCTGGGAAGACTGACTTGGCTCCGGTTTGTATCTCCTGTTGGTGTTGAGGAGCATCAAGCCTAGGGTCTGAACTTTCTTTTGTGATGAGTAACTAACCGAGTTGTTATCTTTTTGCCTATCTTTTATTTCAAGTTAAAAGGCCGTTCTTCAAAATAAACGTGACAGAATATCAGACCCTGGCTTAGTATCACTGTGTGGAGCCGTAGTTTGCTGTAATTAATTTCAAAATAAATTAATGAGAGAAAGAAAGGCTAAGTAAATTTTGTGATCAGTGTTACTGGCAGCTTTCAGTTCCTTTTTCTGGAAATGAAAGATGTTAAGTAACGCTCATGGAAGGAATATTCAATATTTGTTACTTTAATAGTAGTGCAAGGAACAAAGACAATTTATGTATTAACATTTTAGCTGTATACTAATGCTAGTCGTACCTTAAGAAGCACAAATTCTCTTTCCCCGATCTGTTCTGGAAGATGAGTAAACTTCATGTGTGAGCTTTTCAATAATTTATTAAGACAGGGATGTTGAATTATTTTAGGATTTATTAGGAAAATAATAACACTTTTTTAGCATTCTGTCACCCTTTTTCAGTCATTGAATTCGTTAGTTCTGTGCACAAATATCCTTTAGCTGTGATCTTGCACTTGCTCTTGTTTCTCATGTAATCTCATTTCTCTCAGCTGTATGTCAGCATGAATATTCTGCATACTAAAAGGTGTTTATGAACAGAGTACTTGGGTGGTAAAATGGCCATGCTGGCCTGTATTTTTTTGTCTAGAAATATTTTTATTTGTAACATTGAAAGTCTAGGAAGTTTTTTCATGAAACCGGATGCATGCACAAGAGTCAAAATCTGACACAAAGAAATGGTAAGGCACAAAATCGTAGATTCAGTATATACCCTCATGAGTAAACTGTTCCTGTTATTTGTAAGATGAACAATCATACTTGCCTTTTGTCAGTGATTGGCACAAACTTGACTCGTTATTCTGACAAGAACTCAGCATGTCAGTCAATGGGAAGAGACGTATGGAAGTTGATTGAAATTGATTGTAAACGCCAGCTCCTTGACAAAATGATGTGCCAGGACCACAGTTAGTCACCTCTGGGTAGATGGTAGTAATTGCAGAGGTTTTCCAAAGAGCTGCACTGCAGGTGTTATCTTCTCTGTGCTTTTTCTATTTAGCTCTGATAGAACCATCAGTTGTAATTTGCTGTCTCTAGGGATTATTGAATGGCTGGGTTATTGAACACTTTCCCGTCTTAGCTAAGGGTTAATGAACAAAGTAGCTCTAATGTCTGATATGTTAAGGGGCTTAGGCAGTTCAGTTTTGATCCCTGCCACCTTGTGTTAGCATTTCAAATCATATTTGGCAAAAGACTATAATTTTGTTTTAAATATCATTTTCCTGAATCATACATTAACTTGCTTTCCGGTGTGTCCATTCTTTTGTTAAAAGCAGTCATGTCAGGAGAACAGACAGAAAGAAAAAGGAAATGTCTCTAGTTCATATTCTCCTAAAAATAGTTACTGGGATTCCTAATTTAAATGAAGCTTCCTCATCTGAAGTTTTCTTCAGAAGTGAGATCATAACAAGTCGGGCATAAAAACTAGGGCAGCTTTTGAAAAACAAGGAAAACTAGGATACCAAAAGGAAGAAGCCTGTTTTTAAATGCTTTAGTGATGATGAGAACTGAGTTATCCTGAAAATCATAAATCATTCTTTTTTTTTTGGAAGAAATGAGCATTTTCACAAAGAGTCATTAGAAGCAAATTTATGTCTGAAGGTTCATGAAGATTGATCTAGTAGTCTTTTCTGCTTAAAATTTGGGAGTCAATCTGGCTTTGACAATTGCTGCTGTGGAACTATTGACATCACCTGTAAGGGGGAGACACTTGCACCTGTGAGTGCTTCCCTTACCTGGGCACTCAGGAGGGAAATTGAGGTAAAACAGTCCTAGATAGTGTGTGTCTTTTGAGAACAGACTACTCTGAACACTTGCACTGTGCATGTGGCTTGACTCTGCAAACTTTTCAAGTTCAATTGTAACATAGGATTCACACCTTTTAGCTTTCCTTTCAGGGTCCCAGGTCAGACTTTTACTGGCCAAGTACAGAAAGAGCTGAAATGCCATAGCAGAAAGTTATTTTATCAGTGTTTAGCGTTGATCTGGTTATTAATGTAGGGTGCTTTTATAGTGGATACTTGATTTGTGTGAGATCATAACAGTCCAGCTGTTCTCTTTAATTGATGGATTTACTGTCCTTCTCTGCAATTGGAACTTAGACATGTAGTTGCATGGGGACTGTGATAATTCTGGTCATAATTGACCAAGCTGTTTGCTACTGTGGCCCTGCTGCAGGTTGCCTTCTTCATGGTGGCAGTAGTCCCGAGCTAGTCCGCTTTGCCTTGAAGTGAATGAGGAATGACCACGTGTTCCAGTCTGTTCATTTGTGGAGCCACTTATGTTTGGCAGAAGGGTCGAAACTTCAGACTAGACTTTTGTAGTAGGAGCTCTCAGTTTCTTGGAAATCTGCGTATTTCATGTGTGCTTGAAGAATATTTTTCTGAAATAGGTTTTTGCAGTTTGTTGATTCGGTACAGTCATTCTCTGCATCTGATCTGTTCGTGCAGTCCTCCAGCAAGTTGAAGAGTTCACCTTTGTGCCCACAAAAAATGGGAAGGCTTAATTGAAATCTGTGCTTATATTATTTATTATTCTCGTGATGAACTGTATGCTAATAAATGTCTCCAGTTCTTGAAGCGAGTCATGAGGACCTCTAGTAACACAAATACTGTAGCTACTCTACACGATGTCAGTAGTGAAAATATTTTCTATTGAATGGTAGGGAGTTTAGTCCAGGACATATTGTCTATGCTCCTATTCCCTCTCTTTAGTTTGGATAAAGATGCTACTTTCTTTTAGAATGGATTTATTGTTCGTTACTTTGTTTGTAATTACATATGATACTGACTTCTGATGAAAGCAAAATGCATCATATTTTTAATGTATTCATATTTTTTCAGTGGGTGTGAATATTGGTTTTACTTTTGTGTTACACTTTGCATTTATTTGCTGCTTAAATACTGATTTAATTAATTTTTAATCTCCCTCCTTCTTCTCTCGAATTACAGCCAAGTGTATCTATGGAGGCAAAGTGCTAGCAGAAGGTCAACGAGTATTAACCAAGAGCTGCAGGGAATGTCGAGTAAGTTTCAGTTGCATAAACTTTTCCTGATTTTAAATGTATCTGTGGTGTTCAGAAGTGACAGTGAAAAGTTAGTGCATTTCTTTAGGCTTCCTTCATGCAAATGTGACATCTGTTGTCTTGAAAAGGTGACCTTGAAGTCAACGAAAGCCACAAATATGAAAACAAGGCAGGAATATGACCCTTGCAGGATAAGAAAAATACGGGCAAAATGATTTGGAATGATGTTTTCTCTTACCTCTGCTTTCATGAGCTTTAGAAAAAAAGTAACAGCATCTTGAGCAAATGACTTATTTCAGCCAAATTGCTAAAATTTGAAGCAACCTTCATGTTATATTGTTTGAGTTACTCTATATTTCCCCTAGTATTGTTTAAACTATACATAGCTCTTCTAATAATTGAGGTAAATTACTGAGTATTGGAGCAGACTGAGGTCTTTCTTGGCAAATTCATAATGTTTGGACTATGACAGTCAGTATTTAAGAACACAGGTGAAGGGAGGCTGTGTTAGCTCCTGTGTTCAGGGAGTGTTGGTGAATGTGCGTGTAGGAAAAGATTACAGTGATCTGGTTATTGTTGTGCTTGGAGCTGAGTGTACAGAGTAGCAATTTTGTGTTCACTAATGGAAATGGACAATAACTGGTTGCAGATGTTGTGAAAACAGCTTGTTATGCAGAATTACTTTGCTATTGTTACTGTTGAGCTGTATGGGGTGCTCAGCACTGCGTATATGAATACATGGGCAAGGTCGTTGCCTTGGAAAGCAGACTAAGATGCCTGTTATTTATAACATGACACAGAATGTTTGTTTGAGAGGGGGAGTACCTGTATAAAAGGAGAACGGGAGTATTTGCACGTTAAACCAGAGAGAGTGATCTGAATTATGTCTGTGGAACTTCTCTGTGCTATAAATAAGAGCACTATATTCATCATTAGGAGTATGGTAATATATTCATGAAGATTAAAAGCAAATACCAACCATCAAATACCTGTCATTAGGAATGAGTAAAATAATGAAAACAGCTTTTGTATTTTGCTTATTGTAAAAGGAAAATGATACGGCAATGTTCATTACTCTAACATTGCAATTAGTATTTGCATCTTAATGGACAGTACTGATAAATATTAAAAATGGCATCTGTGAATGTAACACCATAAAAAAAATGTTTGATGCATGCCTTCAGAAAAATCCCAGCAAACTGAAGTTCTTTGCCACAAGTGTGCTTCAAGAAGATGTTAAACCTCACTGGCCTGGGGAGAGCTTTTAAGAGGCTGCTTGCATCTGTTTCTGTGGGATGTTGTGTCTCAGTGCAGGGGGTTCATTCAATGGGTCTTCAGCATGACCTCCTAAATGACCTTACTTGTCTACCACCTCAGTTAGGAATGCTCCCTAGATGAAGGATGAATGGTGATGAGTCAAACTCTGGCTGTGTGATTGTTTTCTGTCCTATGTGGACAAGGTGGACAATGAATAAAGGAAGGACTTTGTCATAGGAGAGGACCATACCAAATTTAACATGGTTTAATTTTCCAGACTTGAAAAACTGACATCAAGTTTCAAAAGCTGCTGATCCATGAAGGAATACATTGGGGGGTACACATCTACTGTCAGTGTAATAGTGTTAATAAAGATGACTTAAAAATCTTTGTGTCTGTAAAGGAGGATATATCTGTAAGTGGGGTAATGTCAAAAAGATTAAGTTGAAATTTCACATTTCAATTTTTATTTGAAGATAGATTCCTTATTCTTTGCATAGGTACTGATCCAGGCTTAAGAGGCTTTTAACTTTTATAGTTTTTCCATCTAACAAAAATAATACTACTACTGATGGATCCAGCTAGATTAAAGATTTTCTTTATCAGGCTGAGAGACCTTTTTTTAATTTTTGAAAACTAATCCAGACTAAAAATATTTATGATGCACATCCTCTTAACCATAAGCACAGATGTTACTCATGAACAACCATTCCCAGCTGGAATCCTGCCCACACTCACTCTCCAGATGAATCTACAATGACAAAATGAGCACACAGGTATTTGTAACAATCACAGAACAGTCCAGATTGGAAGGGACCTCTGGAGGTCACCTTGTCCAACTCTCCTGCTTGGGCCGGGTTACCTGGAGCCAGTTGCCCAGGACCACGTCCCCATGGCTTTAGAGTGTCTCCAAGGATGGAGACTCCACAGCTTCCCTGGGCAGCCTCCCACTGGAAGAGTGTTTCCTGATGTTCAGATGGACCCTGCTGTGGTTCAGTTTGTGCCCGTGGGCCCTGGTCCTGTCAGTGGGCACTGCTGAGATGAGCCTGGCTCCATCTTCTTTGCACCTTCCCTTTGGGTATTCATGTGTCTGTAGGGATCCTTCAGGCTACAGTCCCAGCTCTCTCAGCCTTTCCTCCTTTGAGATGCTCCAGTCCATATTTATCCTCATGGCCCAAGGCTGATCTCTCCCCAGCTGTTCCATCTCTCTCTGGTGGTGGGAAGGCCAGAAAATGCAAGTGTGTATGAACTTTTGATAACTGCACCTTTCTGCATTCAATAAGTGTTTGATTTTTTGTTTGTTGGTTTGTTTCGGGTGGTTTTTTTTTTTTTTTTTTTGTTTCACCAGTATGGTGATGTGGGCCTTTGGAAGTCAATGGAAAGATTTTTATAACCTTTGTTGGAGTGGGAATTTGCAGTTGATCAGCTGCCTGTGAATGACATGATGGCAGGTCATAAACAGATGACATGCTTAACAGCAAAGAGTACAAAAATAAATGCCTCTTCATTAATGCTGGGAGCAGGCAGTCACACTGTGCCATACGAGATGGATGGGGCCCACAACTTTCAGGAAGATGGATTAAAAAGTTTTTTGTAAAGGTGAGGAATGATGTGCTTCGTAGAGTGACAACTAAGGCTGCTGTTTGAAACTTTGTCCTGCGAGACTGATCAATAACAGCTTGTTGTGCCTTAGGAATGATATTCCCGGGTGTGGTGCTCTCCTCACTTCCCCTGGGTGGGATGGAGAGGAGAACTGGAGGCACAAAAGGTTGAGATAAGAACATTTTACTGGAATCAGCAAGTAGATAAGAAAATAAACGGTAACAGCAACAATAGTAATGACAAAAGGTACAAGGAAGAGGTGATCGATTCACAGGGAACAACAATCAATACCTGACTGCTCCCTCTCCTACCCCACCACCCCCACCTCAGAGTGAGGTGGTGTAGAATAACCTCCTGTCCTGGCCATGCCCCTCCTGGCTACTGCAGAGATCAACCCTGTCCTGGCTGGAACCAGGGCACAGCTAAATTCAGACAGGAAAAAAACCCCACCAAAAGAGCCTTATCTGAAATCCTGCTATTAATTTTCAAAGCCAGTCATGTGAGATGAGCTGTTTGTTGTTCAGATTTTCACTGCGTGTCACTGATTAGGCTTAAATCCAATCCTTTTTTTATGTACTTACCTTTGTAATTACAAGAAATTTAATTATCTTGTTGTAAATTTTTGACTCCAGATCTCATTCTTCTGGATTGTATGTCACAACTGAAGCTTGATATATTTATTCCAGAAAAAAAATGTCTTTTTGACATCTATTTCTGTTCGCATTCTATGACTGCTACATATGTGAATTGAATATAAAAAGGAGTAATTTTTCTAAGGCTGCCTGAAGCAATAATTCTGAAGTGTGAACTCTTCTTATCTCAGTGGATAAAATCTGAAATCTGATGATGATAATTCTTATAATTGGATCTGTACTAGTTTATAACAAATTGATTTTAACCCAACATGGAAATGTTTTAATTGTTTTAAAACTTAATTACAAATAAGTTTAATTTGTTTTCCCAAGATGCAAATTCTGCAGAAAACACAAAACTTAAGGAAATAAAATCTTACTGTCGTTAAATTAATGGAATTCTCAATTTGTGTTCTTTTACCTCCTTGTGAGTCACTAAAGAAGCTGTGAGCTTGGATTAAATTTTTCTTTAGCTTTTTGACTCATCCTGACACTCATTTGACTTTCATGCCATTTCTTGCCAAATTTTTTTGGCCAGATTTATTGTCAGTCAACACTTTTTGTCCGTATGCTGACATCCTTTACTCTTTCTGCTGTAATTGTCCTGTCTGAGCTTAAATAGGCAATGAGTTACAGGCAGAGCTTTTCTAGCTGGTTGTTTGATAGTGTGATAGTAACTGATGGCTCAATGTCTGGTTCTTTTCTCACCTTTGATACTGCAGTTGCACAGGCAACCGTGGGGGATTCCTGCCTTTCCCTTGTGGAAGTGAGATCAGGAGGAGACCTAACGCCTCCGTTAACTTCACTGTTCTTTCGGGCACTTGCTCTGATGATGTGTGCTTCCCATGCTGCTGTAGGGAGCTGCTTTTTCTTACAAAGAATAAGAAAAGCAGATGCCTGGGGGGGGTTTTTTTTTAGCATTATTTTTCGTGACAGCAGCTGGTGCAACTTGCCAGTAAAGGCAATTGGCC
This sequence comes from Dicrurus megarhynchus, assembly GCA_013399195.1. NCBI lineage: Eukaryota > Metazoa > Chordata > Aves > Passeriformes > Dicruridae > Dicrurus > Dicrurus megarhynchus. The sequence continues at coordinate 114,516 of VXAD01011017.1, read as the reverse complement.
CTGCTTAGCCTTAAGATTGTAACGTCAAGGCAGTGATGGGCAGTGGTTGCAGAATGGTCAGATTTGCATTCCCTGGCTTGGCTTCACTTCTCAGCTCTCTAAGTCCTGCAAGCTGCTGGGCACCCCAGGCACGTAATTTGTGCTTTGTAGACTCAGCAGGCATTTCCTAAGTCTGTAGGGCAGCTTGGTGCTGTGAGAGCTCCTTCTGGAGCCTGTCGGGACGTAGCTGAATTGGTGTGGTGAGGTGAAGTGGCAAGGCTGATCACCAGCAAAGGTTTGACCTGTGCTGGTTCTGGCAGCTGGGCCAGTGCTTTGGCATGGTTGTGTACATTTGAAAGCAAGCTTCTACACTGGGGTGTTTCTTCATACAGGGTGGACTCACAGATAATTCTGGTATCCTCTGTTCAAAGCCACATAGCTGCTCCTGCAGATTATGAGAATGATGGCTTTAATAAAGTTTTGTCTGGTTTTTTGGCATTGGTTTTCCTCTGCTTTCCTAGACTTAGATGTGTTTGGATCATATTTTTAAACTTGTCTCTGCAGTCATGATAGCTGGAAAATGAAATTTCTTTGTTTGAAGAAAGCAGAAATTGTTACTCCACCTTTTCATTCCACGATCTGAGATATCATGAAAAATATTTTGGGAGGACTGGGGACTAGACTAATGTTAAAAAGGTGTTTTGGCACCATAGCAGGCTGCCTGCTTTCTTAGTGGAGTTTCACGGTTTGGAAAATGAGCTTTCTCAGGTGTGGGCAGTCCTGTGGGGTAGTTACCGTAGTTCCTACTGAGCAGAAATCCTAGTTGTTAATTTCTGCTCCACTTGCTGGTTCTCAATGATGGCATAACTGCAGAAGGGGTGCTGAACAAGTAAATTACGGTATGAAAAAGGCTGGAGGGGGGCATAAGGTAAAAGAGGAGGCTATTTTGGGAGAGGATTTTAAGAAACAACGAACTGAAGAGCTGGAGAGCTGTTTGGTCTGGAGATGTAGTGAGGCTGATCTGCTGGGTGGGAAGAAGATGGAGTAAAATTTGGTGCAAAAATCTCCCCATGTCTAGGATTAGAGAAAATTTCTACCAGCAACCAGACCTCCTATCACAGTCTTATTCTAAATCCAGAAATCAAAATCACAGAAAACGTCTTTAGCTTGATTTTACACAGCAGTTTCTATAGGGACATCTCAAGATGAGCTTTCTTCTTTGAAGGACCTAATTTTGGAAATAAGGTGATCAGTAATTCTAAAGAACAGACTCTTGTAATTGGACACGACAGAACAACACAACACTTGACAATACTGGTCTTGCTGTGTATATGGGAGTTGAATAACTTGTCAGTGAAGTATGTAGACTGTGAAATAAGAGGGATAAAGCTCAGACTTGCAGAAAACAGGAAGACTGTCTTTAACCTGGAATGAAATTCTTTAATTCCTTCAAATACTCGGGAAGAAGACAACTATACTTTGAGACTACGTATTTGGTAAAACTAGAATAGAATTTTGGGCTGAAGTGCCTTGTCTTTTAATAATTTTATTTTTATTAATCATTAATGTCTTTTAATAATTTTATTTTGATGCTGGGCAGAGAAATGCCCAGTAGATTACTCTAGATTTGACGTTATGGTGGAACAAATGAATTTAACTTGCTTCTTGTTAGTTTACCAGTGTTGTCACTGGAGATCACTAGTGCTGTAGATGGAAAAGTATGCGATCCTTGCCACTGCGTGTGTTTTCACCAATGTAATTTTTAAAAAATGTTTTTTATTTTCAGAATGGAGTTTTAGTAAAAGTAGCAGAGACTTGTCCACCGCTGAACTGCTCAGAAAAAGATCACGTTCTTCCAGAGAACCAGTGTTGCAGTGTTTGTAGAGGTAAGCCAGCTTGGAAGGAATATAAGTTGTTGGTTCAAGAGGGGGATACACTGAAAGGAACAATTCCTTTTGTAATGAGATTCTAAGTACCTCTATAAACCTGATTCTAAAACCAGTCTGTGATACTCCTTTGGTTAGAAGACTTACCAGATATAAAGCTGTAATTGCTCTGAATTAGAGAGGAGGAGGGAGAAAAGGAAGAGCTGGGGGAGAAAAGGACCAATATCTCCTAAAAATTCCTATTAAAAGGATGTTTGTATTTGAAAAAGAAATATATTTTGTTGCTTAAACTTGCAACTTCAGGGTTTTGAAAATGTGTTTTTAGAGTCTCTATTTTAAAATTGCAAAAATAACGTTAAGATTCTAGTTTGATGGATATTAGGAGGTTGATTTAGATCTGAGCACTCTGAGGACTAATTTATTAATTAAGCTGGACAATAAAATAATACCAAGTCAAAAGAAAAATTAAAAAAATTAGCCCTGGAGCCCAGACCTCCATTTTTCCTCCTTCCAATGGGATGTTGAGATGCAGGTTCCTCTTGCTTGTTTCATTTCAGCCCTGAGTCCTGGTTGTAGGCTGGACCAGACTGAACAGGCCATAACTAAAATCTTAGTTGAGGAATTCTCCTTACGTGAGAATTGTGCAGGTATCACAAGGCTGAGCAACTTGAACAAGCTTTCTTCTTAAAACGTTGTTCTGATCAGTGAATTGCTGGATGAATAATCATTCCCTGTGAATTGTACCTGTGTTCCTTATCCCTCCCTTGGTGCTGAGTCTCAGCTGAGCTTAAGGGGAGCCTGGTGTCTCAGGACTCTCATGTCAGCCTTTAGTGATGCACCTCAGAATTGCAAGCAAGAGGTGTGCCAAATGAGCATCAGACATTTGCAGGCTTAGATGGTTATTGAGGTCTGCTGGAATATTTGTCTTGCCTGCATATAAATTCCTCCAGTGCCCTTGCAGATGGCGATGAAGGGGCTCTGAATCTCTCCCTCTGCCAGTAAATATTAATCAGTAAATATGCATGGTTAAATATTTACTTAGGCCTTGAACTTAAAAACACTTGCATGTGGTTGCAGGGACCAGCACGTTCGAGGCTGTCTGCTGGGTCATGGTCTAAGAATATACACATTAATTTTTTTTAGTAGTTTCTAGAAGCATCTGCAGCTATTTAAGCAAACAGTAAATGTTGCCTCTCTGTCCCTCAGAGGGCTCGATGTCTTAATGATACTTCTTAACAGATGGCCCAGTTTGATGTAGTGCAGTACTGAAAAAAATATATTCATTACTTAAAAGGATTAGAAATATGAAAGCTTCAAAGTTGATGGAAGATAAGTTCCGTAATTATTCACTTCCATATTATTGTTAGTGATAGGTACTCTTTTTAGATATTCATCCTCAAACTGGCTTCATTATTTATAAGATGAATATTTATATTTATGTGACGGCCTCTAGAAGCAAGGGAAGGAATTGTGTTTTTCCTTCCTAGGAATTCTGGTACATGATGCTTTCAATTTGATACATTAAACCTCCACTTCAGTTCTGCTTTACCTGACTGCTAAAATAGTACCACCTCCTTTTGTATTTCATCATTGCTTTTTAAAATTCTTTTGAAAATGATGCCTAAAGATATGATTAATTTTGTCGACTTTACAAAGGCATAAATTGAATTTAGTGCTCCTAAGTTGCTTTTCATATCTCGAAGTAGAATATATGCTGCTTGACACTTTTGCTTCAGTTGCATGCAACCCGAAGTGGTAGTACATAATTTTATCATGTGCTGTTGTTAAAAATGGATATTTATTAAGAATTCCATATTTGGTACGGGTTTTATCAAGCAAACAGGTGCTCTCTGATATGGCAAGCAGGTCTCAGTTTCTGATACTGTCCTGTGCCAGCATATCCTTTACTGGGACAGGATAGGTTGCTTCTCTTGTTTGCAAAAATGATTTCTTCCAGGGACTATATTCATTTTTTTTTTTTGTCCAAGCCGAAGTAGCAAGGAAGACATAGTGTAATAATTGCTGTCCTGAGTAAGCAGAATTATTTGTTGGAAGGCCACATGGATCATTTGCACATCATAGGCAAATTTCCCATCATATGTGTGATGATGCAGGTAATTCGTTGCATTAGCCCTTAGCTAAGCCTTAAGTTACTCAACAGAATATTTAGCAAACATTTACTAGCAGTGTTAAATGAGAACATTATTTCTGTGTTAAGTTCATCAGTGCGTGTTAGTGACTGGTAGGTTCTGGGAGTTTTATCAGTTTGTGTTGTCTGTAGTATTTGTAGTTGTGAAAACAGAAGACTTCTACTGAGTTTTGTGTTCTGTAGAGTTATAGAATACATTTGCTGAATCAGGCAAGGGTGAGAGGTTTGCATCCTGTGCTTTTCTGGCTGCAGCAAAGGATTCCATTTAATGAAAGGATAAATACGAGGGGATCAACAGAAGTAAAAAAAGACCCACAGAGAAATACAAAATCTTCATGGTGCTGTGGTATGAGACTGTACCCTCCTCAGCGATCTCTGTAGTGCTTACACAATAATAGATAAGTGCCGTAGGTTATGCAGGGTAAAACATAAATCTGTGGTGTTTATGGAGATGGAAATTGTGAGTCAGCAAAGAACAGAGTTGAATACTGTTATGTACAGAGCTGGTGGGCTTCCTAGATAGTCATTATTGTTTGTAAATGGTAGGAAAAATAAAGACAGCAAATAATGCCTGCTCTTCTTCAGGTTTGCTGCGTGAGTTTGTAGTGTAGCAGAAGGTAATAGTATATTGCTAAGAGGCAATTTCTAGATTTCAGGGAAATGATTGTGTGAGGTGTAAAGCAAGGTGAGAGTAGCATGGAAGAGCTCTGCTTTAAAATGACAGCTTATTTTTGTGTTCTGGTGTACTGAGTGCATAAATGGGCCTCACCACATCTGTGTGTGGGAACTATCCTTGACTGTTACGTAGAGTATTCCCAGTTTTTCCTTTCGTCTGTGTGCTTTAATATAAATGTCTGCTTAAACTGTGTGGCTGCTTTATACTTTCCAGCAGGACAATGTGGTGTTATTAAACTGTCTTTTAGGCTTACAGAAAATTTAGTTAATTTTCAAGTTTCACAAAGAATCATTGTGTCACAAAATATGTTTTTTTACTACTTCTGAGAATCACTCATTTTTCTTAAAGCATGCCTGCTACATTTTTTATAGCCCAGGGACAAATCTAATACAAAAAACAGTGTCATGAAAGTGTTTTATTGTTCTTTTAGCTGTTTTTCTCCTTACCAAAGACAGTGTATAATTTTGAAAGAGTGGATTTTTTTTTCTCTTTTGCATGAGCGATTCAAATAAAATTTCATGAGAGAATTTTTATGTTGTTATGCTCACAATTTTAAATACGTGAAAATAGCCTTAACAGCCTTAGCAACTTCAGATGTGCTCTTCTTAAAAGAAAGGGTGCGATTGAAATAATGAAGTAGTGAGAGCGGTTTTGTTTCTAGAGGAAATAATTGTTTCCTGCTCTGCAGTATGGTGGGACTGATGGATTTAGATTGACTGCTGACACGCCTTAGGAGGAAAGGGAGACTCTTATTGATGAGGTGCAGCATGCATTTTACAGCAGGGAGCAGCATTTAAATCTAAAAATGGGGCTTCTGCCACCCTTCTTTGTGCTGCTTTGTTTTGTTTTGTGGAGGTTTTTAGTCGTTCAGTTAGAGGGTGAGAAGGCTCCTCAGTTGTGCAGGTTTCTCATCTCTTCCCGTCTGGCTGTGAAACTGAGATTTGACTTTTCAGAAATTGAATTTTTCCCATTTATTGCTGTAACGTAGGAGTTATTTCAAGGTTTTAGATTTATTAAGATTTAATGTCAGTCGATAAATATGAATCAGTTTATTTCTAAACATAGTCGTAGTATTACTTAGGATTTAGAAGAGCTTTCTATCTGAAAAAAGAAGAAATCTTTTTAAGCTTGTTAGTCTGTGTAGTTACCATTATTCTATTGCACACAGATAAGCACTGTGTAATAAGCTCTGCATTCATAGAGCATCTTGAAAGAATGTATGAAGCTGCTGTTTTATGTCACTGCTGAGTTCTGGGACCAGAGTCTCTGAAGGTGTAAAAGCTGCTGCTTTGCACATGACTCATTAAAAACTGATTCAGATCATGGAAGGGCATAATTGGTAATGCAAATTTTAAGACTCTTCTATGACTTCTCCCTCATATTTACCTTACATATTTATATTGTAACTGTGGGGTTAAATCCTAACAGTAGAGAAGATTTTGAGGTTGAAACTACCTTGGACTTTTGAACATTGCTGGTGCTTTTTAACAGAAGCATTATGACAGTTTTTATTTTTTTTTTAAGAAGTCTCTAAATGTGAAACACTGAAATGAAGGATATCTTCTTGAACAGCAAGAGAACAGGGGTTTTACAGTTTTTGATGTGAACAGCTAAGTAACGGTAAGAACAGTACAGAAGTTACAAGGAAACCCTCAGAAACAAGGAGAGGAACATTAGTGTTGGCAGTAAAAAAAGTAAGAAGAGATAAGGATCTAAAATGTATTGATTGCAGCTGTAGTCTTGAATGAGTTCTTGCATTTTACAATCGATAATTAAGCCAAATTACCAAATATGTTAGGTATCTAAAAAAACTGGATGACAGCACAAAACAGTTTAGCATGCTGCTCTGCAAAAGCAGGTTCTGGGAACCACAACTTGGAAGATGTTGCTTGGAAAAATAAAAGCAATGTTCAGGTGTCCCAAAATGGATTAAATTTTTAATTTGAGGTACCTGACTTGGGGCCACCAAGGCCTAGCCAGTTGTGCAGTTCCTGATGCTGCAGAAGTGATAGTTTTATGGCTGCTAGCATGGGTCTGGTGTTTTTCCTAATTGTCTTAGTACATTTAATAATGGTCATTCTATAGTCAGAATGAAGGAGTAGAAAGAAACCTGTGTTTCTTAAGAAAAAGATGGAGCAAACATTTCAGCAGCCTTGATAAAGGAAGAGAGTAATGTTATCAGACATGTTTGGGGAACGAACAGAGGTCATCAGGCCCATCAAAAGCCTAAACACACTCTTCAATATTTAATTCCCCAGGTAGCATCTAATTGTGTTTTGAATGACTTTGAAGGGCTGTTGTGCACATTTATCATAGTGTGTGTGTGTGCAGGGAAAATGGTTTCTGGCATCTGTTCTGAATGTATTCATCTGTTATTTTAATTCATATTTACCTTGTCATCTGTGCTGGCCTGAAATTAGTTAAGATTATCAGAACTGTTTAAGGTTTTCTGTGTTTTTGTTAAATCCTCTCCAGTTGCTTGCTGAGATGTGATGATTCCGTTTTCAGCCGTTTCTTATATTTAGAGAGGAGCTGACTGTCTCAGATAAGGCTGCTGAAGGTTCTGAATGAATTGTTATTTTGGCTGGGCAATGGGGATGCATGCCCTCTGCTATCTCCCACCCATCTGAAACGTAGGGATCCCACTGCAATATCAGCGAGTGGTTTTGGCATCTCTGTAGGTATCTTTAAAGAATTCTATGATCCGTTTCGCACCAAAGAATTAATAAAAATCAGATATTTGGCTCCAAAACTACAGCTGGGGAGAATGGAGACCAATGTCCAAGAAATCCAAGAACCACACTTCCTTGATACGCATCTTTTGGCTCTTTTGAAGTGCTAATTTTGCATTTTTGCTGAAAAAAAAAAAAAAAAGTACTTGGAGAAACCTCTGATCCAAGCAATGGTGTGCTTTTTCTGACAGAGGCACAGTGAACTCTTGCTCTTGTGTTCTGTCAAGTACTTTTTTTCCTGCTGGTTAACCTTAAATTACAGTTGTTTAGTAAAAGCTTGGTAACATAAAATGTTGTAGCACCATGCGTGCTCTTAACGGGAATGGCTTCCACTCTCCACTTACAGAGGTATTGAACAAGTTTGCTGAAATGCTCTGGGAAAGTAAAGTGGAGTCACTTCTAGACAGCAATTTTAACAGATAGGGAACGGTGTTTCACAGGTCTTTTATAATAGTAAATGCCAAGGCAGTCTAGAGACGTAGTAGATGTTCCATGATTGTGTATTCGTAATGACAGGAGAAAAATGGAATGTCCTTTGGAGCCTTTATTTTCTCAAGTTACAGAATTGGAGTGTTGCTTTTAAAATTTAATTTAAAAAATCAAATATTAAAATTAATTATTAAAATATTAAAACTATTATTTACATAAATATATATATATTAAAATAATTATTAAATTTTTTAAATTTAATGCTCTTTTAATAGCCTTCAAGCTTGGAAACCTGATTCTGGATGGAATGTTCCTATTTGAGTTGATAAAGGGAACTAAAGCAATGCAGGTTTTTCCAGAGAATTTTTAAAAAAAAACAGGTGACAGCTCTAGTGGCAAAAAGTGGATAGCTAGGGTAGCCATCATATTTACTGATAAATTTCAGAGGTGGCAGATAAACAATGAAGGATTCACAGGGCTGTGATGTGATATAGAAAATTAATCATTGGCTTGTACTTGGGAAAAAGTGCTGTCAGAGAAGAATGGTTGATCTGGGACTTGGGACTTGTGATGACAGTTAACTCTGAGAAGCCATCAGTTTGGCTAATTTTAAGTCTTAAATTTGCCATGAGCTGATCATAAGGTAAAATGTCAACTCACTGAGATAAAAAGAGCCTGGAAACATAGAATTTTGGTGCAGAAAGTTGTACCAGCACTCTTGTAACTAAAACATGCTGAAAAAAATGAAATATTTTTAATGGGTTTGGATGAGAGAGAAATAGAAATAATTATAAACAAAATACCCTGAGACAGAGTAACAGTTAATCCATGTGATATTTTCATACTGCCTGGCTTAATACACTGATCTGTTACAGAAGTTCTGACCCAATAATAATCAAATCAAGCTCATACTGTGTATGAGCTCAAAGGAGAATTATTATTCTGAGGAAGCAGGAAACAGACTAGGATGTCATAGTCCTAGGGGAAAGAGTGACAAAGAAAATATTATAAAACTTGTTGTCTCTTGGATGTTATCTGGAATGCTGGTAGAATAGTAAGCCTGCGTGGGGAGCATAAATTAGATGCTGAATGGATAAGTTTGAGGAGATGGGTTCCAGTGTTCAGTTTCAATTATAGTTATAAAGGCAGAAATGAGAAGTCAAATACTGTGATTGCATAAATGGCTAAAGGCAGTGTATTGGCACCCTATTTTACCAATCTAAAAGGTACCTGGGCTTGAGAGGGCTAGATCTGGAACACCTGAGTTGATTTACCAGACTGTGAAATGAGTAAAGAGTAGAAGGGGTAACTGAAATTTTCATTAAGGGAATTGGTTCTTTCTTGCAAGCTGCATTACAATGAAAGAAGGAGCCAGCTGAGCACAAGGAACATACCTTGGCTGTTAATAAAATTAACCTGAAGTGTAGAATTGGATGTTGACACTGAGAGTGTCCTTCTTGCTAACAGGTGTTAACATTTAAAAAAAATTACCTCAGAACTCAACATTAGATGATCAGATGCATAAATTTGGAGTGCACTAAACTGACACAACCTGAGTGTTAAATTAGCAGACAACTAAAGTGTGTGTGTAAAAATAAATTAAAATAGGACATCAAGGCAAGGGATATGAACAGAGACCTGAATCTGACATTTAGATGTTCAAAATCCAGGTTGTGTTTATCTTAGCTGTTTTTAGGGCATGTTAGGAAGTTTATGATCAATGAGCTAGAACTTTTAGTTTCTTCTTTATGACCATGCAGAACTGGCAGAAACTCTTCTTGTATTCAGACAAGCACAAGTTGGAATACCAATAGATGATGGTATGTCTGGGTTTCTGCTTTTTCTCCTTCCAGGACAGAAAATGGAGACAAAATAGAAATTATCAAAATGACTGCTTGTATATCTCAGGCAAATAGAAATTGACTCTTGGATACTAATAGAGAAAATCCATAAAACATACACCAGTGGAGGGAGGAAAAAAAATTCTGTTGTCAAGTTCTGTAAGTTATTTCCTAACTTCCAGTGGAGTACCTTTAGAGATGAAGTTACAGTTACTTTCACTTTAGACTTAAGCAGAGAAAGATGTTGACATGTCTCTGAGAAATATTGAAAATCAGAAAGAAAGACCTTCAGCCACTTGTACCTTTACAGAAGGAAGTGGGAAAGTTCATCCTATTTTTAGAAATGACTCTATGGAATAAAAGAAACTGTTCACAAAGAAACTACTGAGAATTTGTGCGAAGGGAAAAGGAGAGATTAATAAAAATTCTCCTCGATAAAACATGATGCATGGAATAATTATAAACTGTAGAAACAATTGAGCTGGTTTTGGATGACAGAATTACAAGGCGGTGCATGAGGTTGCTTTGACTACCGGTTCAGTTTCGTGCAGTGTCTCATTTTGGTCTACTAAAAGCACACATGGTTATGCATAATAAGAGGATTTTGGGGGATTTTTTTTTTTTTTTTAATATTACACTTCATTGTCCTTTTGATGTAAGTTAGCACTGCACTTCTTGACGGTCAGAGACTTAATGCTGCATGGGTTCAGTGGAACACTAATGAATTGTCATTGCTTCCTGCTTTGGAGTTGTCTTTTCTCCTGAATAAAACTAGTCATACAAATATCTTTTTGAAGAAAATGGTTTTTCTGAGAATGAATTGATGGAGAAATCCAAAAAGCCTGTGTGCACCAACGAGGTTTATTGAGAGAATTTGGAATGTAAAATGCCGAAGTTTTTAAGTGATACAGCCAATGCAAATATCTGAATATCTGAACTGAACATGTTTTAAAACCGTGTTGCATGTTCCTTGTATTTTAGGCCATAACTTCTGTGCAGAGGGACACAGGTGTGGTGAAAATTCAGAGTGCAAAAACTGGAACACAAAAGCTACTTGTGAATGCAAGAATGGTTATCTCTCTGTTCAAGGGGACTCCGCATATTGTGAAGGTAAACAAAATATTCGAAGACCTCTTCCCTGAACAACTTACTCCAAAACATAATATAAAATAAATGGTAGATGAATGAATTTCATTGCAAAGTTCGGTTTCATGGTGGTGAATATCACAGGGACCCTTTTTGTGTTCATAAATGGGGATAGAAGATTACAGGTGGTGCTGGGCCACCCTGTCTGTAGGCATATTTCATTGTTGCAGTTGTCTCTTTGCACACCACGGTCACGCTGTCAGGACAATTTTTAAAACGCTGTTTTTCAGACAACAGCACCTGCCTTCTAAAATGCTTTTTTAGAGAACAGTGATGTTATGAGATGCATTAATTTAGGAAGTGGGAATTCTGCAGGCATTTGTGGGAACGGTAAGTGTGAGGGAGCACAGAGGCTCGGATATAAAAATGATGACCTGCAGTCCTTCCTGAAGTACTTCTGTGGGACAGGTACTTTACTGGAATGGTTTTCCTATGATACGTAAGAGACCTATTTCTGAGAAGATTGTAGCTGAGGTAGTTGTGTTCATGTGTTATGCCATCACAGGAATGAATGCAGTGGGGTATTATTCTCCTTTTTGTTTCTCTGTTTTTCTAGAGCTTGTTATTCATAGCTGTGATGCACTTCTTAAAAAATAAGTGGATGATTCAATATATACCACATTCCGTCCTGCCTTTGCATTGTGGGTTGGTTTTTTTTTTAATACCCTTGTATGTCAGGCTGCAATATTTAATCTTTTGACCATCACAGGAGGTTTTTGAACTGCTCTGTAAAAAATATTTCCCTAGATTGTTTTTCCAATAGTGCTGGTGATGGAAGGGGATGGCATTTTTGACAAGCTGTTAAAATATAGCATAAGAATTGGAATACTGAGGACTAAGGATGAAAGAATAAAAAAAGACGTGTGGAAGGTGCTTAAATGATCCTGCATTCATAAAAAGGCTTTTTAATGTATGCAAGTGAACAGGATGGCTTGAAACAGCAGTTTATAAATGTGTTCAGTAAAGTGCAGCTTTAAATCTTACGGTATATAGCCATTTCTCTACAAACATAAATTTGAATGGTCCTTTATATTCACTTTCAGTGCCTGGGAAAACAGTTCCCACGTGTGTTCCTAAAGGTAGGCAGCAGATATATTGTGTATAGAGAGAAACTTTTTTGTACAAAAACCTGTGAGAACAACTGCTTTATAGGTACTACAAAGACTTGTTGTACGTCAGAAGACAGGCTGTTTATCAGCTGTGATACATAATCCAGTATTAGTTGTTTGGGGGTTTTTTGCTGTTTTAAATAATGACAGTGCTTAGTATTTTTATTTACCTAGACACAGACTGTCCCTTTTTTCTTCTGTGGAAAAAATTTAAACATCTTGACCCAAGCAATTTTGGAGATATTGGCAGTACATTAGTGGTAGTGATGAAAAGAGCTTTTTTAAAGAAATTAGCAGGAATTACAATGTACATGGGTCTGTGTTGCATAAATTTTTGGAAGGACAAATTAAATCCCTGATTTCTGTGTGTGTGGGTGAAACATGAGGCAGCAGAACAAACAGCTGCTTTTGCTGCCTGAGACCATGGGATAGATGAGAGTGTTGCTTTCTGCGTTTTATGAAATTACGAATTTGCTGGATGGAGTGTCGTTCTCTGGAGGTGACACACAAGAGAGGCCCTTGAGCAAGGGGAGCTATGGACTAACAAATTGATTAGCCAAGAGGTGACTCCTTTCAGCCCTGTGAAGAGCTTCCTTTCACTCCTCAGAACATTTCTTTTTATGCCTCTCTTACCCTCATTCTTCTCATCTACGTGTTTAATCTGCTAAATAGAATAATTTCATAGTTGGCTGTACAATAGTCTCAAATGCATGGTGAAGCTGTGATTTACACAAATGAGGAGAGGGGCCTGTGTCTGAAGGTACAGTTCAGCAGGAGGTTGATCTAGTATAGGGGTGGATTTTATCTTTCACTGTGTTGAATTTCTGTGTGTAAGAATTAAATACTCAAAACACCTGTGGAAGCAAGGAAGATCTCATGCTCAGCTGTAGTTCTGAATTTGTCTTTGTCTTTGCTAAGCCTTTAAACTTAAGACATGTAAGATTACTGTTTCCTTTGAAATGGAAGGTTAAATTATTTCAAACTCATGATATGTGCTGGTAAGTGGCACCTTAGTTTAGAGTGCTCTGGATCATTAACTCGGAGCTTTCCAAATTTCTCATCTCTTCCAGTGTGCTTGAAGTACTTGTGCATGTGAATTGTGATGTATAGTACTATTTTACCTTACCTATGATTTTACTGTTATTTCTGCTTGCTCTTATTCACACTCTTTCATCCTGCTGGAGTTTGGCCTCATTTTCATTTTGTAAGATCTCTGAAGTATTGTGTTTGAGTCTGCTCTGCTTTTTGATAAGTATTTGTCTCTTTTTTTTAACTTTGCATATTCACAATGGCAGTACAGTGGAAAAGTAATTTTAAAGATTCTAAATTTTATTGGAGAATTGGCATCAACAAATTTGTAAAATAAATAATAAAAAACTGAGAGTCTTTTACTATTCATTCTCAGCAACTACTTTTCAAGTACTTAGAAGCTTCTTAAGTCAAGATGTACATGTAAGATAACCACTTACTATATGCATTCCATTTTTGAAATAACAGAGATGTATTCAGGGAAGACAGTTTCTGAAAGCAAACAAGTAAATGAAGCTTGTAACAAATGAAGGAGATAAGTGGAGATTCCTCTGTGTTCTATAAAAGCAATGTATTTTACTTAAAAACAGAAAAGTCGGGGTTTTTCTGACATTTGGCTGCTCGTCTTGCATGCATAAGACATAATTACAGCCTTTGTCTTTTGAAAAGAGGTGTATGGAAACATTTTTGTTGGTCGTGTGGTCTGAGGTTTACCTACAGCTGTGGACACTTAGACACAGGTGTTGAACCAGTGTCCCTCTGTCACATATTCATGGATAAATCCTGGGACCCATGCAAGTAAGCTAGCTAAGTCCCAGGCCTGTGTTCTGATTGCAGCAGCGTGTGCAGCTCTGGCATCTCAGGACAGGGCATACGGGCACCTGCCTCGAGCTGTGGAAGTTGCATGTGTGTTAGTGCCATGTGGGGCAGCAGTTTGGGGCAAAATCAGGACCAGAGTGGGGAATTCATTTGAGTCTGTCTTACACTGGTTGTTCCAGATGTGTTATGTGATGTGTGCAGCAGACCTGCAAATACTCACTTCCACACTTATGTACTTCTTCAAAGCTGAAAACCTCTGCAGTCTCTGACTACTTTGCAAGTAATAGGACAGTCTGCATGTTGTGAACTAAGAGACAGGAAAGTGTCAGCACATGGAGAGTCTGAAAGCCCAGAGATGATGAAGAAAGGAAAATCAAACCTCATCAGCTGAAAGCCAGGCTTGTTGCTAGCTAGCATGCTGATGCTCACTTTTCGGATGCTAACAGGCAAAGGGCCATCTCTTCTGAAAAGCATGTGGTGATTTTCTGCTATATATTTCATAATGAAGAGGAAAAGAATAATATTTCTCTGCCACATTTCAGCTCCCCATTCTTTATTACCTTCTTAGCTTGAAACATTCACAGCCCCTTTCTACCTGCAAAGTTATGTTGGTACAAAAGTGATTTTTATCTCATTGCTGTTGAGATCTCATCTGTTGTGAGACCTGCTAAAATCTGTAGTGGGATAGATACCACAGGACGAATGCATGCTTCTTCTCACTGGCAAGAGTGCATAGGACAAGAAAATTAGTATTAACCTTAGCCATCCTTTCTGCCCACTTACTTATGCCCCTGAGAAGCAACTCATGAAAGTGGTACACTGGCATACCGCAAGGTGTCTTGGCATGTTACACAGCCTGTGCTCAACCAGTGTCAGCAGGGAGTGGCCTGTGATAACAGGTGTCATATTACACAAGATCCATTGATTAAAGTGGACCTACAAGATGAATATTCTCATTTTATGACTGTATTGTATTCTTTCCCTGTATACCTAAGTATGCTCTCTAGGATGATTCTTACATGACATGACCCTCACCTGACCCAGTGCTGTTACATCAGCTTAAAGAGTGATGAATGAAATACCTTAATATTTGTGAAAATTCAATTTTTGAACTTGATAGAATGCTCTGGAAGCACACGTGACTTTCAGAAGGAACATGACTCAGTCACTCTTTCCCTTCTGTGCTCTGAACGTGTTATTTAATCTGTTGTTACCAAATTATTGCTCATTTCAAAAAGATGTCACATAAACTCTGAAATGCTAGCCAAATTCAGAAAATCTGCCTACTCTGTGCTCTAAGGAAGAGTTATGATAATTTTACTGGGCTTGGCAGATTTTGGGAAGATGAAATAAAGACGAATGAAAGCTTAGGGAGAAAACTGAGTGCTCATTTTCCAGTGAGTGTGGATCCAAGCATGCAGCATGGGCACCTGGCAGAATGTCCGCCTGGTGTGCTTGAAATCTCAGGACTTTGTTGCTAGCTATTGTAAAAATAGCTAATTTCCTTGTGATCATGTTTAATTTCCTTGTGATTTGTGAGTACTTTCCAGACACATACAGTAGTCTTTATTGCTTTCAGTTTCTTTTCCTTTGAACTTGATACCAGATGTAGTCAGGAAATTCTTTACAGAAAGATAGATAGGTAAATATATTGCAAATGTCTGTTCTGAAGATGCATTAGTGTAGGTTTGGTCAGAAAATGTTTATTTTCTGAAAGTCACTTAGAAAACAAAATACAGCAGAAAAAGAAGATGGGTTTTTTTCCAATTATTGCAGAAATCAGGAAAAATTAACCTTTTTAGATTAATGATTTAGTTCCAAATTCAAAGACACAACTATCAGCATGCTTTAGGGAAAAAAAAAAAGGTTTACTTCTGTTGCAAAACATAGTGGAACAAAAAAATCTTTCATCATACAGTGTGGCTTCTGTTACGGTTTTGAAGATGAGAGAGCTTCATAAGGCTTACCTCTAATATGTAATCCTTTGACTCATCACATCCTGTGCATAAATAACTGTTCAGTGTGCAGAACTTTTCTCAAGCTGTTTGAACTGAAAAAGAATAAACCCAGTCCTGCATATGGCCCTCAGAGTAGAAGTGTGCTGGCAATCCACTGAGTTTTCACAGCTGGTGTTTTTCTTGCTCTATAAAAGAAGGTGAATTTTGTTGAGTTTTCCCCTCCTCCTCTGTAGTGATTTCACTGCAGCTGTTCTAATTTCACCACGCTGTGGCTTGGGAGGTGACATTAACATTATGTGGTACCATATAAACCTTCTGTGTGGCAGTGATGTACAGCTGTGGTTTTGGATGGTGTCCACTGACTTGACTTCTGGGTCAGCTTTTAATGATAATCCTTCTGCTTGCTGTACTGTCTGCAAACCTGCATCACAAGATGCCTGCTTCCTGCAGGTGTTGTTCAGTGTGCTGTAATAAAGTTACATTCTGTGCTGCATAGGTGTGCAGATGCAGATCCGTGTACAGAACGGTGCGTGCTGCAGGTAATTTCATGAAGTTAAGGAGTAGGGACAAATACTGATGGTAAATGCACTGGTTTTTTGTTCTCTATGCTGAAACTGTAGAAAAGGGGGAGGGCAGGAGAAGAATCTGAACGTATTACAGTCAAATCATCATCTCTGTCTCAAGGACAACATTAATGGCAGTGTTTCAGTTGGAGCAAAGGCCTCCTGGAGATTTACAAAACAAAACCAGAAACCACCCCTGCATGCCAAAAACCCCAAACAACCCCTCTGCCCCTGCCTTTTATAAACACATAACTTGATGCCAGGTAGCTTTTTTAAAAGTTCACATTTTCCTTGAAAGACACTTCTTAACCTACTTTTTAACATTTCAGTTACCTAACGGTGTCAAATTTAAACAACTTCTATGTCTGTCACTGATAAATCCTATTTATCAGTGAAAGTTGCTTTTCTTGGTGATACAATACAAATAATACATTTGTCCTGCCTACTGTTTTCATAGAGAGAGGCCTTTTATTTAAAATTATATCCTTAACCATCACATGAACTCAAATTCATCTTTTATAACATGATCAAAAGGTAGGCACTTGTCAGTCAGTGTCCTGCCTTTCTGGGTATGTGGACTTGAATCACTGAGACTGCAGATTCCTTGTGCTATGAGCTGCTGGTGGAGGAATTAAAACCAAAATAGACCCTTTCCCTCTCACGTTCGCTGGATGGTGGTAAATTCAAGGCAGAGATTATATTCTTGCCAGTGGACAGAAAGATTTCAAGCAAAATATTAAATTTTTATCCTAAGAAGATTCAAGAGTTTTTTGGTAGGTGATGTTTGTGCCTTATATGGCTCTAGATAGATTATTTCTGTTATCAAAGCTGCTTTTATGCTTACAAGTTAATTAGTTTAAATTCATATTCCAACTACAGAAACCTGGAAAGTGGAATTATTTGCCATCCCCTGGAGTAACTTCAGTTCTTTTGGTGTAATGTCATGCTGAGATTTATATGAAAATAAATTCTAATTTCTAATAAGGTAACCATATGTTTTGGTGGTGTTGTAATAAAGTGTCATAAATAATTATGGCTCCCAAGGAATTCAGGCTTGCAACTGTCAGTTCTTGTGTTAGTAACTCGCATTTGAACAAATTATAATCGTTGATTTTAAAGGAAAAAAGCATCTTCACCCCTTCAGGATGGCAATGAAAATCTTGCTCTGAGGCTGCTGAGAGTTTTGTTCACATGAAGAGATTGGGGATCTTGTGTCCCCAAATCAATAAATGTTCTTACATGTTAGGGTTGCATTCTTCTGAATTGTACAGGATATAATTTGATAGATGGATTAATGAAAACCCAGTGCCATGTTGTTGGCTACTAATCATAGTAGAATCTGACTTAAAAGCTGACCAGTAAGAGAAAAAAGGCTATTGCATATTCCTTTTGTGTCAGTGTAATTATCTTTTTCACTGTAATGACCCTTTGTTTTGTGCAGACTGAGAGCTTCAGACAAAGTGTTTTAGAGAAACCCTATTCTTTAGTCAGGAGGTGCAAAAAGAATGCCTTTGCTTTCAGAACTCCTCAGAGAGGAGTCTGGGTGCAGCTGGATCCAGGCTTAGCCCCAGACTTGGTCTGAGGTTTGAGTCTAAAGGATTTTGTAGGTGTAATTGAACCTTAATATAACTTTGTTCCACAGGGTTAAGGATGGCAAACCAGATATATTTATATAAAAATATTTATCATGGTAGTGTTTAGACTAAAAGATGTTAATCAGAATTATTTACTGCACAGTAAAGGCAGCTGTGATTACCAGTTTAGTATAATGCACTATTTTTGAGGCAATATCAAAGGAATTATATTAAAGTTAGCAAGAGCAATTGTTCAGTAGAGATTGATGTTACTCACCCATACCAATGACCAATGGGCAAATCTCATTTGCTCACCCTCCAGGATGTCCCCACTCAAGGGAGGAATCTCTGCACACCCTCCAAGGAGGGGTGTGTTAGAAGACCTTGCCACTGAACAGTGGGATTGGGCTTTTATAGGATAGAGTGTCAGTCGTGTGTCTCCTGGCCAGCTGTGTCAGCTCAGCATCTTCACCTATCAGTGCTATCACTGTTGGTTCCTTTATCAGGTACTTCACCAGGTCTGCCACATCTTCACCTCCCTGTCAGGAGGCTGAACTTTGGGATTGATGGGTCAGGCTGGTTTCAGCATTATTCAACACCAAAAGCAGCAAGAGACCCCTTCTCTTTTCACCACAGACAGCTCTGTAAATAGGGCATTGCTCCAGTTGTTTTACCCCCACTCCAGGCAGAGCATCCTGCTACATCCTTACAGCAAATTGTCCCCATAGCATATTCCAGCAGTGAAAGAGGGAGAAATCCATGCATCAGTGGGGATGTGTCCTCCACCCTGTCAGCAGAAAGAGCTTTTGCTGGTCTTTACTCAATAAGCCCTTGTATTGATCCTAGTATTTCCAAAATTCTTTTTTCAAATTGTGATACAGTATAGCTCATGTTACATTCCTGCTGGTATCAATGAAAAAGGGAAACATTTGAAAGAGTTTTTGTTGGAATTCTGGCAGAAAACAGGTAAGTACTTGCATCAAACATTTGGTAGCAAAGGAGAGAAAAAAGTCAGCATTGTTCTGCTAGTAATGATCAGAATTTTGCTTGTGTTTGAGGTGGACTGAAAAATACTGAGAAATGTTTGTATATAGTGAGGAGGTTTTGCTTGGACTTGGATGGAAGCCACTTACCAGTACTTTTATACAAGTTGCTAAAAATTGTGTGCTTAGCTCTTAAAACTTAAGGGTTGAGGTGCTGAAGTTCTTCCTTTTAAAAATCTGGAGCTAACTGGAGTAGTTAAAAAAATGATGTGTGTACATGTGTGTGTTTATGCACGTATGGAGAATGGAATTTTCCCATTGCAACCCAACAGCCTTTGGTTCCCCAGGATCTGGCAGCCTTGCATCTCTCTCAAGGGTCTGTGAAGTTCAAAAGGGAGTCAACGTAGAACACCTCCAGTTAACTTCCAACCGAATTTTTTTCTGATTCTGTCATCTTGGCCAGCCCTGGAGGGTCATTTTAGATGCTGCTGAGTCTCTGTGGTTACCTTTTTCAGTATGCAGAGAGGGCAATTATTTTGCATTGTTTAATGTCTTGAAATGAGAAAAAGAGAATGTCTTTTAAATGCTGGCGCTTAACTTTTTTTTCAGCTACTTTGAAGAAACTTGATGTGTGGTTTTGATGCTCAGTCTGTCTCTGTTACTCTTAAAGAACTCCATGGGGGCATGGAGTCCCTTTTCCAAATGGAAGTTCTCACAGCCACTTTACAGATAACACGTTGGACTGGACTTGATTCTGACGGTGCAGAATTGCGTGTTGTAAATGGTGTCATCTGCCTGCTGCAAAATCTGTGCTGGCAATAGTAGAGCAGCAGATCTGGTTTTGAGGCTGCCTAAATGTTGGCATGGATGGGTCAGAAGAGGGAAACAAATGCACTTGTCCTACAGCAGGATCTATTACAGGCTGAAAGGAACACCCTCCACCCCCTGTGCTTGTGAGAACATAAGAAAAAAGCCTGATTTGCTGGAGAAACCCATATGAAGGACGTGGAGGACTCTGATCTAAGGCTAAAGAATGTAGAGACCAGAGGTAACAGGTGCAGTGAAGTGAGTGTAGAAAACCCCTTTGTTCAGGTTTGTATATAGATGTTAGGGATCTTGGGAAAAAATAGCATTAAACTCCTTGGGAACTGTTCTCATTGCTATGGTGTCTCAAATAAATTTTTTTTTAAATGCTTTTAAGCAGTTTCAGCTGCTAGGGTACAGCAAGTGTGTCTGAGGCTCTGGTGCTCCCTGAGCAGATGCTGAGCCAGGAGTGACCCTGGGGACACTGTGGCACTTTGCTGCGAAGCCACAGCACCTGGTCTGGGGAGGAGGTAAGAGATGAGGAGAGTGGCACCTTTACAGAGAAGGTGGAAGTGAAAGGTGAGGGCTTTGGAGAGCCAGGAGACTTAGAGTGCCCAGGGTCTGTAATACAAGCCACAAATACGGCATCTTTGCTAGATCCAAGAAAGGACATCTAGCAGATAGTCTGTGTTGACCAGATGTATGATTAATCTTAAAGGATTTGCTCTACCTAAAGTTAGTTGCAGAAGAAAACTAACAAAAGGACAACAAACCAAGCAATCACTCCTTTCTCCCCACAATTGTTACAGATTTTTTTTTTTTTGTTTGAAAGTACCGAAGGAAATTAGGATTTTATCCTTCACTAGAAAAAACTCCAACAAACAAAACACCAAAACCAAGTGGAAGAAATAATTTGGCTTGTTATAAAAATAGTTTTTACAGTTATTTTTAATAGCAAATATGTTTTGCCCTTGGTGATAGCATAGCTGGAGGCTGCTCCAGTTAATATTAGCTATTGTCTTTTCCCCTACGTGAATATATTTCTAAAAGTACAAGAGTCTCTGAACTCATGGCAAGTGTCAGTTTATACTGACACGTTTTTCCCTGCAAGATTTAGTAAGGAACTTACTGATTTGGTTCTGGGTATCCGAAGTTAATGTGCATGTGAAAAACAAAGCAAGGAAGTTAAGAAATTATTGGAGAAGACATTATTGCTAACCTCAGGCTTTGCTATATGGTTTGCTCTCTACTCTTTTTTTACTATTTCAGCGTGCATATTTTTCATCCTTGACCTGCATTTCTCCTTACGGCTTCTGTTCAGATAATTTGGAATTGAATTGTATGCTGATGGTACTGGCTATGTCTGTATTAAGTGCAATCTATTCTGAATTTATTAAAAGGCATTGAGCTTTTGACATTATCCAGATGTAGCAGGGATACACTGGCATATAAAAATTTTAATACATTTAGACAATTTTAGACAACTAATATACAGAGACATATTTCTTTTACGTATTTGTATCAAGTTTTATTTTCAAATAAAAATTCAGTTACTTGGGGTCTTTTTTCAATGCAATTCATTTATGGAAACACATTTATAGATTTATTTAAGCAAAACAACAATATATTATTTATTGTGTTGCATGAAGAGCTGTGTTTGAATTGAAACTAAAAATAAGGCTGCCTTTTTCCACTGGCATTGTTCTCGTAAGAAGAGGAAGCTGGGTCCTCTTGTATGTAAGATCTGTGTGTTTACTGGTGTGTATCTGGGCGGGTTTGTCTGGTTTGGTTTACTGCCTGGAAGCTGGGATAATAGTGTCAGCAGCATCCTTTGCTGTTCTGCCAGGGTATTATGAAGATTACTGGATGCAGGTACTTTATAAGGAACAGCACAATAATACCACAAAATCAGCTGAAGTAAGTGTAGAAAAGTAACCAAACTGCTTACATAGCAAGAAATAAGTTGTTGGGTTTTTTTCTGGTTTTATTTTCTAAATGTTATTGACAGCTGAGGGCAGACGTTCTATAAAATATTAATGTACATATTTAATTTTTAGAAAGAGAATTCCTCTTAGTCTGTAAGATTTTTGACAGACAAATCAATTTCATTTAGGTAGGTAGCTGCCTCTAAAAAAAATCTCTCAAAAATGTATTTTTCTAATGCATCTACCTCTATTTAATGATCTGCTTCTGTGTGCGTGTCTCTTTTTGGAGGCTGGTAAAAAGAGTTTTAAAGAAAGTTAAAGTGAGACTTTGATTTAAATAATTGAAATCAGTACAAATGTATGTACAGCATCTACAAAGGTAATCCTTATATTGATGTTAGTTTCCTGTTGATTTGCTGACTCTTATAATAATTTTAGTATTCAGGATTTTTTCCAAAAAAACATACCTTCTCATTTTTCCAGTTGGTGGAAAATCTGTTTTTCATGTCTAAAGGGTAAATTTCAAAATACCCTCTGGGTGCTCACTAGAAAATTTTTCAGTGTCTGTCCTTATCACTTCCTTTTTGTTTTTAATTTTCATTTCTAAATTAGACATCTTACTTTTCCTTCCTGCTATCGATATTTTCCCATTATTGCATTATATTAACCTAATTTTTTATTGCTTGTGTTGAAGATGTTTGCTGCATTTATATCTTGCGTTGTGTTTATATCTTGTCCTGAACTCACTTGCTGAAGCTGTGTATGCCTCGTATGCATGAGGCATATAACATGTCCCTGTAGGGATCACTGTGTTTAATAGTAGAAAAATATTTTCTCTCCACTTACAGGCTTAAGAAAATGCTTGAAAATAATCAGGATAAAATTGGCAGTGCAAAAATGCAAACTCCTTTTTGTATCTCATCTTCCTTAGGATTGTTTATGTCTCATTTTAGTTTTATTATTTTGTTTTCCCTAATTCTTATGACTCATGCTTTCCCTTCAGGCTTTCACCAGAGGAGGTGTCTGTACATCTTGGTGGCTGTTAGTGCTGAGCTGATTGTATGAATACACTTCACACCTTCAGACCCGAATGTGAGTTGGTGTTAGCTCAGAGGCATGCTGTGTTTAGCAAAAAGAGAGAACATCCAGCTTGCAAAGAGTTTGCACTGAAAGATCCCTGGCTGCCTCAGGGCTGGCTCTAGGCATAGGCACAGCAGGTGATTTCCTGGGGCAGCAGACCTCCATGGGGCAGGTTGGCCACGTGCTCCCCCTGCTTTCCCTGTGCTGGAGCCCACAGCTCAGTGCCCTGCTTCCCAGGGAGGAGGTGATGGAGTAACGCCTGCCATCCTGGCTGGTGTTCAAGAAGTACCTGTTGCCATTCCCACTTCTTCTGTTCCCTCAGCAGAAGATCACTGAGGGTTTTGTTTCCCAACTTTTGAGTCCCCCCATCCATAAGGCAGTAAAACAGTTTTGTGCAGAGTTGGTTCAGTGCTTCCCGGTGTCAGCACTGTGTTGTTGGTTGGCTTATGTGAGGATGCCGTGGCAGCCTGAGTTTGTTGCAGGAGGAAGGATCCTGATTCATTTTTTTCCACAAAGCTCCTCCTTACCGCTAGAATATGGGCATTGTTTTCCACTGTGAGTTTCTTAGGCAAGAGGAATTTTGCAAGTACATGGACTTGTGTTGTCCCTGAACTGACAAAATGGAAAACAGGGCAAGCCTGTGGGAAGATGAAGATCACTGTTAGATATTGGAAGCTGTGTAACCAACAGTCGGGCTGGTTGTGACTCTTAAAACACCACTCGTGGAGGTGCCAGGTTCGTGCATGTGAGTTATTTTTCAGTTAAGCACTTTGTTTAGCTGGAATTACATCATGTCTGTTTATGAACCACTGTTTTGATCATGAAACATTTCCTCCATTTACTTGGGCACAAGTGACATTAACCTTTGAAGGTCAGGCCATCTGCTCCGTTCTGGAGGTTTTTTTAACCCATTACCCCTTCGGTGACTTTATTTGCTTTTCAACTTTCAGTCTGGTTAGCTCCATCAGTGCTGTTGTGAAAAGGTCAGTGGCAATCTGAAGTGCATCCAGTTTGTGGAAGAAGGTAAGGCACAATTTCCAGTCGCTCTTTTCTATGAGAGTCAGTTCAGAGCCTGACACTGCCACTGTGCGTGGTTTTCATCTGAAGATCTTTCTGTACAAACAACAATATCAAATTTGGCTGAAACACGACCTGCCTTGTGGCTGGTGGGGCAGCTGATGCTTGACAACACTGGAGCTGCAGTGCATCAGCATCCTTTTTAGCAATTAGAACTGTGCCAATTTTATATCAAAGGCTACAGAATATTGAATCTTAGGAAGATGCAGAGCTTTTACCAAACATTGTTTTGGTTGTCAGGAGTACCTAGCTTTGTGTTTTGGGTACACCAGGAAATTGTCAGCTCAGTCTGAGAGCTAACAGATCGTGCCAGTTGTATCTTGGGTAGTATTGGCATTACTGGATATTCAATAATGTGCAGCAGATGATGAATTTGGAGGTGAGCTGAACCGTCCTCTCTCATTAAACATTTGGAAACAAACGAATTTTAGTTTCAGATGAATAGAATTTTTTCCCCTTATTTAACACAATATAAACAACTGGAGCTCGGTTACATCTATTTTGCAATTCACATAAATCTTGAAATGAATTAATGAGGAGCATGGAAAAGAGGACTGCATCTTGGACCCAGGAATCTAATCAATGTGTATTCCCCTGAGCTGTATCTGTTTTGTGCTAGGTTCCCATTGATTTTGTAAACATTTTAGTGTTAGCCATAATCCCCTTTGAATATAAATCATTCCCTGTTAGTTTCTCCTGTCTTTTGATTAATTCTGAACTGACTGGCTTGAGAACTCTTCCTTCAATATCACTACTAAACCAGGTAAATTCTCCCTTATTTTCTTCACAGCCTTAATCTGACTCCTGTGAAATCTGTAGGCATATGGAATTCTCGAGAACTGGTGAAGCTTAGAAAATCTGAGACAGCCAGAAATTTCCAAAATTAGAAACTACAAGAAAATCAGAAATCTTGAGGGAAAACCAACTGATTTTGTAGTAAATTATTTTCTTTATTTGAATTTGTATGAGTTCCTGTTACAGGTGATAACATCCTATCCTTCAAGAGAAAAAGGAGACTGAAAAGGTCCTTCTGAGACAGGAGAGTTGGGACAGGGGCATTATACCCTCATTCTAGTTTAAGGACACAGGGAACATGAGCTTTCTATTCTCTTTTCAGATGAATTAGTTGGAAAAAAAATGTTTTGGGAAAAATATTTTGATTGGTACAATTTCTTGCTTTCAGTCTTGGAAAAGAATATTACTTAAAGAGATGATACTGAAATTATTTCGTCATGACATAAAAATAAGTATCCTACAACTAGCATAAAAGCTGGCACTCTTATTCCTTGAAAAATATATATATTGCAGTAGGAGGTATTTTGTCCTGTGGAGTAAAACACTGTACCATCAGGTAAACTGTTTGGAGCTACAGGGGATAAACTGAGTTAGGAATGTTGTAAGAGCAGCAGCATCAGACACTCTTCTTTGTTGATATTCCTGCTCCAGGGTGGGGAGGAATTTTGTTTGAAATTACGTCGCTTTCAACTTAAATACTCTATTTTCACTAATCCTGACATGCAAATGGAGGTTGGCTCATCATCCATCCAGTAGGCAAAACTCCAAAATTCTCACCACACTCTTGTGTGGACAGCAATTCTTCCTGTTCCTTTCCCAAACAGCCTGTTCCATAGATTATGGTTTGACAGTCTTGTGTAATACCACATGACACCCCAACATTAGTAGCAATAATAATACAAGGAGTAAAATAACTTTGGATCTAGTCTACTGCAGTAGGTGGATCTCTTCATTACTGTATTATATTTTTGGACAGGATTTTTCAGTGTTCGTAGCTCTTGGAAATCAAACCTGTTCCTTACAGAATAAGATGAGACATTGCTTCTTTTTGACACTCTCCATCTTTAAATTGCAAATTTATAATATTGCCAATTTTGATAATTGGTCTATTCATCATTGGGTACCAAGATTCTTTCTGAAGTGGAAAATTTTGATGGAGAGTTGAGAGTCCTTTAAATAGCTGATCAACCTTCCCCCCTCCCCCCAAATTTCTAAATCCACGTATGCATAGGTAGAAGGCAAGAGTTTGTGAGCTGGAGGTTACTGTTTCACTATGTATTGCTTGTCTAAGACAGCAGTTGGACTTGGTGATCTTAAAGGTCTTTCCCTGCTTAAACGATTCTATGACTAATATTTAACCATGGAGGTTGTCTTTAGTGACATGAGAATAGTGAGATGTAAGGATATGAGGATAAATGATAGAGTATGATCAGTCATTGTTCCTCAGTTTGTGTTGTGCATTTCCATTTAATAACTACAAGTATCTCTCACCGAGTTTCCTGTGTTTCCCTCATCACCTTTTGTCCCCCATAAAAGAATGAGTGGAGTTTGTTCATTACCTGGAAGCCACTTTGTTGTGATTAGGAGCAATTTTGGAGGCTGTTAATAATGTGAAGGTACCACAGAAGTATTCTAAGCTTTGATTATGTGAGTTGCTTGTTTATGGAAAGAAGCATCGTCCATAACTGTTTGTGTGTGCTCATACATATTTATACACGAGTGTATTTTAGATGTTAGCTACATCTGTACCTTTAGGCTGTTCTTTAGACTGTTGTAATCGTGTTACAATAATTAAAACATCAGAGGAACAAACAAACAAAACCTCGTTTTAGTGCAATGGGGCTTATGATGCCTGACAGATAGAAGTAATTAATTTTTTCCATGGAAAGCATACAATAGGAATGCTATCAGAACAGCTCTAGCTGAACTGTGCATTGAGGAGGCAGTAATTGCACTTGAACTGCATGTAATATATTGATACAGGACATACTTGGATTTTTTTGTCTGTTCCTTTCTGGTGTTTCGTTGTGCTAAGAGGCTGCATTATTTGAGCAAAGCCTGGTTACTCATGCATAGCTTACTAAATTCTCATTTACTGTAAATAGTATCTTTCCTTTCAAAAGGTTTTCTAAATGTCTCATCAAATTTGATGCAAACTCCAGGCTCTCACTGTGGGATTGATTCTTGTTACTTGTTTGGAGAGGTTAGCTGTGTAGTAAAGTAAAAAAAAAAATCACTTTTTAACTTTTTCAATAGGCTTCTTGATTTTTGCTGAGATTTCTGAGCACTTTGCTGCACCCTGTGATCAGCATATGTTTTCTCTGAAGCTTAGACCAGCAGTTCTAGTTACTGGCACTAGAATTAGAAGTGAATAGTTAAATACTCAGATTTTGACTGTGCTAGCCGTGCTGCCTCTGGCTGGGTTTGGTGTGAGAGATGAAGAGCTATTTACAAGTGCTTTAAACAGAGTATGGGTACTTTCCCAAGCCTTTTACAATTTTTTTCATTATCTGTGCAGCGACATTATTTTTCTAATGTCTTTATTATTCAAAGTTACTGAAAAGGCTTCCTGGTCTCCCTGTGGGCTCCTTAAATTCCACTTGCAGTGGAAGCAGAGCTCAGTGTGGGCCCACAAAAGCAGCAGCTGACTGCTGGGGTGCAGCACTGTTGGGTTGCCGCAGTTCCCTGCGTGCTGGATCCCAAGAATGCATCTCCCAGGGCACCAGGAGTCAACTTCACAAAGCAGCAATGATCCAGAGTCCTGTCCACTGCCACAGGGACAGGAGCAGTGCGCACAACCAACGGGTAAAAATCCCATCTCTACCGTTGGCAAAGTAGATGAAATAGATTATATGTTTTCACAAAAGAAAACTATACTTAAGGGTGTAATTGGCCACTGCAGGCATTAAGGAGTCACAAAATTTAAGCAAACACTCTATGAGCATGACTCTTAAAAGTCAGTAAGGCAGACTTGAATCAAGTTACCTGAGATTTATTAGGGCACTTTAAATGACAGTAGTCTTCACATCTCAGGTGGCAGCCTGGGTCATTGAATGTTGGTTTGAGCTTACAAGTCAGGACAGACTGCTTTTGAGGTCAGCAAATGGGGTTTTTTTTAAAGTTTTTTAAAAGTTTTCTTAAGTTGTTTTTATATGTTATATAAGAAGAAGCTTATTAAAATCATAAGAGGATGTGTCTAATGACAGCTTGGGCAGTTGGAATTAAGTAATTCTCAGTTATGTTTTATGTTCCTTCCCCTCATCACCACTGTGTTATTCCAGTGTTTTGAAACATGTGGGTCTGGATTTTTAAAAAAAAACCAACAAACTTTTGAAAAAGTGTTTTTAGGATCCTCAGTTAAGCAGTCTCTGTTACTGTTTCTCGAGGGGATGAAGGAGCTCACAGCCCCTTTAGGACCAAACCTTCTGTATCTTGTAAAAGTTGCCATGTGGTTGAGTAAGAATATGCTATGTGAAGAGGAGAAAATATTAAAAGTTTTTCTTGTGTACAAAAGTGCACCAGTTTCAAGCATGGCATGAAAGCAAGCACAGTGGCAAGAAAATAAACAGTTCTCTTGTTAAGAGACCAGCTGTCAGTTCTTCTGTGTTTGCCTTGGCAGGTGTCTTGACCATTGGCCTTACAAGGGAAATCTCACTATCTCCTGATGAATCCCTTTTGGGAGCAAACTTAAGATGCTTCATATTTCACCTGCAGATGAGTTTGATGGTTGGGATGGTGGCCAGGGAAATGGCAGTGTGAGTCCTCCGAAGTGGAGGAGTGATCTGGGTGCTCAATGTGTCAGAACACATTTAATGGTTGGGCTGTTGCACAAAGGGAAGAAGCTGTTTCTTTCTCTGCTGTCTAGTGGAACCAGCAAAAAAAAAAAAAAAAGCTAGAAAAAAGGTTGTTGCCTTTTGAGAGAGAGGATCAATCCCTAAAGATGCTTCAGCTCTTAATCTCCAATTTAAATCCTTAGATTCTCATGACTTTAGTGGGTGTTTTAAGGGCTTAAGCGGGAATTAGGAGCCTATATGCTTCGGCCCTTTGTGCCTGTGTTCTCAGGAAAATGTGAGGTGGAGGTAAGTGTCTTCCTGTCAAATGGAGTGAGACCTCTAAGCCTGGAGGAGAGGTGGGATTCGAGCTAAACTCTTGCTATTGCATTTTTTTTGTCGGCTAACATGGGCAGGTTTCTGCTCAGCAGGCTCACTGATGTGAACCCCATGCTGTGGATTGCCCTGCTCTTACACATGGACCCTTGGCATCTACCTCAGAGTTACACATTTTGGTCGAGGAACCAGACACCTGTATATTTTAGGGAGTTTGTAATAGTTGTGTGGAAGTTGTGCCCTCTAAAATAGCTGTTTGGACCCAAGCTTTTAGGTCTACCAATATGTTAGTTGACTAAATTTTAATATTTGGAAAAGCTGTGTGCATATGAGATGAGTTGTCCTTCTTAATACCACAGGGTGTAAACTTTCAATGATTATTAAAAGGTAGCACAGTGTGGTACTCTTTCCCAGCTCAGAAGAAAGAACAAAATGTGGGTACTAGCTTAGGAAAGTGAGTAAATGTCCATATCCTTAAAGGTGAGGGAACCAAGATGAAGTGAGCCAAGCCTTTGCTGTGTTGTCTGAACAGGTTACTCAATCCAGCAGAAAGATTTAATGAATGTACCTGCCAATAAATTCAATAGATGTGATTTATGTTTGCGTTTCTATTATGAGCTGATGCACAAGCTTTTTTCTCCATGTGAGAGATGAATGCAGCTTGAGACTAGTCCTCATGTAACATCTTAAATTAGGTGCACAATCTAAGGTCCTGATGTTCTCAAAGTTACACCATAATTTCGTGTAGAATTTTGTGTAACGTTTGGATCCATTTTAAGGACAGGTGGGACACCTCCAGTTTATATTTGAGTGATGAAAGACTTGGATAAAAGAGTGGTGAGCAACTGAAAGGTTGTTCATGTGTGTGCTGGTTTAACTTCTGAGGCCTGTAGTAACATCCTTGAGATCCTTGTAACTTGTCATCTTTTCTGATATTAATGAAAGAAGATGGTAATAGGAAGTATTAAAAAAATGCAGTTGTTTTCTTAGTGCAAAAGTGAAGGAAATGCCCTGTGCTTTACTTCACTATTGTCCTCAGTCTTTGGGCAAACAGCTCATAAAAAGTCCTGGTGAGCAAAAAACGTGTTAAAACCAGTGACAGAAAACTAGAAATTTGTATCTATATGTGTCCTGGAATTTCTTGTCTGAAAAGGCAGTGTTCTAATTACCTGCATTGATGTTATCATGGTGGGTAGGTGAGTATTCTGGCTGGTGACACCAGAACCAGCAAACAAAAGAAAATAGAAACATCATGTTGAAATAGAAGACACTGGAATGTGGTGTTATGTTAGAAAGAAAAAATTTTATTTCATCAGGCATCTATAATATTCAGCTGGTTTATGGCTCATGCTTCATTTACTGACTTGATATCCTTGATATAATGTAAAAAAGATTCCAGAAGTAAAATTGAGAATTGTTTGGCTCAGAGAGTTTATAAGCTTGGTTGTCTGAATTCTTTTATTCCCTTTGAGAACACAACGCTCTTTTCTTATTGGCAAGTTTCAAGAGATGGATTTATGAGTGCTGTTTGTTACTACCTGCAGAGAGATCCAAGGTCTTTTAGAAGTCCTTCCATTTTTTTTGTGGATCATGGGAAACAGAATATTGGGTACAATTTTGCAGCCTGGAGTTCGGCTGTACCGTGTTTTACCCATTACAACAATGTCTAGGCAGAACCATCACTAGTACCTAAGGTTTTGTACCTGTTCTCACAAATCAGCAAACACTCCACTGCTTGTGTGGCCTCACCTCCCTGATGAGATCTGAGCTTTGTGGAAATGCCAGTAGATGTTCCACCCACACATCAAATATCTCTTGGTGTTGAAGTCAGGTCCTGAGACACTGAAGTCAGGTCCTGAGGAACTGAACACAGTTACCCATGATTTTTTGCAATTGTGACCTCAAAAGACCTTTTGTGGATTTTCTTCAAGGAGAATTTAAAGAGATAATTTTTTTGTGAAAGGGAAAAAAAGACTGTTAGTGAGTATGTAATGTTATATAAAAGCACTGTTTTTTCAGGTCAGTGCTGTTACTTCCTCATTTGCTTTTCCTTTAGTATGTTCAAGTCAAATTTTCATGAGATGTACAAGATTTCAAGAGCTGGTTGTGAGTATGATTTTTCCCTGTTTAGGATTAGAATGCTCAGATGCACTGGCACAGCCATGTAGCTGTGACAAATGAGAAGTAATATTAACCTGTTTCATTTGTCATTTCCTTCCTATATTTTTGTATCTCTAAAATATGCTTTTATGGGAAAAGCCAGTGCTGAAAGGTAGAAAACTGATCTCTGAGATCAGAACAGTACATTTTGCTTGCTCAGCAATGGATTAGCTTAACAAAAGGATTCCTGACAGATATTTGCCTAACATTGTCTTAAAAAACCCCTAGAGATGGAAACTACAGCTTCCATGTGGAAAGCTACTCCAGTGCTTTGGTGCTTCTACCACGAGAAGACCTTTAATAATGCCTAATCTCTGCTGCAGTCTCAATCCTAATTTAATAGGATAGTGCAAAAAGGAAAAAAAAAAAGGTGTGTTCTAAGGAGTCACTGTTATACTGGAGGGTCCAATGAGTCATTATCATATTGTTGCAAAATTAGGCAAAGCTCCATTGTGAAAGAAGTATAAAACATAATGAATTTTTTTGCTTCCCTCTGCATTGCAACGCATCATTTAAAGCATTTCCTTCAGATCTGGACAGATTTGGAATTGCTGGAAAAAGTCCAAGGAATAAGCAGATGTTGAGCTGACATAATCTTCATTCACAGAGCTGGTGGTTTCAGGCTATTGAGGAGGAAGACACACCGTTAACAGTCTTCAAATGCATAAAAGGCTGCTACAAAGCAGCATGAAATAGTGCTTTTTAACCCTTGTGTTTGATGTGTTGGGTTTTTATTTTTGCTTTTGTCTTGTTAGCTGTTTTCTGGAAAAGCAACTGATTTATCAATTTCATTTGTGCTCCCACCCAGTATCAGTGCAGTTTATTATTTCTGTGTAGGTGTATAACCTTGCCCTTTTCAAATTGCATTCTGTTTTCCAAGAATCGTGTCTCCAATTTGTCAAGACACCTTAAAATTCTTACGTCCACCAACATTTTTGTAGTTCCTGCCAGGTTGGCACTGTTAGCAAATTTTGTCTGTATAGTCTTTTCTTTCATCATCTAGGTAGAAGAACTGAATAATATCAGAGTCAGGACAAACCCTGTGGAAATGGTACTTAATAATATTAAATTTGATTAGTAGAACAAACACATGCTTCACACACAGCCCAGAAATTCTTTTAGAACAGAGTGTGTATCACAAAACATCCTTAGATTCTTAGTTGATCTGTTAGTGTCTTGAAATAACTCTGGGGTTATCATTGATAAATGAAAAAGGGCTAAAAGCTCCCTCATCCCACAATGAACAAAGTAACTACTGCACTAGGGCTTCCCAATACTGTTCATTCTCAGCCCAAAGTATGCTTTGTATTGGCTGTCCATGGCTGTGTCCGTGCTCCTGCTGACCACTGCATCCTTTGGGAGTTAGGAAGGAGGAAGCTGTGCTGATGTAACCGAGTCACTGCTTCAGTGCCTGACTGCCGTGTCCCAGTTCAGCCAGAGAAGCAGCCTCAGCCCAGCTTTTAGTCTTGTGAGCAGTCCCATGGAGTTAGCTGGAAGTACCCAGGTGCTTCAAGTTACAAACATGAAGTGCTTTACCAGTCTGTACCTTTGCACTTTGTGACAGCTGAACACTTTGAAGCTATTTCGACTGAATGAGGATATTATCATCAAAATTTTGAGCTTTGTCGGATCATGACTTCCTGAGCTTCTGCCATTAGAAAACTCCTTTGTACGTGAAACTCTAAATAGCTTGCAACTCCTGCTGGCTGCTGTAGCTCTTACTGTAAAACCTCCTTTAAGAGTGATGCAGAGAAACCAGGGCCATTTTCATTCTGTGAAGAAGCTTAATTTACTTCCCTTGTGCTCTTTCAGTCATTGTTGAGCTATGTTGTATTTGTCACTAGCATTTTAACATTTTAGATGAAACAAGTTCACACCTGGGAGCAGTTTGGAATGTAAGATACTGTGTGAAAAAGGAATTAAAGCAAATTGATTGCAGATATTGGTGAAGATGGTTAAAGATCCTTCTGCACATTGAAGCCTGACTGGTCTGGGCTGTTGGTCGTGGCTGTCAGTCTTGGAGAAAATCCTTATGGCAGTTGGTTTGCATTTGGAGCTTCCCATCACTACATTGTTAAAGTAGTGTTAATAAAAAACTTCTACATCTTCTATACAAGCAAGTGCTTTTTCTTGTAGATGCCAGACACATTTAGTAATGTGTGAGACAGATAGTACACTTGCAAGTTAAACAGAAGTTGGACTACATATGAGAAAAATAATGTTTGTTCTGGCTACATAAAAAGCAGTTCATATAAATATGGTTTTTTCACTGTTCACCATCCTGTGTGGCTTAAGCTTTTTCCATTTATAAATTAAATTATGAATGCTTGATTCAAGAATTGCATACTATAATATGGTTGAAGGAAAATATTTAATTGTAGGTTTTTCTCTAGTAAGAGAATCAGTAAACACATTAGTTGAATATATTAATCTTCTTTCATCTATGGTACTTGTCAACAGCAAGTGTGTAATAGAATGTAAAACTGTGATTTTTAAATAAAGTCGAAGGCCAAGGGAAGAAAAAAAGCTAAGAAATATTTTAACCATTATAAGTGAAAGCTATTCCTGAGTGCATGGTAGGCAAATTATTGTTTTGCCTTTTCAAAACAAACCAGTAATAACTTCATCTAAAATGAGGTGGAAGGTGGGGATTGCTAGTAATGTTTCATCTCTTGGGTCCCAGTTTGTCTTTGTTACTAAGGGCATAAGTCTGCACATTGATTCCAGGCAAGGTTTTAAAGTTTAGGTGAAAGAGATGGGAAAGAAAAAAAGTTTAATAAAGTGTTAGCATGACAATAAGTGAGTCTGCTGGAAACACAAAAGTTGAATGTCAGTCGGTGACATTCATAAATTGCAAGTTAAAAGCACTGGAAGCTTTTTTGATATCAGAAAAAGAAGGTAATTGGTGTCTGCCATTGTCAGCAGTATTACTTATCTTCACTATTTTCCCTTTTGTTGGTTGAGATGATCTGTGTAATTTTTTTCTCCCATAGCCTTGAGAATGGAGAACAGAAGGAAAGCCAGAAAAGCAAGGGAAGGGAAGATTTCTTAGAGTGATGTGTTTCAACCCTCTCCCCCCTCCCCTCACTGGTGGTATATAACAATACAATAATGTAAGTCTTCTAAAAATGGTAGTAGAGATAGGGTGCACTCAAAAATAATGCATTATATAAAATTATTTTTCAGAATAACATGAGTTTAGAATTGCTTTTTTCTCAAAAGTTGACTTAATCACTATGTGCAGTCTTCTGTAGAAAAGAGCTGAGCTAAGGCGAGTGCACTATTGGTCAATTTGACATCAAAAGCTCTCATTCCAGTGTTTTTATTTTTTCATAGCCTAAAAATCTTCTTACATGCAGAGAGATCTATAGCTGATATTTTCCTTTTTCTTTTCTTTCCTCTGTCCCTTGGTAATTAGATTGCATTAGGCTATTTCTGGGTATAAAATTTCTAAATTGCAGAAAGAAGTCTAGCTTATGTTTTTCAGTTTAAGCTACATTTGCAGCTAGGAAGGGAGGCACATGCTCACTCCTGGCTGTTTTTTTAGGGGAGTGCAAGGCTCAGTGTCTTGGCTGGAAGAGAGGCTTGACCATTTCATTGTGGCCTATTTTTACTCTGCTTTTGACACTGGAACGACATTCAGTATTACTGACTTCTTTCCAAAAATCATTGGGTTGTCCCTCAGTTGTGCCATTCTAAATGAAGTTAGATACAGAAGTGGGCAGTGACTGGTGTAAGTATAAAGCGTGCATTTTGCTGTGTTATATTTAGAGCTGGGTTTAATACAGATGTTTCTGGGTAAAGAAACAGCGTTAATGGAGGCCTGATTCTGGAGTTCAGTGACTCTACAGTCACTGGAGCCACTTACCTGGTTTAAAAATTACTTTTTCTGTGGCACCCTTGCAAAATGATTTTGTTTCTCAAGGGAAGGCGTGCTGTTTCTCAGGAGAACACTGTACCCCAGGTGCTGCTGTGGTTGCCATGGCAGTTTGCTAGCAAGCAACCTCCTAAATATGTTACTACTGGCAAAGAAATGGTGCCTTTTTGATCTCTTTGCCAGATGCTCATTTTGTAGAATACTCTACACAGAATGGTTTGATTTTTGGGATAAAATGTCTGTTTCTGTCCCTTGAAATGTCATTGCTTTTGAATAAATAAATTTTTGAGGTAGTGTAACTTTTTAAAAAATAAAAAATACCTAAAATAAACCTCCTATCTTCTTTACCCTCCTTTTAGAAGCTGTTGTGGTAACTGATACGCAAGTGTCATTGAGCCTAGCTGGCTTTGCCTACATAATCTTACTCAGAAATGGATTTCAAAAATGTGCTTTGCTTGTTGAGAATACCTGCCTTAATTCTGTTTGGAATCTGTCCTTTTTTCCTTGTCACGTTCTGGGATGGAAAGCAAAACAGCCTGAGTGCTTGTGTGGAGAGAGGGTGGGTAGGAGGACAAGTGAGCTGCTTGCTGTTTAATAACTGATTCTGGTTTTTTTTCTTTTTTTTTTTTTTTTTTTTTTTTTTTTTTTTTCTTTGTATCTTCTGAGCAGCCCAAAGAAAGTTGAGGGTTTGTTTGTTTTGTTTTGTTTTTTTTAAAAGAGTTTTCTTCGGACAAGGGTGTTGGGTAGTGCTGTGTCTTAATAAGCAAAGGAAAAGTTGTGAGGATGTCTTTTGACAATGAAGATATTGGTATTCTTCACACCTAAGCATCCAAGAGAATGGAATACAAATGAAAGGACTTAAGGCTAAACTGTACCTTTTGGCACTTGTCTGAACAAGAAGTGCTGCTTAAACTGAATAGCTCAGGATTATCACAAGAGATGCCGTGGCCCAGGGACCTCTCTCTCCCATGTTGCAGGGTTTTGCAAGCAGCAGGGAAGTGGTGACACACTTGCAGCAAATTGTGAGGGTTGTGCTGGCTCCTGTGGAAAGCCAGAGAAGCCATTGTCTCTGCACATCCTCCACATTTCTGATCCACCTGCTCTGGGTGGGAAGTGTTGGCATCTATTGCATGAGAGGATTTATTATGACATACAGCATAAGGAAAAGTCACAGTCAAGCCCTTAAGCAAGGCTTGCTTTAGCTACTCAATTTTTTTTTTGTTTTTTTGTGAAGGCTGTAGTGAAACTTATTCAGAAGGTTATTCTAATCCTGTTCTGCAGTGTGAAAATAAAGGTGTAATTTAGAACAAATGACTTGCCAGACATTGAACACCTAGTGAGGTTGTGCTAGTCCCCAGTGCAGAGGGTCATCAAATCAAATATTGTGGCTGAATTTTTGAAGTGCTTGGATAACTTTATGACCAATAGTAGCATTTGTAGTTATGAAAGGTAAGATAAAGATCATCAGCTCTCATGCTTCAAGGCATAAGGTAATCACTGCAGCATTACAGGAGGGATATTTTCCTGCTGAGCAGCATTACACAGTTGGTTATGTACATTATGAGGTGTGTTCTTTCCTTTGATATAAACCATTAGCCAAAAAGGTGACACTTGATGGCTGAACAGGTTACAGAGACAAACCTTATATCAGCTGCCAAGGGGATGTGTTTCTGTGTGAAAGGGTTCTGTTACCTCACATAATCCAAGCTGTTGCTTGCAGGAATGTATATCACTGAAAATCATAGAACGGGTTCCCATTTTGTGCTCAGTAACTCTGGAGCTGCTGTGAGAGGCTTAATGTTACCGTATGTGTGAAGGATTGTTTTTTGTTTGCTCAGCTGGTGCTCTCTCCTGCCTGGCTCCTGCTTGGAGGCAGCTTCACTCACGTCTGCAGGTGTTTCAGTGTTGGCAATGGACACCTGGGCTCGAGGGTCAGAGCTGCATTCTGACTGTGCACTCAGTGATGGGGTTGTCAGGCACTGCTGGCTCCTGTCCAAGGCATTCTCTGCCCTGCTGGGTTGGACCCAGCTTCCACATGGCCACTGGATTCCTTTGCATGCTAGCCATGAGAAGAAGCTAAGCATGTCAAGGTTATGTGTAACAGTAATCAAATATACTTAAGTGTATTCTCAGTTTTTGCTTAACTAGGCTAGAAGGATCAAGGTTTCCTTGCTTCTTGTCATGAAAGTTATTTTCTCCCATTCTTGTAATCCCCTTAGAAACCCTTTTCTGGGCATACTTACAGTTTTGCTTTGAAAATAGGTGATCAGGAATCACCACACTGTTTCATATGAGAGCCAAGTAGTCCTCTGAGTTGACTGAAAATGTCTCATATTCCCAGGAATTCATTAGACCATTTTACAGCTGGTAAATAACAAATAGGTACCTCTTAATCATTCTGTCCACCAGCTTTCTTCTCCTCCATTTCTTAAACCTGATGAACCTCCAGTTTAAAGCAGAAATCCTCATTACTTTGTCTTGTTATTATGTACTTTCTGCTTTTAAACTTAATCCCATTCAGTTTTCCAGCTCACAAGGTCATCTCATGCTCTCTGTGTGATGATCTTGTCCCCTTCCGTGCTCATAATTGAATCATCTTTGCATTTCATAATCTAGTCCTTGGATCAAGGTTGCTAATGAATGTATTAAGCAGGATCCATCCCAGGACTAGTTCCTCAGAAATACTTAGTAAAATTTTTCCATCTTCAGAACTGCTTTTTTTTCCACTACAGACTCTCGTAGTGCCTCCCATAGACAGTTTTCTGTCCATATTATGATGTATTCTTACATTGCTCCTCACTGTCTGCCTTTTAAATAAAGATTTCTTAGAGAACACTGCCAGATGCTTAATTCAAACATAGACGTATTTTAGTTGCACTATATTGCCCTTGTCTAAGTAGTCATCTGTCCGACTAAGAAACTCTCATGTCTCTCAGGTGATTAGGATTAGTATTAGTATTAGTAATGAGAATATATTTCTTTTTATGCTACTTCAAGCCTACCTCCATGCCCTCGATTACTGCCTCTTCCAAAGTCTGCTGTAGTCAGTGTCAAAATCACATGAACATGTGTTTATCCCTTCTCCTTTCTTAGAGTGCATCTGTATTTAGTGTTCCCCAGTGCTGCTTTTGCTTTAGCACTGATGATCAGGGATGCCCAAAGAACAAAGTTTTTGAGTAAAGGTTTTTGAAACTAACTGGTATATTGGGAAAACTTAAGTTCCCATTAGTTTATAAATTTCATTAGAAAACTTGCCACCGATTTTGTATTTTATATTCTGGCTCTTTCAGTATGCTGGAAATGTTCCTGTCCTTGTGGCATCGTTCTTAGGAGAAAATGGAATATTTGTCCAGGTTTGGGGGTACACAGTTAACTTTCATTGAGTCTGTATGAGAATAAGAGTCCTTAACTAGTTCTTCTCTGTATTTTAATCCTTCTGCTTAGGTGAAACGAGCCTCTCACTGTTCAGTCTGTTTTCCTTTGAAAGATTGAGCTGAGGTACTATTTTTACTGTGTGGCTAATTTAGGACACACGCCTTACTTTGTTAATCAGTCTCTCTTTTTCCATCCTTGTAAGTTTTTTGCTTACTCCTGATACCTTCTTTGAAGTGCTTCTTATCCTTGCTGTTCTTTTTAAAATTTCATTCCAAATAGTTTCAACCTTTTGTTAAAGTTATGTCTTTATATTCTTGAGCTCAGTGCAGGCCTATCAGTTGTGTTAACTTTCTTATGCACTCAAGAGTTGGCTCTGTTGAATCCCAGACCTTCTTTGTAGACTTACTTTTATGTATATTGTAATATATCAACTTGTCAAAAGATGAGTTGGTCACAATCATTAGATTAATTTCTCAATTTAACCAGATTTTTTGTAGGGTCATTGCTGCTTTTAAATTCTTCACCCCACTGTTGTCTCCAGTGAGGCTCAGCTGTGATTGGAGGTAAAGAACAAGCCTGAAGTCTTCACATCATGGGTTAAAAAACTGCAAACTACCATTAAAAAATTACTGTAAAAAAAGATGAGGTTTTCAGTCTGTTCTTGTCTTTTGATTTACTCCCAGTCAATAGGATGTGATGACAGGATTAATTACTCCAGGCTTCATATACATTATATAGTTTTCTGTTTTCTACTCTGTTTCTGGAGATTGATGACTATCTGATGTTGTAACTTTTAATAAGGCATTTTATTTGATTTAGAGCTGTCTTCATTTTAGTTTCAGATTTATAACTGTAGTTAATCAAGTTTTATTGCACCTTAATTAACTTTAAAATAATTTTTAGTAAAGAGATTACGAGTTTTTAAATTTTGGACATGCAGAAGAACCTCTTTGGTTGAATCACCTGTAGTTTTAAAGGGAAACATTATAT
Organism: Dicrurus megarhynchus; assembly: GCA_013399195.1. Lineage (NCBI taxonomy): Eukaryota > Metazoa > Chordata > Aves > Passeriformes > Dicruridae > Dicrurus > Dicrurus megarhynchus. Next base: position 75,454 of record VXAD01011017.1, on the reverse strand, counting down.
GTATAGTGGGCATGCTTTTTAGTGCTGAAACACATCATAAAAAAATAGATAAGTGAGGAGAAATTATATACAGACCGATTTGATGCGCTGCTAAAGCAGAAAAAAGGTATAATGGCGTGTGATTATTGCATCCACAATCAAATTATTTGACTTGTTACAATTGTGTTTCTTCTGTGGAAGGCCATGGCTAGCCAGGGTGTAACAGCTCTATGCCTGTGCTGCATAATTATTTTTGTTTCCTGTTGTAAAACATGCCAAACCCCACTGAGGCCACAGTTTGAAAATCAGTTGTAAATTGCTGTCACACAAGTATGGCAAAAAGAAAAAAACGCATTGGTTCTTATGAACCTTTTATGTTAATTGCCTGCCTAAGAGAGCTCATTCCCAGAACCAGGACAGCTGTTTCTCATGGGCCAGGCATTCCACGTTGGTGGCCCAACACATACTGTTTCATTCAAGATACCCTCTGCCTATATTTTTTTAAGTTTTCCTTATAAACTCTTTCTGAGATTGTGGATCATACTAGCAAAGGTTTTTTTGTGTGTAAGTTTGCCACAGTTGTTCTGTGTAAGTTGTGTTTTGAAGACTGAGGTAGTGTCAAACTCTGCATCTTAAAACATATTCCAAAGTGAAATACGTAATAAAGTTCTAGAGAAATACCTGTTCATAGAAATTGCCCAAGTGCCCTACATTTGGCCTACTCAAGGGAATTTAAACAGTTACAGTTTAGGCATTAGATTTAGAGAATGTCTTACATTTTTAAGCAATGCTCTTACTAAAAACTATACATTGGACAAGAAAGAGAATATAGGGGCAAGATTACCTGTGCAGATAGGCCCAGGTTGAAGGGAAGAAAGGGATGATTCAATACTCACAAGAGCCTGTCTCTAAGAGAAAGTATTGTCAAATTTAGTAAAAACCCACTGATGTTGCAAGCAATGCAATGTGTAGGTTGGAGGGGTCAGAGAGACTATAATGTTGGGTGAGTCTGTGGGCTCAAAAAAAATCTGCTCTTGGGAGAGAAATAATAACTAAAAGGTCACCTGAATAATGTGTGCTTCTAAAAGGCTGTAATTTGGTGTCATGAGAAGGCCAACCTCCCGCTTCTAGTAGTGGTGGTTATAAATTGTATTTTTAGAATTTGAATTATGTTTGTTTACTTGTATAAAGTCTGTTGTGGCTCCGTATATTTGCATAGGAATTAGTATCTCTGAAAAAGGTATCAGAAAATGTGTCTCAAGTTCTTAGGTTTAAAGTAATTCTATAGATGCAGTAGTTGGTGTTTCAGCTTTTTATAGAGTAATTAAGATGTTATGAAATGTACAGAAGTGGGATGAAGAGTTGCAAATGCTTGAGGAGTGCTGTAAAGCAAACAAAAAAGTCCCAAGAGAGGAAACACACCCCCTGAAACAGGAAGACCTTTTGATACTGCTTTCTGTTTATGCTTCTCCAGACTCTGGTTGGGATGGTCTCCTGGTGGGAGAGACCCACATTCAAACCCTCTCCATGTTGTCTTCTGTGTGTGGCACTTGTTCCCTTGCAAGGCTGAAAGGTGTTATTTCAGAAATAGCACACTCTTCAAAAAGTATTTTATTTGTATTAACTCAGCTCTACTTCCTTAATTTGTTCTAAATTAATGAATACTCTATGGTAAGTCAAAACTGTATTCTTGTCATGTGACCTATTTATTTAAAATACAAATAAATCATCAATACCTCCTGAATACCTTCCAAAAACCCAGAAAATGATTTCCAGTACTGGATTTACTTGCTTTTTTTGATTTGTGAGCAGGTCAGGTTCAGTGAACTCTCTGTTCCTGAAAAGCTGCCTGTTCTGCATTCCCCATCTCCTCCTGCTTTTCTTGTACCAAATTTGTCTGCTTTCATTCCTTAGGGAGAGACTCCCAGGTTGTATATGTAGTCTTTGGAAAGCTCTCTAAAATATTTAGGAGTCTGAAAATGATTGACAATCTCATTGTTTCTAACAGTACAAACTGGGGATATCAGCTTGGTGGGGAATAAATACTCTTTCATTGTGCCTGTATTTAGCCTCTACAAGTATATTTTGTCTTTTTTTTTGTTTTTAATGGGTACTTTTGGAATAACTAACAGGTAAGAAGAAATTAGTGTAGTATAATAATCTTTTCACACTTTCTTGCCACAGCTGTAATACCACATGCTACAGTAGACTCTGAACCTTACAACTTCTGAAGAAGAGCTATGGAAATGTACAGGTGGAGAAATAAAGCAGGATATTGCTGCTCCCTGACCACTGTCATATGTGTATAGTGGCATTTACTTAGGAAGATTAAGATCCAAGAGTAAGTCTGTGTTCTAAACACAAATGGCTGTGAGCTTAAGAATTTGAAAACTTGCCAGCTGTGAAGAGAGAAATTCCCCCATCTGTCTTTGCCACGGAAAAAGCAATAATGGCAGTGAGCGAGCGTGAAGGACTGGACAATGCTGAATCTTTTAGTCTTGACCTCCCTCTTTTTCTATAAATGAGCAGAGTTTTTTCTTCCAGAGGCTGAGGGTGAAAATGGCAGCTGAACGCCGAGGCAGATACACTTTACCAAAGGACTGGTCATTGCATGTGAAATAGTTTCACAGTGTAGAAACCATTTGTTGATGTGCTTTCAGAGGTTGTTACTTCCTCTGAGACATTGCAGGTAGGGTATCTCTGTGAGCTCTAGGGTTGAGACACAGGGGCAGGCACAGACCGATGTTCAGAAGTGCTTTTAGAGTCCATGGTGATAGTCTAGGCTCTTGTCACACATCAGGCAGGACTTACAGACTGATTTCCAAAGCAGCTCTTTGATTTTAGGTGTAGGTTGCCTTTTCTCTCTCTCAAATTCGGAAGGAGTTAGCCCAACTCAACGTGGTGTTTCAGACAATTGAGGAGAAAATTAGGCTATTCCTGGTGGTTTCCAAAGGAGTCTGATGGTCTGCAGCCTCCTGCCATCATGGCCCCAGTGCTCTTCAGTGCTGAGAGGAAAAGGATGCGGCTGATGAAGCGAGAAAGGGCAGATATGGCCATGTTCCTCCTCTCCTCTCAGGCTGGACAGAACATCACAGCCAGGTTTGGATTCAGCTGGTCACCACGTGTTGCAGTCTAGGCACACTGTCAAATCCATATCTGGGAGGGCTCTGCCCATGTGAATTACATTACTGCAATGGCAGCCAAATTGTCAGGGCTTTATTTATTTATCGTGGGAATGGGGCTGGTGATTCCACTGGGTTTGTTACTACACTTTGTCTTATGTTCCTTTGTTTTTTGCTGTGTCTTTGCTGTTTGGGGCAAACAGGAGGCTCATAGCAGTGAACCAAATAGTCTTTGAATTGTGCAGCTTTTCTCTAACAGTGCGGTGAGATGATTTTATATTTATTTTATATTCAGTAGTATAACTCAGATATCAAACCCCAGACTGCGCACATCTCGGCTTGCCTTTTTCTGTGTCATACACTGCAGGTGATCGTTGTTCGGGTACAATGCTGAGCTAACATCTCCAGTTGGATGGGTATTCCAGTCCAGCTGGATGGAAGATGCCATGCTGGAGAGCCTGTCTCTTTCCAAAGAACATCATTGCTTTGGTCTGCAGCCATCTCTGCCCCTTGTCATGGCAGGCTTCATTTCTTTGCTCTCTGCTCTTTTTACTTTCAGACACAAAACTACTTAGTTACCTCTGCTGAAACTAAGATAATTAAATCTGTCCAAAAGTGCTTTTGAGTTAAGAAATGTGTCTTCTGTGGCTTATGGTTAATGCAGAAGTCTAGCAGGCAGAGAGACTATTCTTTCAAGCCACAATACGTATTTCTTCATATATCAATTCCTTTACATCTTCAAGATGTCTGGGCCTTTTGGGTGGGTTGTAAGACGTCAGCTATCAGTATTTATTTACACGGACACCAGAAAAAATGGCAGGTTAAAAGCAACATTCATGAATTGCAACACTGCAGAAATAAAAACCAGTGAGATTTGTACTCAAAAATATGAACTGTTTTCTCATCAGAGAAGACAGCAGAGAGCAGCCATTGAGGGATGCTGTCAGTAGAAGAAAAAAATAATTTTTCAAGGTAGTAATAAGCTGGCTGTACCTAAGGGAAATTTGGTGAGAAATATGATTCACTTTGGTCACCTCGGAAACAAGCTGTTCATGTTATTAGATATTTGAATTATTATTAAAATATTTTGTTATTGCATTGAGAACATGGTTAATCAGATGTTTTAATATGTGATACTATAACACTAGTTTTCTGACATAGAACCAAATATGTATTTTAGCATATGGATAATGATACCCTGAATATGCTCTTGGTATTTACTAGCCAAGTCTTAAGAACTGCCTGTGACTGAATGAAGTTGGATGCTTTTTGAATTTTTATCTGCCTTGTGTTAGTGCCTGTCTTTTGTTACTGATTCCTGAATAAACTGCAGTGTGGGATACCCCTTTAATTGTATGCCTGTGCTTAGGATGCTCAGACAGAGACTTCAGGGGTTTAAAGTGTAAAAGGATGCCTTTATTTAAGATGAACACAGCATGCTCAGGGAACACAGCCCCTCCTGGATCTGTGTGGGGGAACTAGGGCTTGTTTTAATTTATTTTGAATTTTTATATATGGATACATGTGTGAATACCAGTTTTTGAAACAGCATGGATGTCAAATACTTGGTTTTTTATCAGCTGCAAATTTGGTGTGCAGGTGTTCTAGTGCATCTCATGAGCTGGGTCTTGTCCTTAAGCCGAGGAAAATACCCTGTACCCATCATCCATGATGATGTGTCTTCCTTTCGTTTTAAGTAGTAGCACATTTGTGGGGGATTTATTAGAACAGAAGAATCTAGTACCTACTGGAAAACAGCAGGAAGATTTATATAACTTAGAATCAGTGCAAATTCTATGCTATGTAATTGTGTTTATCAGAAATCTGTGTCTGTCTTCTTTTGTTTGGGAAGTTTTTATGGCCCTACATATGCCTAAAAGTAACTCAATGGCAGTGATTTCACTATTCCTGTATAGTTTTCTTCTTCATGCATTCTCTAAAACTGTTTTAACAGTTCTGGGATAGTTTTGCAAGGTCAAAGCAGCATATAATTTTACCCTTCCAAAATCTTTGTGATGATTCAGAAGCAGAGTTCAGAGCATGTGACACATTGGGTTAGAAAATGTAAAATTAATAAATAGAAAGCTATTCAGAAAGCACTCTAAAAATGATGAACGGCTTGTAGGCACTGATTTATGAGGCAAGAACAGAAGTTAGATAAGTAGAGGTTGGCTGAATGGATGGACTGAATGTGTCTTCAAATCTGTGCATGAGCAGTCACAGAGGAGCTTTTTGTGTATGCAGGGTTGTGGACTAGACAAAAGAGGTGTTTTAGGGCTGTCAAGATAATAAGAGGGTAGAACTACGGAACAAAGTTGTTAAGATTTGTGAAAAACTGGAAGGTAAATAGAAACTGATTGTTAAAGAGAAAATTATATATATATATGCATATATATATATACACACGCATATTCAGCTTTGTTAGACTGCTCAGTCTATTGTGTCAATAGATTATTTCACTTCTTTGTAATTTGGGTTTGTTAAAGCACTACAGGAGGATGAGAAGCTGTTCTTTATTGGAAGAAGGTGGATGACTTTTTAAAAAGTCTTTTAAAATCTTGAATATCAGTGCTTTGTGAGAAAGCAGCATGTGCTCTGTGTACAAGTCTTGTTATTGTGCATTACTAATTTTTCCTTGACATTTATTATACCCAGAAATAGGAATGAAGTCTAGATACAACAGCCACTCCTTTCCTGTGATTTCATAGAACATCAAGTGAACTGACTCAAAAAGGCTGGTAGTTGTGTTAAATGATGGGTTTATGAGTCAGTAGGGTTTCAGTACCTCACTCACCTTAATGAAAAACAATGCCTAATTAATTAAAATTGCACCTATCAGCTGTTAAATGACAGTTACTAGCGCCATTCTTAAGGACCTAAGTGGAGTGGAAACTTGAAAAATCTTGATTTTGCCTTACCATAATAAATGTGTCTCTGATTCTTCCTTCTTTAGTACAGAAGACGTAACAAACATGGTGATAAAATTGCTCACATTACTTTTTTTGCACGCTGAAGGAAATAAAATTCGTAGTGTACAATAAGTAAATTAAGTGGGTTGACCTTGGCTACCTGCCAGGTCACTGCCAGACTGCTTTATCACTCCCTCAACAACACAGGAGAGAAAATAGAACAAAAGGCTCATGGGTCAAGATAAGGACAGGGAGATATCACTCAGCAATTACCATCACAGGCAAAACAGACTCAGCTTGAGGAAATAAATTTGATTTATTGCCAATCAAATCAGAGTAGGATAATAAGAAATAAGAACAAATTTAAATCTCCCCCTCCTCCCCCTTCCCAGTCTGAACTTCACTCCTGATTCTTCTACCTCCTTGCCCCAAGCAACAGAGGAGGATGTGGAATGGGAGTTATGGTCAGTTTATAATGCCTTGCTTCTGCTGTTATTTCCTCCTCACACTGCTCCCCTGCTCCAGCATGGGGCCCCTTCTGCAGGAGAAAGTCCTTCACGGACTGTTCCAGTGTGGGTCCGTCCCCGGGCTGCAGTTCCTTGTGAGCTGCTTCAGTGCTCCTCCCTTCCGAGGGGTCACACCTCCTGCCACCAAACTCCAGTGTGGGCTCCTTTCCATGGGGTGACAGGTCCCAGCAGGAGCCTGCTCCATTGTTGGCTGTTCCCTGAGGTCACAGGGCATACCCACATGTTCTGATGTGAGTCTCCTCCATGGGCTGCAGGTGGATCTCTGCATCCCCGTGGTCATTCAGGGGCTGCAGGGACACAGCTGCCTCACCCCGGGCTGCACCACGGGCTGCAGGGGAACCTCAGCTCTGGCATCTGGAGCACCTCCTGCCCCTCCTTCTGCCCTGACCTGGGTGTCTGCAGGGCTGTTTCTCACGTGTTCTCAATCCTCTCTCCCAGCTGCTCTTGTGCAAGGTGTTTTAGCCTTTCTTGAATACCTTCTCACGGAGGTGCTGCCAGTGTTGGTGATGGGCTCAGCTTTGCTCAGTGATGGGTCTGTCTTGGAGCTGGCTGGCATTGGTTCCGTCGGACATGGGGGCAGCTTCTGGCATCTTGTCACAGAATCCACCCCTGTAGACCCCCTGCTACCAAAACCTTGCCATGCAAACCCAGTACAGTAAAATGAGAGTTTCTTTTCTGTAGAAAGTCACATGGTACACGTGACAACGGCATAAATTCTGAAATTCTCTTTCTATGCTTTCTCAGCAGAAGGAGCTGTTCTAACTGTGGTTTTGGGGAGGGCAACTACCTTTGGGTTGTGATACAAGGGTTTTGACTGTTGTGGAAATGTAATGTTTTGTGTTTTTCTCCCTTCAGTTTTACAGTCATCTCAGTGTTGTGTTACAGCCCATCAGCAGGAGCTGTTTTCATGTGTGTATATGTTCACATCTAGGCTCTTACTTCCTTCTTAAGCTCAGTTTCATCTCTTCTTTTCCCAAGCATTAAGGAAATGTCTTTTTTTTCTTGTTAGCATTGTTACTCTCAACCTTTCTAAGGTGCTTCCTCTGCTTTCCATCAAAGGGCAGACATTATAAGGAAGGAGATCCAGGCAGTGGCTTCTCCCTTCACTTCTGTTAGCAGCAATCCTAGAAGTGCTGTTACTCCTCTTGTGAGTAAAGAGGAGGTTTTTGTGGTTGTTACCTTTCTGGAGGCGATTTTTTTGCTGCTGCTGTGCAGGAAAGCGAAGGATATTCAGGATAGGGACACGTGCATGGAGCACAGATTAGTGGAACAGTGTATCTTAATTTACTAAAGGAAGAAGTGTGAATTATTTTTTTTAACTCTGGGATTCAAACTTCATGTAGTAATCTGCAGCAGCCAGGTGTGGTAGGGGACCAAGTCCCACCACTGCCTGCTAGCTCTCTTCTGTACTTGGCAGCTACAAATTAATATTCCCCATTTTATGCTGGTATAGGCGTGTTGATTTGCATTGACAAGAGATTTGTATTCTCAAAACCTTTTTCAGTTACAAAACTGAGAACTTTGGTCCAGGAGAAATGTCAGAGACTCTTCAAAGTAGGGCTTTTATTATATGAATTATATGTGAAGTAGGTTTACTTTGACAATTATCACTTAATGTTTTTCAAGGTCTCTAGCAGTGGGAGTGTGTTTTCATAGTGTCCTGTCTGGCTCTGCTGTGTGGGTGACCTCATGCTGTGTGCCACAATGTGATGAGGTTACATTGCTGTTAATAAAAAGTGAACAGTAGCTTGAAATGTATGTGGAGGGAGGAGAAAGCATTGGAAACCATTGGGATGAGGAGTATTTTGCATTGATTTTTGATATTGACTTTCTATCCACAGCTTGTCTAGTTCTGCTGTCTTTATTTTTTTCGTCATTTATTTACAACTATTGTAGAATGACCAATGAAATCAGGCCAGAATTTCCTTCTTAATCAAGATGATGAAAATGCATTAGATATCTCTAGAAGTTTCCATCTTTATATTGATAATGGAAGCTCACATGATTTTCATAATGGTTCTCTGCAGAGACAAAATACATGAAGGTTTCATCAAAGCAATCTAAGAGTTACTATTTTGCTATTAAATAAAGTTTAATCTAGCTTAAAAATTTGAGTCAGAGCACAGCAATTGGAATCAGTAATGCTCATTCAACCCTCCTTTTCTTTCTCTTCATTTAGGGTGAGATCTTTGTTGATTCACCTCCCTGTGCAGTGTACAAATAAGTACATGCACACACAAACTATTCAGTAGGTTAGTTCAAAGCCCATTAAACTCATAGTGTCTTTCTGTTAACTTTCACAAGGATTACTTTAACCTGATGTATGCCTTTGCCACTGCCCTGCTGTGCAGTCCTGTATTTTACAGAGAATTTCTCTGGGTTTTGGAAGAGCTGGTAAAAGCCAGCCATGGCCATGCTGGAATTGGGCCTTATTGCTGATAGCATGCTCTGAAATTTATGTAATGGTGCTGGCAATAGAACAGTAATTTACTGTCACAAATAACAACATAATGCTGCCTCTGTTCCCAGCCTCTACTCCCAAAGGTGTGCTGCGTACCACAAATTAAAACCCTGCTTCTGGAAAGCTTGGGAATCTTGCTTGCAGTGAGGCTCTTGGCAGGAGGGCACGTGGCCATTCAAGATCTTCCATTAACACATCAACCAAGCAACACACTCCCTCACAGATAGCTTCCATGGCTGGGAAGGACTGGCTCTGCACCTCTTTGCTCCATCCTTTCCTTGTGCTCTGAGCCCTCGTCTTGGTGGAACTCGAGGGAATCTCTGAGTGTATTCCTCAGTAGCTGATACTGATAAAGGAAATATACGTAAAACATACATTGTAAAACTCTCTATGATGATGGGCTATGTAGTAATTTAGATGAAGAGTTACTAGAAATTAAATATTAAGGACCTGAGTGTTCCAATTTCTTCTTTTCTTTACTGCAGCTAAACATGTGACTATGTTATCAAAGGGGGAAGCATTAAATCACCAGTTCCATTTCATAGCCAAAAGCAAAGCAATTAAAATAAAACTCATACTAAGTGTTGAGGCAGGACATAAAGTTGCAGGTAAAGAATATTTTTATGATCAGCTGTTGGATTCCCCTCCCACCCCCTCTTACTGTTCCTCTTATTTATCTCACCACGGGTTATGCCTAAGGAATGCAGTACTGTTGCAATCTCCAAACCAAAAATGCCTCTTTCAGTAACTAGTGCTATAAATCACACCTGATTATCATATTTGCTTGGGAGAGAGATGCATCTTGCACTTTTCAGTTATGTCAATTAAGATTGTGTTTATAGGGAAAAATATTTATAATATCTAAAATTAGATTTTTTTATTCTGCTGATGCTTCATTGTTTATTTTTACATTATAGATGAAATTAAATTTAAAAAGGCACAAACAGTAAGACTAGATTGCACAGAAAGGATGTGAAACACTGAAATGTGCTTAGCATGGCTCTGAGGGATACTCGGAAAGGAACTGTTTTGCAATGATCCATAATTTCCTTATCTGAATATGATATTTGTCTCTGAGCCTCTGTGGAACCTGATTAACAGGGAATAATTTAGACCCATGAAAATAAAACCAGTAAATCCTCTATCATGTGGAACCACCTGGTTTGAATTATGTGGCAATGAAGAGGCACTGCTGCCAACTCAGCAATGGTGATGAGTCTGCCACTTCAGTGTTTCCTCATGGATTTTTCAGCAGAGCTGGATAGGGGAACAAGATGTGATGGAAACAGCTGAATAATGAATTGTTGAAATGATGTTAAGAGAGTAGTTAGGAAAATGAAGGCCATAAGTAGAGAAGATAGGGCACAGTTGGTGTTTGCCAGCATGGGACAATATTGTTCTGTTACCTGTGTGCTGCACAGATAGTCCTTGAGTGAAAAAACTACAGTGCAAATTTATGGAGTATTAATTTGATATGATTTTTGCTACTAAGATATTATCTGTCTCATTTGTTATAACAATATATACTAAAAGTCATCATAAAACACCAGACTGTGTGGGTGACCTCATGCTGTGTGCCACAATGTGACGAGGTTACATTGCTGTTCATAAAAAGTAGTTGTCCAGGGACTGCAGGTTTTTTCAGACAAGATAAAGACACCACCCCAAAAAACCCCATACAGTTTTCATAAGCATTTAATTTTTCAGAGAGCTACAGCATCCTTCAAAATGCCACAATAAAATGTTGCTGTGGGCACAAGGATTCTAGATCAATTACATGGGCAGCCTTCTACAATTTATCATTTGAAGATAGCATCTGTGTGGATTTGAAGGAGTAAGCCAGTCAGTATGGCAGGTTGTAGATAGAAGGAGGCAAACTGGGGAAGGGTACTGGGCAAAAAAATAGAAAGAAAAATGGTGGATGGTGGCATAAGACACGTGCTGATGGAATGAGATGTTTAATATAATTTCTCTCAGTATAACAGCATGAAGAAAGAATTGCTCATTTTGATACAGTAATCCATTGTTCAAGCCTAGCCATTAGTAAAATCAGATAGAGGGGATTGAAAAGGTAAGGTGTGAGCTGAATGAAAATGGATAGAGTTATTTCAATGTATTGTGCTGCTTGGCTAATACAGGTGAACTGAAGATTAGAGAAAAACAGCGTTTCCCTCACCTCTTCCCTTCCACCCTCCCCCGTAGGTATCTCTCAGAACGTTTGGAAAGATTAAAAAATAACAATAAATAAGGAGGTGAATCTGTTACAGAAATCTTGCATTCCTTCTCCGACAGCAGTATTTATTTCATTAGTGCTCGCTGAGATCCAGGAGTTTCTTTCCTAAGTGAAGTCAAAGCCAAAGCAAGCCTGGCTTTGGGAGTACGTTTATGTAGTAAAGTAGGAGAAATCTTTTTAGGGAACAGAGCTATTTTCCTGAGAATGAGGTGATTATTTTGCTTTGTTTTCTAATGGGCAGTAATATATTTGTGAGCAGTGGCAGCATAACCTTTTATTTGTAGTAGACTTTTGTAATGGCAGCTCTTGCAGCTAAGCATGAAGTAGTTAGATTTAGAATGAATTCTTGTGCATTAAGAGCCTTTGAAGAAGAAAAATGGGTGAAAGAGTGGTACTAAGGGAGTGTACTACTAAGGGAGAGTAGTCCAGTTAGATTTATTGTAAATAATTCTTCCCACTTCTTTCCCTGTAATTTGGTGAGGTTTCCATCCCGGGTTCTAGCCAGGGGAAAGCAGTTGGGTGCCTCTGTGTCCCAGGGAAGCACCTTGTGCTGCACTGGTGAGCACCGTTTCTGTAAGGGATCTTCACAGATATTTACATATTTGTTGGTCTGTGTGGGTTCATGAGGGAACATGTTCAGATCAGACCCTTGTTACTGTGCTGGGGGTTTTTTAGCAAGGGAGTGATGGAGAGCACTGTCAAACTGCTGATTCCAAACTTCAAAGCTCGCAGTTGCCCAGAGGTGTGCTGCGCTGGCAGACAGCGACAGGAGAGCTCACAGTTTACTGTTTGGCTTATCAAACCATCTTTGGTGGAAAGAATTTGTCCCATGTATGCCTTGTGATAAGCCTTTTTTTTTTCCCACTATCTTCTCCTCAACAGCTAGGAGATTCCCAAAACATCTCCTGCTTTCTGGAAAAAGATACAGCATACCTGATGGAGGACAGGAAAAGCCAATGGTTTTTGATGTTTTCTGTACTGTTTAATTTCTGTTGAACTGCCAAACATGATTATTGTGGTGAAGTTAAGCAATATTTTCTTTATTGGGTACATGTTGCTATACCCATGCAAGCATTTATTATATCTACAAGGATGAACCTTAGGAACACCAACATTTTACTTATCACATGTGTAGAAATTTTTATTTATGCCTAAATTAACACTTGGAGAGAAGATTTAAGAAAACTTCTCTTCTGAAAAAGATAACATGTAGAAATATGATTATTTACTAACTTTGAAAAAGTAATCGGGGATGGATGAAAGAATTTATAATGTGAAATATTGAGCACAACATCTTTTATAAAAATAATAAAAAGAACAGCAATTTTTGAGCTGTTTTTAAGATAAAATTTATATGAAAAAACAAGCTAACATCATCATGGGACTTCCAGCTACATGGGTTTATTTCTGATTTTGTATTTTTAGAAGAGAATCTTTCAAAATGCATTACATTTGGATGGCATATATAAATATAAATAATATATATAAAATAATATATATAATGTAAATATAAAAATATGATATATTCTTCTTCCAATAGTATAATATAATAATAATATATAAATATATAAATATAATATATTTGTATTCTTTTTCCTAGTTTCTCTCTTACGTTTCTCTAAATTTAGCTCTTAGCTGCTGCAGAGTCCTTGGCAGTATTGTGGGGACCATTGCTCTGGCTATGGACAGAGAGAGCACAGGTCTGTGCTGGTTCATTATGTAGTGCTGTTCTCAGAGGATGCAGCAATAGCTCTGTAACCCCTGAAATCTCCTGTGTACGACTCCACAAAGAGTAAACAGCTGCTCCTGTTGTAGGCTTGCTCCTGCAAAGTTCCAACATCCAACAGCCCCTCTAGGGCCACCACCAGTTTATATGGGATTACCACTTTAGTTGAAGTGGTCTGATTATAATCAGCAGAAGTTGCATAGAATCACAGACTGGTTTGGGTTGGAAGGGACCTTAAAGAGCACTTTTTCCAACCCCCCTGCCATGGCAAAGGACAATTTCCACTAGAACACCTCCAGGGATGGGGCACCACGGCTCCTCTGGCCATGCTGCTCTTGTCTCAGCACTCTCACATGAAAGAATTTCTTCCCAATGTCTAATCTAAACCCACCCTCTGTCAGTCTGAAGCCTCAGAATGAAGCAGTTTCTCAGTGTTTCTCCCAGGCTACCTGTCATGACATCTTGCTCTTTTCAGAGCACTTAATACAGTTCAAGAGGCATCAGTCATCGTCGTCTTTCTTTTTTTTCCTTTCTGAAGGACACCAGGTCATTTCCCTGCAGTACAGAATTCTTACTTCAAGTAGCTGCTGGTATTCCTGAGCATGTTAAAATACCTGGGGGTGTCAGAGAACCTCTCTGCCATAATGGCCATGAGAGAGGATGTAGGGAATGTTCCTCAGAATCCACAAATCCCTTACAGCAGGGTGTCCTCAAAGGCATTGATCTGCCTTGATGGAGTCCAAGGGGCCAGGGGGTAGCTGGAGAGCAAGGAAGGTGGCACTGACCTGGGTAAAAGTCCTGAATCCTGCTGGCCAGGCAGACTCCCAAACTGAGAGGTGGCTTGCTTGTTATGTGGCCTCTCATAAGCCACTGAGGGGAAGAGCAAATTCAGCAGTGTCTTTAAAGAAAAATCTTTACACCCACTCAGGCACACTCCTTAGTAGCTTGTTCTCTTGCTGTGCATTCTAAATAGAAATATCAGTATAGTTTCAAAGAATAATTAGAAGGAAAAAATTAAAAAGCTTGAATAATCCCGGATAAAGCAATCTTTTTAAACTTCAGTTAGTTCTGAACATCATAGCAGCTGCTACAGTAGTACAAGCAGGATTTTGACTTGTTTTTCCTAGTTGCTTTGGCATGTTTGAGCAAATGACTGAGCTGCTGCTGTTAGCCAAAACCTGTTTCCCCAAATGTTTCATTCTGCTTTCTGTGATTATTTTTAATCTGTGTTCTCTTAAGCTGCGTTATCATATGTGAATTCTGGCTGCATATTTTTTAAAATAACTTATTTGCAACTGTCAGAGATACCTTATGAATAAGTTATCAACCATCCCTAAGAGCTGTAGCTGCAAAAATTTTAAAAAAAGTAATACTTAAAAGTCTGTGAACATTTTCTATTAATGTATTTATCAAATGAATGCACTTAGGGTTAAGAAAACAGCTCCTTTCTGTTAAAAACAACACCACATTACTTATATTTTCTTTAACATTAACACATCAGTGGCAGCTTTTGAACTGATTGAAATGATCTTTTAGGAAAACTTCAATTTAAATAAATTGTGTTTATCCTAAGAGATCTCAAGGTTCTTTGGGACCAAACCAGTGCAGCATAATTTGCCAGTGTAATGATGGAAAGCACAAAGGAGAGTGGAACTGCAAATTTTCAGTTTTCCTTAGAGAGAAGCAGAATTTAGTAGCATAATAAAAGGAAAAACTTCTTGCTGAGAGGGACACTAGATAGTCTGAACAGCAAAATTTAAAGAGTGCTGCCTTTCAAGATAGGACTGTGTTGTTTTGAAGAGTGATGACCCAAAAAGACTATAGATGAAATTCCCTGACTCCAAAGAGTTGGGGAATTGGTAAGATCATTGGAGATTCAGGCTGTGGAAATAATTTTTTTTTTAAATTTTCATTTTTTTTCAGCAAAAAATCATTAAGTAAAGAGGCTAATGACTTGTGTATTATTGTAAGCAATAACAAGGATGGAGAGAGGGATTGTATTGTATTGTATTGTATTTAGGCAATATTTTAATTTCTAAGGCTTCACTAGGACGGATTTTAGGAAACAACCACATTCCTGGGCAGTTTACTAGTGTAGCTGAGAAACAGGTAGCAAAATGTTGTGATCTCTTTTTGAGAAAAATCAATTGCTTCCTTGAGTGTGAATGGTAAAAGTATTTAAACTTAACACTTGAAATAAAGACCAGGAAGGTACGTTCACTTGAATTTTAGTTTTGTCCTTCTCAGGAATGTTATGATTATTCAGGGCTGGGCTGCAATGGAAAGTATGACTGCTCAAGTGTGATTTGCATGTGAATGTGTGCTTTAAAATATTTATTTGTTTAGTTGCTTAACCTGATAGTTGTACAGTTTCCATCCCTAGAGGGGCAGTTAAATAGACAGAAAGCAGATTTGGAATATTGATACTCTTGTCCTGATCATAAAGTAGGTATATCAATGTAAAGCACTTCTACGCTGTGCCCAGAGGAAGAGGCTGCACTGTTTTAATGATCCTCTAAAAGTCAAAGTGGTAATACTCCCTGATATTATTATATTGATAGTTATTTTATTGCCTTTGGATTCCCAGGTGATGTTACACCAGCCCTAATTTATGAAGGCATTTTTCGCTAGTTAGTTACTTAATGACATTAGGGTAATATTTCTCAGCCTTGTTGGGAGGGACTTTTTTCTTTGGCTTACCTGCTCTTGTTTTGGGCTCTTTCCTTGCCTCTGAATGGGCAGTAGCTCCATCCCCAAGGCAGAGAGTCGCACTGCCACCCTGCCTTGGAGGAGATGAATTGCTACCAAGGAAGCTGGTAAACAGTTTTAAGGCTAGCCTAAACATTTGCTGCCAGTAATTAGTCTCTTCTTACTCAGGCAATTGGGGGAGGCTGAGCTGCTGCCAGCTCATGGGGAACTGCTGACTGCTGTGTCTAGTGCTTTATGGCTCCCTGAGGGTTCTAGTGCACAGTTTGAGAAACCAGGCCTGTGCTAAAGGTAAAAAACCAGGTGTGGGGTATGTTAGATGCATGAGATGTACGAGAAAGAAGGCAGTGGGAGGGTGAAAAGGAAAAATAGAGAGGCAAGTGGAGCTGAAGTCAAGTGAGTCTGACAGTGGAAAGGAGATAAGAGCAGGAGAGGGCGGAATCAGGGAGAATCTGGAGATTCTGGAGAAGTAAATGTAATGAACAAGGAGCTGCTAAGTCAGTGGAGTGAAAATGGCATGTGTTCGTTTTTGCATAAGCATAAGGCGGCCAAAATTTTAGGACCTGTCTCATGCTCCAGCTGTGCTCTGCTGTTTTGGAAACTTCATTGATACCATTCCATCAGCTTGTGAGCATATGTTAAGATTTGATATTATTTAAATAGTAACAGTGTTTGATTTCACATTTTTGAAAATCCTTATTATTTAGACCAGGGTCTAATACATTTCAAGTCAATGCATAATACTGGCTTGATTAAAAGAGGGGAGGGGAGTCCTCCCCTGCATTAATAACCATGAGTTAGAGATCAGAGCTTTCTGCAGAGCTGGGGAAGCCCCCCCTGTTTTTGATTTTCTGCCTTTGCTTCCCTACAGAGTTCCCAAAAATTCTAATTTAGTTTGGTAAAATATAGTCCCCAACCGGAAAGTGAGTAACTGGGAGATAGTTGCAAATAGAGTAAGTGATTCTGATCCAAATATGTAACCTGTTAGTGCTCTGGAACACTTCGTAGTTTGTTTCATTTTGTTTTGGTTTCTATGTTCCTGTCTTTCAGTAGTTAAACTGAAAATGAAGTCCCAAACAACAGGTGATGACACTACTGATGTGTAAAGCGATTATTGTTAAGCACATGCAGACAGTGGTGCCCAATTCCAGAGGCAGAGAGTGCTTTGTTTCAAGATTGTTCCCTCATGGTTATTACAGGACTAACAGTTTAAAAAACAAGAGGTTCATTTCACCTTTGGCTGAATGGACAAAATTCCCACTGCCGTTAATAGGAACTGTGCCTTCTTTACAGCTGAAATTATTTCGGTTTGATGTGACTTATTGGAGAGGATAAACAGTAAAGAGATGCTCTAATTGAGATCTGGTGTCTCACTCTCGTCCTTAAACATTACAGATATTTAGCAGTAGGATTCTAAGTCGGGCATGAAAAGAGTCAAGGGGTTTGGACAGTTTGTAAAGGACGTTTGCAGATGAGAAAACCTCTTTCCTTGGCCATGGGTTGGACACCATTTGTATTGTCCTCCCCTCCCACCTTGCTCTGTTGCTTGGTTGGTATGAGGTGACGCAGTGAGGCAAATCGCCTGTCGGCTGCTGAGCAGGCAGCTCCACTGAGATACTTTCCTTGTGTTTTATCCCAGCATACTCATAGCATTGCTGAGTGCACTGGCACAACTAATAAATATCTTTTATTATTGCCTGTGAGTTCACAAACCCTATTTATTGCAGTAAAGAGTAATGGTGATAGCTAATTAGCTATAGGGTGTGTGAGTAATGCTGTAAAGAGAGCCCTGCACTGACAATGAACCCTGTTTCACTGACTGCTGAGGAGACACTTGAACCCAGTAGGATACCAGTCACTTCCCAGGCCAACCCACCCTGTAACACACCAGTCCTTGCTGCAAGCTGGAGCCCAAATGTCTCTTGTTGCAAAGCGTGAGCTGATGTAGATGGAAGCTGGTGATATGTGCACGGTAATTATGCTGTGTCAAGTCTCATTTTAAAGACCATAAGTATACCTTTTTAAAAGAAAAACAAACTACTTCACCAGCCTAGAGAGAAACATAAATCATGTATTTTTGTCACCTCAAAAGACCACTAGAAGATGAGCTTTAATATTTCAAATGCGACAAGCAATCCATACACATGAATCACAATTTGAGTTCCATTACAGCTGAGCTGATATATACCACTGTGTGCTTTATGGGTTTTACTCTAACAATATTAAGTACAAACCGAGAGCTTTTCGTGATGAGTACCTAACCTTTTACAAGAATTTGTAGAATTGTGGTCCAGAGCAACAGATTTAGTGTTGCCCTACAGGCTTTAATAAGAAAATTCTGTTGCCAGTTTTGACCTCTCAATATTATTCTCTCTAAAGAAAATGCATGTATTAGTAGAAGGCTAATACTGCAAAGGTAAAAGAAAATCTGAAATGATGAAAGGGTTTATGGAAAATGTAACCCTTAAAGATTGCAAAGATAGTTAAATAAATGAACAAAGTTTGAAGAGACAGATCTTTTTTTTCTACTTCTGCTTCCTTTGTTAGGCCCAGGCTTTTTCTTCCTGGGCTCTGGAACCTCTGCGGCAACCCAGTGCCAGTTTTGCCTCAGTTCTTCTATTTATAGTCAAGTCATCATTTGAAGTCCTTAGTCTCCTTTTGAGATAATTCTCTGATGGCAGTATTTTCATACAGGTTGTGAATTTTCTTTTTATCTCTGGGAATTCTCATATTTTTTGTTACAGCAATCTGGGCCTTTCTTGCAATGAATCAAAGTCCAAATTCCTTCACCTTTGAGACTTTTAATCCTCTAGCTTCCCCTTGGGAGAAGAAAGAGAAGTGTAGTGAGGGAGCTGGAGATGAAGGGTAGTGCATAAGGTTAATTTTCAGGTGAATTGGTTGCTGTTTTGACATTCTTGCTTTCTTTGCAGACATCTTTTCATTCCTTTTCCTTTTATGCTAGAAAATTATTAGATATGCAAGAGCAAAACTCCTCAAAGCTATGCTCCAAAAGCCTATTAAAAATAGTCTGCAAGCAGATCAGTGTGAACACACGTCAACACCTGAGTGTTTCCCAAGTGGTTCTAGTACTCAGTGGTGTGATAACAAGACATGTGGGAGGATTTTTCCTGGCTTTTATCTTTCATATATTGATGCCTCTGACTTTTTAAAATTCATTTCATCAAGTGGCACTGCAACTGAAACAACAGAAATGCAGAATGAGATAGTTTAAGGTGTTTGCAGCGGTATACAAAGTATTTTGCCTCCAGGCCATCATTTCTAATTCATCCCAAGTTGGCAGCAGTCAGAAATTGCTGCCAACTGACAGCTGTTTGCTGGCCAGCACGAAGAGATTTAGCTGGTAGCTCCTGCTGGACAGATGTCTGTAATGTTGAAAGTGTGAGTGTAGCTGGCATGTGTTTCATTTTCAGAGCCTGGGAAATGGGGCTGTATCTCAACTGCAGCTGCTTCACTTTAGGAAGGTTAAACAAGATACCTGATTTTAGGTAACCAAGAACTCAGCATCTGCACAATTAAACTCCCCCTCCCCGCCATTCTGGGGCTGAATGCTGATGTTTTGGTGCTCATCACTTGCTGTGTTTCCATAAGCACTGTGTGTGGAGGGAGAAGGGAGACTGTAGATGGCTGTGCAGAGGGATGTGATAGGAGACTGCTCTGCAGGGTGACCAACCCATTGGCACTCCACAAGCCGAGGATGTTCTCAGCTGTGTTGTCAATTGATACCTTTCTTAAATGTGAGCAATCAATAACAAAAAGAAAGTAATAGGGGGAGAAAACGTCTCTGATTCATCTTTCTTTGTGTTGGACGTATGCAACACTAGAATTAATATTTTGAAAACCGTGAATTACTTCATGTAAAATCTGTGCCGCTAAGCAGAAAATCTATCCTGCTGAGAAAAAAATAAAGAAAATTCTTCACTATAATTTCTGGTTTTGTGGAAAAGGAAGGGGGAAGATTTTACAGTTTACTATATCACAGAGGTTTGAGATATTTAAACAGGCAAGTAAATGATAGGTTTGAGTCACTATTGTGAAAACAGTTTTGGATTTTGGCTTTGCAGCAACAGTAGAGATTGCTTTAGCAGAGACATGAGGTCAAGTTTTTGCTGCTCCTTAATCATGGTTTTTTTTTTTTTTTTTGCTTTGACGTGATGCAAACCATAAAATGGGCTTAGGTGACTGGTTCAGTCTTCTGCTTGTGTGACATGGGGAAGTGGCACAGAGCCCTGGCCAGTAACTCCTGCGGCAGAACCGTGTGTCAGGGACAGGGCATTGCCAGGGCACTTGGGTGAACCTGGAGGTGTGGAGTACTCCCTGGTCAACTGGGCAGTGGAATCTGCTCCTGCACTGTCCTGGCAAGCATTGCGTGGCATATCTGAGCAGCACTGCAACTGATACCATGCTGTCCAGAGCTACTGTGCCTTTAAGAGTTAGGATTTTCAGTATTGCATACTTCGACACTATTTTATGTGCTTGAAAACTGCATCAGTTTTTGGTTTTTAACATTGCAAAAAATCCCTGACTGTGTGTAACTTTTCCAGAACTAAAAAAGAAGTAATGTTTCGTGAAAAACGATGGGAAGGAACACATTGCTATGATACAGGGGTTTTAGCTCTGTTTTAAGGAATCTTTTTTACTGAATTTGCCATGTTTTTTCATGCTAGTGTTTAAACAGATTGCCTTTGGAGCTGTAAATGAAATTTTTTTTCTGTAATGTCATGTTATTCATTTCACTAAGTCTGACTGTAACTTCCCTGGGTGGTTCTTCCCTGCAGACATCGATGAGTGTGCTGCCAAGATGCACTATTGCCACGCCAACACCGTGTGTGTTAACTTGCCCGGCTCCTACCGCTGTGACTGTGTCACGGGCTATGTCCGTGTGGATGACTTCTCCTGCACAGGTGAGCTCTCAGCTGCAGCAGCAGCACTCTTACACTCGGTGTCCTCTGTGTATTCCCTACCTTCTGACTAGTCCCAGATGCCACACACCAGCTGGCCCTCTGCAAGCATAAAGTTTAGGCACAAGGAGGGTGGATAAATGTGGTAGGAAGTGCCACCTGTATGGGCCCTTTGGGATGAACTTGGAAGGCCTGTGGTGCACCCACTGAGGGCTCTTGCCAGCCAGGACACGGTCCCTTCGTGTCCCACATCTGCCTTCTGTGTGAGGTGCAGAGGCTGAGATCACATGTGCTGTGAGAAGAAATAAGACTTCATCGGCTGTGGTTTGAAACTGGTCAGTGGATTGAAACATGAGGAATTACCCAGGAGGAGAAGCTTTCTGGACAGAGCCGACACAAATAAGCAAAAGGAAAACTGAAATGTATAAAGTTCTCAAATCCAGTTATTGTTAGGTGGCTTGGAAATTGTTGTTAATGCTGAGAATTAATGTCTCAGGAACTATGACATGTTGTTTAGAAAAGACAGCAAGTGGATAGCATTAGACAAAAAATCTAGGGGTTTTTTTTTTTTTAATATCTATCTGCAAAATGAGCTCTAAAAATTCTTAGTGGAAAATAGGTAGGGTCTCATTTCCATTTAGGGCTTTTTAAGGGACCTTCTCTGGCAGTCTCAGAAAAATGTGAGAAGCTGCTGAACTGCTCATCCCAACTCTTTCTAGCTGGATAACATCTTTTAATCATGCTCCATAAAGTCTGATTTTGGAATTATTTTGATGGTGCACCTGTCATGCAAAGGAAGAAAATATCAGGTAGGTTTATTGAAATGGGTATAAATCAGCTCGACACAATACCGTGTTTGGAATGGTGTTGGGTGAGCTGTTTTCTGAAGTGGAAAGATGGCACAGGAATATCCAATATGAGAATGATTTTCAGCCTGGAATAACTACATTGTAATGCATGTTATCCTTAGGGAAGGTCATAGGAAATATTGCCTTTCATGATGACAGCATGTCTTTTAGCTAATATTATATAATTTATAAAACTGCAGGTAAGTCCTGCCCACCTCTTGAGACAGACTGATACTAAAGAGCTGCCAGGAAGCTGATTTTTATTTTGCTCAGAGAGTCATTATTTCTGTGTAATCTGTCTCTCTTCAGTTTTTCTTGATCTTTTACAATGTGACATGACAGATTCAGACCTTAAATTCTGTGCTGTGTGAGGCATCAACCTTCACAGTGACGGGGAGAGTGGTTTTTGATAATCTGACTCTTGCTTTTTCATATGTGCACTACTAATTTCCTAATGTGCCTTTCTTTCCAGCAAGGCACTATCATCAGGCATGCAAAGGGTATAGAAAGCGAGGTATTTGTGATACACTGAAAAAGTGTGAAGTAGCAAGACAACTTGCTTGACAGTAATGGGGGAACAATCACTTAAAGTGCATGCACACAAAAAATCCCGAGCAGGTATAAGAACAAATAATAGAATGAGGGAGACAACTGTTTCTTGCAGGTTTATTGTCTTGCAGAAAACACTTCATTTTTGACACCGTGTTTAAGAAGCAGAGCAAGTGCGTTACGTAGATCAGGAGAAACTTGGTTCATTGCCTGTTGTATGTAGAAATAGTTGTTTGTTATAATATTAAATGCAGTTAAAATAAATACTGTGCAATAGAAGCACTAATCCTGTCTTTTTATTTCACATTATGCTTCAACAGACTTTTAGCAGTAATAGCAATGATTAAAAAAAGGTAATAATAAAGAAAAGAAGGCAGCAAATACTTAAGTATATTTCCTCTTATACTGACAAGAAATGTTTAGCAGGCACAATAGACTGTAACTATTTCTCAAGTTTTAAAAATTTTGTTACTCTTCATTCAAACAAAATAGATGAGAAATTTTGTTGTTATTGAACCATGTCTTTGGAGACAAATCTGAAAGCCTGAGATGGGTTGGTGTTCTGATTAAAATTGTGTGTGTCTATGGGGTAAGGCTCTGATGGGTTCAGAATAAAGATGAAGTTTCCGATGCGAGTGCTTAAGGCACATGCATGGCATTGCATCTATTTTGTACACTGCTGACCCTAAAGCAGAGTTATTCCCTAGAGCAGGAGGCATCATGTTTTGGGAAGCCTCAGTCTAATCAAGGTATAAAGTCACCTGCAGTTGAGCAGATTGTGTGTGTTGCTGGGCAGGCATGTGCTTGGTGGCTGACCCCCCAGCTCTGGCAGCTTTCAAAAGGTGGAAGGCAGCTGTATGTGGAAGGTGTAAATCAGAAACAATTTTTAAGCTGAATGAAATGTTTCAATTTGATATTGAGGGGGTTTTATCTTTATAAAAAGAAATTGAGTGACTAGTGAAACACTATGTCAATTTGAATTGACCGAAATGAAATTCATTTGGATATTGCTGAATTTTAAATATGCTGCTTCCAGTGTTTTCTTTAAAACATTGGATCTTAATACATGTAAACTAACTGTTACTGGTTTGACATTGATGAAAGTTTTTTTCCCAAAACAATTTTTGGATAATAGTTTCCAACTGTGAAGTAGGAACTTCTGTGGTTATCTGTAAGAAGCTACTGTGCTGGAAGATGTGCTGATTGCATGGAAAATGCAGTCACAGGGACAGAGTGACTAAAACATTATCCTGGATTGTGGAGGTTTGACGCTGGTTAGGCGGCAAACACCATGAAAGCTATTTATTTATTTGCCTCTGCTATAGCTAAGCAGAGAAGGGGAAATTGAAACTTCATTTTTATGAGGTGAAATAAGGATTATTGAGGAAAACAGAACTTACTTCAAGGCAAAACAGGCTCAAACTTAACAATATAAAGAAGACTTATTACAAACAGAATTAAAAGTGAAAAGAATAATGAGAAACCAAAGCAAACTTCCAGAACACCTTTCTCTTCTGGTACCTCCCTCTTTCCACCAACCCGCGCACGGGAAAACAAACATGGGGTTTTGGTCAGTGCTTCAGTTAAGAGTCTTTCTTTATGTTTAAGGAAAAGAGTTTCTTCTGCTGTGCTGTGGGATTCTCCCCACGGAAGATAGTTCTCTGCTAACTTTTCTAGCATGGTTTCAAACTTCACAAACAACAGTCCACCAGAATCTGCTGCAGTGAAAAAATGTCCCTCCCATGAATCTTACAGTCTTCCTACAACTGCCCTCATGGGTCATAACAGTCATGGGGTTTTAGTCTTTTAAGGATGAGCTATTCCGGCCTGAAAGCAAAGGCTCTCTTCTTCGATCTCTAAAAGCCTTTCACAGCATCTGTGGGCTCTGGCGTTGAGCACTTTTTTCCTCGAGCTGCGCATGGATTTCTGCACCCCCGCCATATACCTCATCTCATGAATTATAGGGAAAACAATTTGCTGTCCTATAGTCCTCACCACGGCCTGCAAGGAGAATTTCAGCTCCGGTGCTGGGAGCGCCTCCGCTCTTTCCCTTCCCTCACCGATCGTGGCGCCGCCATGTTGGCCTCTTCTCACATGATCTCACTTTTCCTTTCTCCCTGACTTGGAAGAAAGTTGGTATCTGTTAAGTTGCAGCTGAGAAGTTGATCTTGTCTGGGCTCTGCACTGAGCAAGACCCGCCCTGTCTCTGCCAGCCGTGTGGTGTTTTTTCTCCGATTTGGCGCGAGCTGTGGTGGCTGCGAGGAAGGGCCCGCCAGCCCCGCTCCAGGACGGGGCCCAGGGCTCACCCCCTTGTCACCCCTCAGCAGGGAAGCAGGAAGAAAGGACCCTCTCATGGTCTCTTCTCTTTTAAATATGTACCTCACAGAGGCGTTACCAGCTTATTTAATTGGTCTAACAACCTGTCTATCAACCACAGACTCTGTGCCGGTCACAGAAGCCCTTCCAAACCACCACATGGAGGAAGTCTACAATTATATTAAACTCTCACCTATGATTTAAAATTCAGTAGTGATTATTTTAATAAATAATCAGTGTTCAGTCTCAAATAAGCAAAAGACCTGGGATAATGAGGTATTGAGTCAGATTTAGTCAGCCTAGTAATAACTTCAGCCTGTGTTCACCGAGAAAGGTACATTAGCGTTTTTCTGCTTACCTGTTCCTAGGGCTTTGTGCTCTGAATGTTAATTAAGTTGTTGAGGGAAAGATGGTTATATTAGGAAAAGTTACCCTTGAATAGGAACTTGCTTTTCAGTCTCTTCGTGTGGCAACGACAGGTTGTTCATCTGTTCTCTAGTAAATCACAGTCTTGTCCATTCTGAAACTGGCAGCAAGATTTGCTGCTCCAGATGTTCTCATTTGCTGGAATCTACTGATTTAAAGCATTTGATTGATTCCCACAGGTTTTTACCCTGGTTGCTTGTAGAAAAATAAGTTCTCTTGGGTTACTTTCTTCTGACATAGCAGTTTGGGAGTTTGCTTCAGAAGTGCATTATTTTGTTTTATGCTTTTTTAAGCACCAGAAATTATGCAATAAGAATATAATACTTTTATTTTTGATGGGCTGCATCTGTTCTCTGGTATGATTTTAAAAATTCATTTATATGATTTTTCTGTAGTTTGAAAATAGAATGTGTAGTTTCTATATCTCACTGCCATTCAATCAAGCATGCAAATGCTTTTTCATCTTAATAAGCTAAAAGCTACTTGTAATGACCACATATATCATGCTGATAGGAAGAGAAAACAGTGTGGGTAGGTTTCATGTCTTTTTGCATAATGTTGGCATTTTCTACGAAGACAATCATAGTGATCACAAAAAAGATTCCTGGCCTTTAACAGCTATGATAGCTATTTTAAAAATAATCTCTCATTTTACAGTGTTCTTCTTAGGGCTGCATGGAACACCAAAAAATTCCTCAGATCCTGCAGTCATTCAAAAAATAAGTTAGATCATTTTATGTAGTCACTACTGGGCTTGAACACTGTATTTTGTTTGGTTTGGGGTTTTTTTGTTTGCTGGTGTTTGTTTGTTTTTCGTTTGGGTTTTTTTTTTTTAATTTACTACAAATATTCACTGATTATATAATAAAGCTTAAAGACCTTTTCAAATGAGAGTGCCAGGAGATTTTTCTTTCTCTATTTCCATGTGTTACTTATGGCCATTCTTTTAAATGGAGAAGCCTCCTTTGGGCTTGAGAATGTCTCAGCCCATTTTGTCCAAGAACCTTTTCAAGAAGTGGTACGGAAAGTTACCTGGCCATCCTGCATGTCAGTAGTACCCATTCTGCCAAAATGGGGTGAGACCTATGCAAGCACCCTCCTCTTTATGCACCGAAGCTATGCTGGCAGGTGTTTTTCTCTGTGAAAATAGTCCACCTCCATATTTACTGTTCTGCGTGATGTTTTGGTAGTGGACTGTGCTTTTAACCCTCTTTCAGTCCTCAATTGCTGTGATGACGTTCCCAGAATTTCTTTAACCTTTGGCTTCTCAAAGCAATGAGTCACTAAAATATTTGTATGTTACTTGCAAAAAGCAAGTCTTTACCACAGAAACAGGAAGTATTTTCAAAATACATAGTTCAGTATTCTAATTCTATGAAAAAGTTGATGTTACATAGAAATATATTATTTAGAAGAAGTCTTAGAATATAAACCTTAGTCTTAAGTTTATATTCTAATTTGATTTACAGTATGGGTGGAGAAGAGGAAGTAAAAAAACCTACTGATTTTGACAGGTTATCCCATAAGTCCCTTCACTTCCATCCTGTGTGGTTTCTGGGGCAGCATTCAGTTTTGAATGTAGTGCGCTGTTCAGAACAAGCCCTTCTGCAGCATGTTATTAGAAAAGTTGTGCTTAAAGCATAGAAGAACATAAGAGTGCTGAGAAATCTCATTTTCAAGGGAAAAAGTCAGAAACCCTTTCTCCTGCTCTTCCCTTCTTCCCCTCCCCTATCTATGAAAGGCAACTCAACTGCAGAAATTTCCTGCTGTGGTTAGAACAAACGCTCAAATTGTTTGCTATTACTGAAATTGATGCCTTTGTATCTTTGTTGCTGGGGTTTACCTGTCAGGTTCAAGGTGGTGTAGTTGACCCCATAATAATACTAATAATGCAGCAAGTTTCACCACAGCGAAGTGGCAATCTCAAAGGGCAGGTTACTGGCCTCACATCCAGAATCACTGCATGTGTTTGTGAAAGACCTGAATAGAAGCTTTCAGGCAGACGATTGATAATATGGTCACTCTTGGAAAGATAGTGCTGTTTCTGAAATCTAATCCATTGACCTTCTTTTCCACTATTTCTTCTTGGTGAACTAAATTAGCATTCCAGAAAGCAATGTTGTTATTTTTGGTTTGGCACTTGCGCTTTAAAAGTGCTGTGCAGGGTCTTGGATGTTCAGGGAGGTCAGTAAACAAATGTTACAGCTGTTCTCTGTGATGGGCTGGGGTTGGTGACTTGATAGCCTTGGCTGCTAGCTGAAAACAGTCCGGGGCAGCAGGCAGTGAAGGCAGGTCTGTGGTGGAATAGTTTTCAGGTTTGTTTTGGGCAGGAGCTCTCTTTAGATCTTGCTGTTCTAAAGGATATCATTAGGATCTTGCTGTACTGGGGTGACCGTGGCTTCATTCCTGGCACCCACCAAAGCCTTTCTTTCACTCCCCTCTGCAGCTGGGCAGGGGAGAGAAAATGTAACAAAGATTCATTAGTTGAGACAATGACCAGGAGAGATCACTCACCAAATACTGTCACGGGCAAAACAGACTTGAATTAGAGATATTAATTGAATTAATTGCTAATAAAATGGGAGCAGGATAATGAGAACTAAAAACATACCATAAAAACACCTCCTCCCCATCCCTCCTTCCTTCCTGAGCTCCTCCCACCAATGGTGCTGGGAGGTGGAAATGGGAGTTGTGGTCAGTTCATCACATGCTGCTCCTGACACTGCACAGGGAGAGGAGTCCCTCCCCTGCTCCAGCACAAGGGTCCCTCTGTCATGGTTTAGCATAGTTTGGGTTTTCAGTTAAGAGGGCTCCATCAGCCACGGAAGTGATTCTTTTGCAAAGAGGTGCTTACAGCTTCCTCTAGACCTGACAGAACCAATCAACTGGCTAGTTTGAATATTGACAACTTTTTTAAGCCACTTAAGAAGCTTGGTACGCCTCTGTGATCCACATTTAAGAACCAACAAAGCCCGGGGAAGTCTCTCCGGCTTCCGGCCTTTCGGACAGGTAACTGGGGGGGCTCTGCTCGGCGCATCCCAGCCGGGTTGGCCATGGCGTGGCTTGGCTGAGATCTCAGCGCAGCCCCTCCAGTGCAGGCCAGGCTGGCCCTCACCCAGTGCGGCCGAAATTCATCTGAGGCTGCTGCCCAGCAAGGATCCTGTGACCAACAGCGATAAGCGAATTCCAGCTGCAAGGCCCAGANCTGAAGCCACGAGAGAACTGTTCCTTGTGGAGATGTCTCCATAGCATGAGCAAGAGAGACTCCTCTCCCTAAGTGAACTGAAAAAGATTATTATAGAAGTGGTAAACTGACTGAAAATTCTCAAGGGTTGTCTTTTTACGTTGTCGGTGGGAGGAGGGAGAAAGGTGGGGGGAGGAGAAGTGTTCTGAAGGTTTAGTCTGGCTTTTTTTTCTTCCTTTTAGTTCTGTTAATAAACTTCTTTATATTCTTTAAAGATTTGTGCCTGCTTTGCTTTCTCCTAATTCTTATCTCACAGAAGGAAAATAAGTAAGTAATGGATATTTTGAACCAAATCACTACACTGAATTGGTGTTTCTGCCCAATTTCGAACTGAACCCGCTACACCCTCCCATGGGAGACAGTTCTCCATGAACATCTCCAGCGTGAGTCCATCCCACAGGCAAGGCTTCTCCACAGAGTGCTGCAGTGTGGGTCACTCTTCCATGGGGTGCAGTCCTTCAAGGACAGGCTGCTCCTTTGTGAGTTCCTCACAGGGTCACAAGTCCTACCAGGAAACCTGCTCCAGTGTGGGCTCCTTTCTCCACAGGTCTGCAGATGCCTGCCAGAATTCTGCTCCAGCACAGACCTCCCACAGGTTCACAGCCTCCTCTCAGGCATCCAGCTGCTCTGGTGTGAGCTTCTCCATGGGCTCAGGGACGCAGCTGCCTCACCCTGGGCTGCACCACGGGCTGCAGGGGAATCTCAGCTCCAGCACCTGGAGCAGCTCCTGCCCCTCCTTCTGCACTGACCTAGGTGTCTGCAGGGCTGTTCCTCTCACATATTCTCACCCCGCTCTTCTCTGTCTGAAGTTACATCTGAGCAATAACTTTTTTCCCCCTTCTTAAATCTGTTATCAGAGGCATTGCTATCATTCTTGATTGGCCCAGCCTTGGCCAGCAGCGGATCCGTACCTGCTGGCTGGCCTTGGCTCTGCTGGACATGGGGGAAGCTTCTGGCAGCTTCTCACAGAAGCCATCCCTGAAGCTCCCCTGCTACCAAAATCTGGCCTCACAAATCCAATACACTTGCCTAATACTACATAGTTTTTTATAGCATCATAGAATGGTTTGGGTTCTAAAGGACCTTAAAGATCATCTAGTTCCACCTCCTTCTGCCATTGGCAGGGACACTTTCCACTAGACCAGGTTGCTCAGAGCCCCATCCAACCTGACCTTGAACACTTACAGGGATGGAGCAGCCGGAGCTTCTCTGGGCAACCTGTCCCAGTGCCTCACCATCCCCACAGTGAAGAGTTTCTTCCTAATGTCTAACCTAAAGCTTCCCTCTTTCAGTTTTAAGCTATTGCTCCTTGTCCTGTCACTATGGCTCCTTGAAAAAAGTCTCTCTCCAGTTTTCTTACAGTCCTTCTTTAGGTACTGGAAGGTGCTAGAAATTCTCCCTGGAGCCTTCTCTTCTCCAGACTGAGAAACCTCAACTCTCTCAGCCTGTCTTCATAGGAGAGGTTCTGTAGCCTCTGAGCATCTGTGTCCTCTTCTGGACTCTCCAACAGGTCCATGTCGTTCTTATGTTGGGGCCCCTGGTGGGGTCTCACAAGAGCAGAGTAAAGGGACAGTCACCTCCCTTGACCTGCTGGTCACACTGCTTTTCATGCAGCCCAAGATGTGGTTGGCTTTCTGGGCTGCCAGCACACGTTGCTGGGTTGTGTTGAGCTTCTCCTCCACCAACACACCTAAATCCTCTTACTGACAGCTGCTCTCAATCCATTCTCTGCCCAGAGGTAATGTGTTTGTGCTTGGGATTGCCCTGACCTGGGTGCAGGACATTGCACTTGGCCTTGTTGAACTTCATGATGTTCTGAGATGCTGTGGTGGTTTAGCAAAACTTAGGGCCTTGATTTATAGGGAAGAGGGGAAAAAAAAAAAGAAAAAGAGGAAAGGAAAACAGCTGCTCAACTTCTGTGACCAGCACAGAGCTTACAGTTGATGGAAGATTGCTAAGCTGATTAAATACGATGGTAACGCCTCTGCGATGTACATATTTAAAGAATGAGGAAATGCGGGAAGTTCCTGTCGTTCCTGCTCCCCCGCTGAGGGGTGGCGAGGGGAGGAGCCCCAGGCCCTGTCCTGGAGCGGGCAGGCTTCCCCCTGGTGTGGTGGCGGGGACAGGCTGCCGGGAAACCCCCAACGGAGCCGGGACCACGCGGGCCGGCGGGCCCTCCCCGCCCAGAACCGAGGAAAACCCTGCGCAGCCCACAGTGAGAAACACCGCAAGTATTTCCCCAGTGCAGAGCCCAGACAAGATCAATTTCTCAGCAGCAACTTAGAAACGCTGACTTTCTTCCAGGTCAGAAAGAAAGGAAAAGTGAGATCATGTGAGAAGAGGCCAACATGGCGGCGCCACGATCGGTGAGGGAAGGGAAAGAGCGGAGGCGCTCCCAGCGCTGGAGCTGAAATTCTCCTTGCAGGCCGTGGTGAGGACTATAGGACAGCAAATTGTTTTCCCTATAATTCATGAGATGAGGTATATGGCGGGGGTGCAGAAATCCATGCGCAGCTCGAGGAAAAAAGTGCTCAACGCCAGAGCCCACAGATGCTGTGAAAGGCTTTTAGAGATCGAAGAAGAGAGCCTTTGCTTTCAGGCCGGAATAGCTCATCCTTAAAAGACTAAAACCCCATGACTGTTATGACCCATGAGGGCAGTTGTAGGAAGACTGTAAGATTCATGGGAGGGACATTTTTTCACTGCAGCAGATTCTGGTGGACTGTTGTTTGTGAAGTTTGAAACCACGCTAGAGAAGTTAGCAGAGAACTATCTTCCGTGGGGAGAATCCCACAGCACAGCAGAAGAAACTTTTCCTTAAACATAAAGAAAGACTCTTAACTGAAGCACTGACCAAAACCCCATGTTTGTTTTCCCGTGCGCGGGTTGGTGGAAAGAGGGAGGTACCGGAAGAGAAAGGTGTTCTGGAAGTTTGCTTTGGTTTCTCATTATTCTTTTCACTTTTAATTCT
Organism: Dicrurus megarhynchus; assembly: GCA_013399195.1. Lineage (NCBI taxonomy): Eukaryota > Metazoa > Chordata > Aves > Passeriformes > Dicruridae > Dicrurus > Dicrurus megarhynchus. The sequence goes on along the minus strand of VXAD01011017.1, from coordinate 44,518 downwards.
GTTTGTAATAAATTTTCTTTATTCTGCTGTAAGTTTGAGCCTGTTTTGCCTTGAAGTTTTTCCGTTTTCCTCAATAATCCTTATTTCACCTCATAAAAATGAAGTTTCAATTTCCCCTTCTCTGCTTAGCTATAGCAGAGGCAAATAAATAAATAGCTTTCATGGTGTTTGCCGCCTAACCAGCGTCAAACCTCCACAGGTGCCCACCTCTCCAGCCTCTCAGGGTCCTCCAGGATGGCATCCCTTCCCTCTGGTGGGCACCACTCAGCTTGGTGTCATCAGCAAATTTGCCAAACTTTTCCAGAAAAATGATGAAAATATCGATCAGGTTGGGGTCATCGTTACGCCACTGTTTATAGATCAGGTGTCAGGTGTTCAGCGCTATAGGTCTGACTGGGGCTGAGGACCTTGGGTAGATCTGGACCCCGCTGATTCTGCTTGGCACCAATATATGTTCTCTTCTTGGGAATCCACTCTGTCACTACACATTGAAGACAGACCATGATCGTTCTAGGAGCCTCATCTTGATCTGTGTGCGTGTCTTCTCACTGCACATCTTCAGGACAGCACTCACGCATTTTCAAATGCACTTGAAAATTGGTCGTAAGACAACCTGAATGGATGATACTTTGTGTGTGTTAACTCAGCAGACACAAAATATTTTTACGCTGATCTCTCCTTTCCTGAGTCCTTTAATGTCAAGTGCTGTAAGGCAGGGCAGGACTTAGCTCCTAGTGTTAAGTAGGACTCCTTTGTTTGAACTGCAGTCAGTGGCAGCTATGTTCCCGGAACTGTGAAAGGAAATGTCATTTAGTTTGAGGTGCCTTGAAATGCAGAAACATTTGTTTCAAGTCCCTCTGAGGGCTGTTGGCCAAGTTCAGCAGCAGGTAATCTGTGCGCCAGTGGGCATTGCCTGCATCAGAGAGCATTTCTTTGCTCTGCAGGACAAGTCAGCAGAAGACTGGAAGTGTATTAAATCAATCCAGCAAAACAAAACCCGAGCAATTCCTCCACATCAGTTGACTGACAGTCGCACAGGTTTTGACTCAGACCCCATTAACGCAGGAGAAAGCTTTCAATGGCATTCATTTTGGCTTTAGGTAAGTCCCACAGAGATATAACCGGTGCACTATTGCCATAGGGAAGCTGTGTTTTTAACAGTACTGAAAAGGCTGATTCTTCTGTATTGTCAGAGAATGCTGTACTAACATAGATAATGTAGCTTCTCAATGCATCCCTTGAAGCCTGATAAGTATTTAATTGCTCTTTTGGAAAATGAAAGCTGAGGCACAGAGAGTTGGAGTATTTTGCCCGAATTCATGCAGAGACAGTGACGAGCATTGGGGAGTCTAGTAAAGAGTCAGATAAATTAGATCTGGGAAAAACACAGACTTACAGCAGCAAGAATTCAGTGAACAGTGAGGTTTATTTTTATAGATATTGACATTTTCACAAGAAACAATAGCAGTTCATTGAAGCACAGTGTGCATGAGCCCTGAGTAACCACGTGGCCTTCATGTTATAAATCTTCTCCTTCCTTTTTCCATGCAGTTTTGTAACATCTTTTGTTGCTTTGGAGTTGAATTATTCCCCAGTCCTCTAATTTTAAATGCCATGTTACATTCTTTTGTTCCTGACTTCACCTTCATTTTATGGGCTTACTGGATTTAACAGCAACGTTTTTTTACACTCCTTATTTTAAAAAAATGGCATTTGAAAACTGAATATTATTTGCTGCTAAGTGCTTTCAATCTGAGGGGAAAAAAGTGCTAAAAATGCAATATTTACAGTGATTTAAATTCCTCACTGGTAAATAGTTTAATTAAACATCTTTGTGCTTTCCTGTGCTCTAGGCATGGAAGGGTTTCTAATTTGTCCAGAGCAGTTGGTAATCCTTTCAAGTCCTTTTGACACATTGATTTTCTGTAACTTTATTAATACTAAAATTAATTAAACAGCTGACCGCAAATCATGCTGATGGTAGTATTTCTTGACTTAGGCATAATTAGCATTTTTACATGATTTCTTAGCTGCAGCCTTTTGTGCTGGCATATGAGCTATCACAAAAATGCAGTATTTTCAAATGTTTTGCCTATGTATGTTCATGCTTATGCATAAACTTAAGCATTAATCTTAAGCTTAAAAAAGAATATTACTGGTTTAATGTTCAGTCAGGATTCATGAATGAAGCTGTCTATCTAAAGAAACATCAAGGACGAGCCATGTCTCCTGATCAGTGTTTGTCCTGAGCTCTCCTACTGCAGGATTTCTCCTTGATACAAGTGGTCTAAATCAATTTTTATGGCATGAGAATTCTTGATTCCTAAATGCAGTGATTGCTACAAACAGTCAGTGAGGTGAGGGATAGAAAGAGAGCCAGCACACTAATTTTTTAGTGGGAACGTGCTATCTCACAAACACGCAGCAGCCGGAGGATCGATGCCAGTGTCTGGAAGCAAAAAGCTCTCATGTTTTAGTCATCTGCTCCCACAGTAAGTGTGAATGCCTTAAGGAGTGCAACTTGCTTTTGGGAAAGAGTTTACTCAATCAAGTTTTGATCTTTTTGGAGATCTAACAGCCAGGGTTTGTCATCTCCTTTGTCCAAACAAGTAAAAAATGTCCCAGTCTGTATTCTGTTTCTAGATACCATTTGTAACAAACTCTTTGTTCTTCAGACACAGAATTGAGCTGTCCTACTAAATCAAGGAAGTAACTGAATCATAGAGAAGGGCATCAGGCTCACCATTCCTCAAGGCATCCCTTTATCTTATCTGTTTTTAAAAAACACAAGCAATTTCAACAAGGGAAACACTTTCATCCCCTTTTTGTGTGTGTCCCCCCCTTACTCAGCCATTTAGAAAGGTTTGCTTAATGGCTCCCTTAAATCTCTCTTGCCACAATTTAAGCCTGTCACCTCTTGTCATATTCTCAGGGAACACAGAGAACGCTTAGACCTTTCTATTTGCACTCTATTTTAATATTTGAAATATCTTTTCGTGAGTGTGCTTTATTCTTCTAATCTGAAACCTAAAAGCCTGTTCTTAGTTTTCGGGCCGAGCAGTACAACAATAAGTGGTTTTCTTCGTAACTTCATGTTTTCTTTTGAAAAAATTCTGGGTCTTTGCCCCCAGACTTTCAGTGGCTTACAGAAGTATTTTTCATGTTGAGCTGCAAGATTGTTGTTCTTTGTCCAGGAAGATGCTCTAAAGAATGGTCCCAGGTAAGAGGAGGTGCAGTGTGTGTGAGGTTGGCAAGTCAGACAGATATAGGGGGCCTAAACCTCCCATACTGATTCTCAGAGGCCCAGGCTGTGTTAATGTCTGCTTCCAGAGGCTGGTTAGCCAGGCCCAGCACTGACCATGCTGGATAGGTGTTCTTTCTTTGCCCTGCTGTGTCCTCTTCTTTCTGTCCAAACATACTGTTCAGCTGTGCAAAGAAGAGCTGTTGGATGACTAATGGCCAAGTACAGAATGTCTGCAGTGTTTGCTTTTGGTGCTCGAATAGATTCTATGGCTTGTCTGATTTGAGTAACAATGAGTACATGGCTGCTGGAAAATATTAGGAAAAAAGGCTCAAATAGTCCTCTGGTATGCCTGTGTGTATCTTGCAGTGTGTGTCTCCTGTGTGACCAAAGAGTGCAGTGTGGCACACGTATATGCATTTCTTCCAAAGAAACCCTGTACAGAGGAAGAGGAGCTCATTCACATTGGATCATAAGAGTGCCAAATTCCTGTGACTTCAGTTTAAGGAATGGTGGAAATGATCTGGGATGCAATCACTGGACCTCTAGAAAGGCCAAGAACTTGCAGTATATTTATTTGGATTTGATAAATGTGTATCTCCTGAAAGGCAGTGTGTCGTGGTGGATGAAAACAGCCTGGCGAGTTAGGAGTGACATGTCTATGAAATGTGCAGCACTTTGCTGCTCTGCTATTGTGTCTTTGTGTTTGCTGCTTGGATTTATGATTTCCAGAGTAAGGCTTTTACTTACAAAACAAAGGAATTCTATAAAGCTTGTTAAGCTGAACAGAAAATTTTCCATAAAGTTCATGGTGCTTAATGTCTGATGGGCTTTTCTGACAGTCAGAAATAAGTGTGACAAAGGCTTTAGCATGTCTTGTTTTTTTTTTCCTTTTTTTAATCTAAATCTGCATTTTATACATAATGAAAAAATATATTAACACTTCTCATTTTGCTATGATCTCCTTTTTATACCTGTGCTGAATATTTCATAGTTGTGTGCATATTGATTGGGAGAAAGCTAATATTTTATTAACAGCTATTGATTCTTGAATGTCTATTACTGTATACAAGTGATCAAAGGATCACCTTCTGAGCAATCTGAGGTACTGAAAAGACCTTAGGACCCTGGTTCAGTGATGGGCACCTATAATTTGTTTGAAGTGGCTGGGATTTGGTGCAAGCACTGTTTAGGAATGCATTGTAGGTCGTCCAACTCTTGCTTTGCTGGTTCTGCATGTTCACAGATAGGTTCAAAAATGCTTTTTTCAGTAGAAATCTGTACATTAAGGGGATGGGGCAGAGTGCCTGTGGCTCTGAAGGTGTGCAGTGTGATTTGTCTCTTTATGTGGAGTCTAATTCAGGTTTTGGAGGACCCTTATGTTCTGTCTATGAGCAAGAATATTGAGATACAGTGTGGGTAATCCTGCAGGTGAATGTCAGTGTTTTTGATAACTAGATATCCTAGATGCCTAGATTTATTTCTGTATTTGTAAACATTAGTCAATAATCATAAATTTGGTAGTGTTGCCTTTCTGAAATATTTGTGAGATAATTTTAAAGGGTGTAGAGGAGCTGACACTGGCAAGCAGACTTGCTTGGTCCTTAAGAAATACAGCCTTTGGGAATAGCACAGAGATGGGGGAAGGAGAGGTGCTTTGATCTATCACTTTGTAGTTAATATTTTCATGCTTTCTGCTGTAGGCTTTTTGCGTCCCAGTATGAAACTTCCTATTTAGTTACATGATTGCATGTAATAATTGCTCAAACTGGGGATTTTTATGACTCTCACAGAAATAGCTCTTATTCTTCATTGTCAGAGAAGTGGGACAGAGCTGGGCAAATGAATGACACAGTCTTGCTAATTGTGTTCCCATTAGAATAGTCTGTTGCAATTTCTATGTGCTTAGGTTTTTTTTCTTTTCTTTTCTTTTCAGAGTTTACAAATAAAGTTCATTTTTAGAAAATACAGTTCATGCTGCTAGACAGAGATAATCAGGTGTTTTGGTGAAGGCTTTCCTGGTATGCCAGATGCAGAAGGGGCCAGAAAACAGGGCTGGCAAGCAAAGGATAAGGATGTCAATGGAGAGACAGCCTAATGGCCTGTAAAGGAAAAACACATTTTTCCTATTTATTTATGACGAAGAAAAGTTTCCATGTTTTCAGGATCCTAGGGATTTGGTTTAGTCTGCTTTGTGCTTCTCATAATGGAGGGTTCTATTTCATAAAGTTTAAAGGATAGAATTTTTCATAATGCTGAACTATCTACCAGCATTTGTCCTTTATGCTAGTTTTTGGCTGGTTTGTTGTTGGCCTTTTGCTTTCAAAAAAGCACAAATGTTAAAAGTGGTGTTCTGTGGAACATCTGACACAGCAAATTCTTCTTCAAACAGTAAATTAAGAATGCGCATATTTAGGCACACGCACTCCCCAAAGGGGCAGAGGAATCCTCTGATCTTTGGAGACTTGGTTTCAGATAGATTCCTTCGTATCTATCCAATTCTCAACTGCATCCTCTTTTATAATTGGGCCACAAGTACGGCTTTGCAATAAAGCAAAGACATACAAAATGTAGTCCCATTCTAGCACAACATAGAAAGTTACTTTTTTGAATGTGCTAGTACTGTTGCTCAGTGCTCTTTTACTTCACTCTGCCTGCTTTTAGGAGTCCCACAAACCCTCTGATGTTCATATGAGGGTAGTTAAGTGTATGTAAACCACAGTCCCTGTTTCTCTGGCTGGCATGTTAAATCACCCACAAAAATCTTTCGATTCTCTCCACACTTAGGAAACTTGATTCATTCCATTCCTCAGAGAAAGTTCAAAATTCACAGTCTGAGTGACTCTTCTCTCCCTGGATCTGGGTCTCTAACTTTTGCAAGATCAAGTGAGGTGTATATGGCATCTCATAATGTAGGTTCCTTTACATTTTTTCTTGCTGCTGCTGCTAGAAGTGAAACACCAGTGGGGACACTTCCAAGGATGGGGCATCCACAGCTCACCTGGACAACCTGTTCCAGTGCCTCACCAGCCTCACAGGAAAGAATTTCTTACTGACACCTAATCTGAACCTGCCCTCTTTCAGTTTGAAGCCATTTGCTCGTGTCCTGTCACTCCATGTCCTAGTCCAAAGTCCCTCTCCAGCTCTCTCGTAGCCCCTTTAGGTATTGGAAGGGAGTCAAAGGTCTCCCAGGACCTTCTCTTCTCCAGGCTGAACAGCCCCAATTTGCTCAGCCTGTCTTCACAGGAGAGGTGCCCCAGCCCTCTGAGCACCCTTTCACTCAAGTCTTCCTATAAAAAAAATGCAAATGCAGTAGCTGAAGGGTATCCATTCTTTTGCCTCCCGTGATGTCTGTATTTGAGTGGATCGTAGGTACCCACACTGCGCTTTCTGTGTCAGTGAAGAGACAGCAGGAGGAAAAGTATGGAGTGCAAAGTTGGTCTCCTCGTGTGTGACACAAGCTGGAATGACTCTGAGTCATCCTACTCTCTGGCATGAACTGCCTCAGCTGGGCTCAGGTGAAGGCAGGAAGGCCAACTTCCCATTCTTCCTCCTTCCCACAACCAAACCAAGTGTAAGCTTGGTCTTTTAGCAGCTGAACTCACGAAGAATAAGTAATTAAAGTGGTGTAAGTTGGAAGGCCCATTGTTCTAGACAGTAATCCTGGATACCCTCCTGCCCAAGAGCTCTTCAGATAGCAAGGTCCTTGGGTTTCTTTTCTTTGAGATAAAATGAATTGCCTTTTTATTAGAACCTGGTGTCTTGGCCTGCAGTTGACCTTACATTTATTCTCTGTCAGCAAAGCTGGTTGTTTCAGAGAAAACACATGCCTCCCTGAAACGATAATATATCATAGAAGGAATCCCTTTCCTTGGTTCCATCTAATGATCATTTTGTGCCTTGAACCGTAAGAATCAATAATTTCATAATTAAATTCTAGCTGGCAAGATGATTTGTGCTATTCATGTTCATTAAGGGGCTACTATTTTGAATATTATTTGACTTAAATTCAATACCGCCTAAAGTATTTTATCAGTTAGACCTATTCTGTAAAATGACTGTCTCCATCTGTCCACCCTGATTTTTTTCCCCTTTAATTTCACTAAGCAAGAGAGCCTTTTTATTAATACTGGGTATCTGTTACTACCTCTGTAGTAGCTGATAGTAATTTTCTCATAAGTACTGAATAATCATAATCTTTAAAATATTTTTATTCAATTCTAAAGAAAACAAATGGGACCTTCCAAGGAAGAAAGTTAAGTAGATACATGAATATTGTAGTGATCTTGAAGAAATAATAATTTTTATCACTTTCATACTCTACGAAGAGGAGGATAATTGCTGCTATCTGTTTAAATCCCTCAAATGCTATTTGTTGGTATAATTTCAATTGGCCACAATACATTATTTTCAATGTCCTTAAATTTTAAGCTTAATATAAAAATGTGATTGCTTTAGAGATGATACAAGTAAGATTGTGTCTGGAAAGGCAGTCAGGTTATTATGAAGTATCTAATCTAATTAGATTAGGTGAACTTGCTGTGATTTAAACCAATCTGTTAGATGCAACAAGGAATGTTAGAATAGTTTGGGTTGGAAAGGGCCTTAAAGATCATCTCATTCCACCCTGCTGCTGTGGGCAGGGACACCTTCCACTAGACCAGGTTGCTCAATCTGGCCTTGAACACTTCAGGGATGGGGCAGCCACAGCTTCTCTGGGCAGCCTGTGCCAGGGCCTCCCCTCCCTCACAGGGAAGGATTTGTTCCTAATACCTAATCCAAATCTGCCCTCAGTTAAAGGAGAATAACAGTTGGAGAGCATTGAACAATACCACCACCAATAATAATTAGATGTTTCCATTTGAATCCTTCAAGATACTTCAAGAGTACGTTGAGTATCTTAGTATTTTTGTGAATCAGTTACCTTGGTTCTACAGCAGAGCACAGATAGCACACAAAATGTTATTGCAAGGGTTTTTTTCTCTGGTAAATATTTGTGAACTTACCTTTTTTTTTTCCCCCCTCCTTTCCTGTCTGTTAGTGTTCAAATTATAACCCTTAAACTGTGTGTAACTGCAGTAGGAAGGCAGGAAAGTTTAGACTTAGTGAAATATCAGTTTCAGATGTGTAATGATGACATTGCCATTTTTTCTGTAGTTTCTTGACATTTGTGATCTGGTGCAGACCATGATGCTCCTGGTTCTCTTCCACCATTTAAAAGATATCTCATCTTTTATAATAACTGGAAAGAATATGAAAAACTTTGTAAGAATTACAGTTTTTCTTGTAAAGATGCATTCTTGCTTTGTTTAATGTTTTTGTTTAACATATGAAGCATACACTTACTGGCTTTACAGAAAACACTGTTAAATATTCTGTTCTAGCTAATCTCAATTAATTTTCAGTAGAGTTTATTATTTCTGAGCCTCAATATTAACTCTTTTGGTTTTTTTCCAGAACTGAGTTACATTTGTTTCTCCTCAGTGGGTTTTTTTTTTTGTTTGCTTTTTCTAGAGAATCTAAAGCTATTAGCATGCTATCGTATTGTTCCATGTCTTTGTCCTCCTGTATCTTTTCTTAATGGCAAGTGAAACTAGTTCGTATCTTATTCCACTGCTGCCTTCTGTTTCTGTGTACAACTGATAGAAATCTGAGTTACGAGTTTCCTTCCTTTGTACATGTGATTCAAGACCCCCCCATTCTCAGGTCTGGGGTTTTTTTTTCCTTTATTGCTGTTCATCATCTTTTAATCCTCTTGTATTTGTATGCCTGGCCCTGTGGTTATTGTACCAGCACTGGTCTAAGATGTGGTGATCCCTTCCAGCCTACACAGAAGATGAGAAAGGCCTGTCCAAGATGAGGTGATAATCCTGCTGTACTTAATGACCATCTCTTGATGTAAAATAAAATAAGAACCACCAATAATAATTGTTGGTATTATTATTATTATTATACTACAACCTACATTGTACCTTCTTCAGCAAGAAATGGCACTCAGTGAGCATCACAGAATAATAAGTGTTTCCCTTTCAAAGGGCTTTGAAAACCTTACAACACAATGTCACAGGCTGTTATAATGCAAAGTAAGTATTTCATAGAGAATAAGCCTAAAATATGAACCTCCCCCATTAATTGTCCAGAAAAAGAATGAAAAATAGGATCACAAGCTAAGATTGTTAATGTTCTTTATGTTAGAAACAGAAGATGGAAATTACTTTGGGTCTGGAGCTAGTGATAGGTTCACCCAGTCCAAATGTGCTGCTTCCCCATAGGTGCTAGTGAAGTTTCAGGGGAGCACTCAGGTTTAGAAGACGCCTTGTTTGGCTGACTCTTCACTACAGGCTGCTACAGGCTTGTCTCAAGGTGTCATCTCTCCGTGTTAAACACACTCTGTTCGTGAGACACATTTTCTCTGTGTTATGACATAGCTATTGATTCACAGTTTTTGGTGAAAAGGAGAGGAGGCATCTCCCAAAGCTGATTTTCTCCTTGTATTCCCTCATTGTTATTCCTCCAGCAGGGATCTGCTCTGCTGGGCTGGGCTGTTTCCGAAAGCCCACGCAATCCTTGCTGGAATTCTGACTTTCAGTTATGAATAGGGATAGGAACTATGCATTGTAATTCAGGCCTCTCACAGGGTTAACTGCGCTGAAGGTTTTTTCTGTTCTGTGTGGCTGCTTTCCAAAAGCTCTTGGAAATTACAGCAGTTTTGCCAGTGTTGGTATGGTCACTGGTGACAAGACTTGTGACATGTCGTTCATCTTCCCCAGTGTGAATACTTTTTAGGATGCCCTATCAATTAGAAAAGCTTTTTTCTGGCTGAAAAAGATTACTTTCTTCTTATTGCAGGAGAGTTAAAAGAAACAATACTGCATATGTATAATTTTTCCAGCTCTAAGATTGTTCCTGGTTGACCTTATCTTGCCTCTTAATAAATATTTGAAATGTGTTTCTATCCTCTTAATTTTCTGAACTGCATGTGAGTCCAGCGAGGTGTGCCTCACAAGATGACTTCCTTGGGTTGCAGCAGCATGAGGTATTCCATTGAAATTCAATTTGTGGTTCCAGGCAATTGTTTTGTTACACTAATTTTATTCACCTGGCATCTTTTTCATGCTGTCACCTAGAATGCAGGGTCAAGTTAGTATCAGAAGAAATCCTTTTTTCTCCTTCCAAATTAAACTATTAATATTTAACTATTCAAATTACTATTAATTTTTAACATATTAATTGAATGATCTCCTTCTGTGGCATTGGGATGCTTGTGACTGTTATGCATAAGGATCCTGCTTCTTTTGCTGCAAGATGGAGATTAGATTGAGGGCTCCTAGCTGACATCCATCCCATCTGTATGCATGGGAGCTTATGGCAGGAGATTTCCACCAGGGAATTTATCACCGTGATGCTGCAGGCTCTGTCTGTGTTCAGGTTTTCTGAGGAACAGTTGAAGCTAAAAGCTCCATGGTCTTCTATGGGAAAAGTTACTCAATTACTGTAATGCTAATTTAGTGCTGATTTCAGCACTTGTGCAGCGTAGCCCAGGGATCTGATGAAAAGACATATTCTTCTTTTAGTGTGACAGGATTTGCTGTTACTCGCAGACATTTGTCACACGTCAAAGAAGTGACACACGAGACGCCGATTGTTAATGATTGTAATTGGGTTTGAGCCCCCAAATAGAAGAGGTTAAAAGGACTGAAATTACAGTCTTCATCAAAATTATGTGCAAGCCATACTTATATCACTTTGCTCCCTTCCCCTGACTGTGGGACAGGAGCAGGCAGGGGACTCAGGAACCTTGTCTTCTCTGAACAGGGTGGTTGTTCTGCCTTTGCAGGGGTTAGGGACAGTATCTAGAGCAGGAATGTTATTTGATGTGTAAAGTATGTCTGAGTTTTTCTCTCTGGACAAATGATGGGACCCGAGGGAACAGCCTGAAGTTTTGTCAGGGAAGATTTAGGTTAGATGTTGAAGAAAGGCTCTTCACCCAGAGGGTGGTTGGGCACTGAACAGGCTCCCCAGGGAACTGGTCACTGCCCCAAGCCTGGCAGAGTTCAGGAAGCATTTGGACAACACTCTGAAGCATATGGTGTGATTCTTGGAAATGGTCCTGTGCGGGGCCAGGAGTGGGACTTTGATGATCCTTGTGGATCTCTTCCAACACAGCATATTCTGTGATGCTGTGTTTAATTAGTTTGATCTTTTCATTTCTTGAAATTCTGTGAAGGTAATGTCTGGGCATGTACCTCCTGACACCTTCCTCCAGACAATTTTACAGTCGTTGTCTGTCTGATGCTTAACCTGTGACAGTAAGTTTACACCTATCACTTTCCTAATGGGCTTTTATCAGATTTGTTTCAGCCGTTCCTTGTTTGTGATTATGAGCAGCCCTTTTCAAATTGTCTCTTGATTATTTTATAGTGCTTGTACATGCAAGGTAGCCCTGAAATGTCAGTGGTGCTCCAGCATGTCATAATGTTTACCTGTCACCCAAGAGTAAAAAATGTCAGGTTTCTCTTAGACTCCAGTCTTTTGTTTCAAATGGTTCAAATACTCCAAATCCAATCTCTTTCCCATTCTTGTCTGTTGGTAAACAATTTCATGATATTAGATGGGCTTTTCACTGATGTAACACCTTTCTGACCATTTCTTGACAAAAGTACCTCAGTCACATAGTCAGTTAATGAGAGAGAGGGGTGGAATTTAGAATTGTCCCGATGCTCTCAGATTGTCCTTTCTCTTTGAGCATATTCTACAGGAAGATCTATGCTCAGTTTAGCTAATAGAATCATTGCTCCCTTTTCTGAACTGGAATGCTCTATGTAATGCTGCTTTTCTTCCCTGGAATACATGCTGGAATTAAATTTTAAGCAGTACACTACCATGTGATATGCATAGGTACATGTGTTTTGTGGAGGTTGTTCCTTGTGAACATGAAAATTGTTCTTTCCAAGTTCATCCTTACTTGATTCTCATTTTTCTTATTCTCTCTTATTTGTCTGGCTTCACATTTTCTGGAGAAACATTCTAACCCTCCTCCTGGAGTTAAATGCTTCCTCTGTGACTTGTGATTTGATCATTTAGCCCCAGTTTCTCACCCTGTCCTATATTAGCAGAGAGATTTCAGGTAGCACTCTCTGAGTCAGTAGCACAGAGAAGGGAGCCTGGAAGTGAATGTGACTTTATGCCCTGGGGGCTCCTGCTCTGAATCTCCAGCGTATTTCTGCAGTGCTTTCGGTGGTTGATGCTTTTAGGTGCTTCAATTTCCTGCCTCTTTTATCCCCAAAATTATGTTCTAAGTTTCTTGGAGAAAATACTCCTTTCTTGCATCATCATCAGTTCTTTTGTAAAAGCCTGTATTCACATTCCCTTTTTTTGTTGTGCTGCGCTTATCCTTTGGTAAGTTATCTGTGAAAGCCTGTACAATGTATGGTATATAAATTCTGTTTGATCCATCTTTTGTCTTAGCAGCGGCATCTTCAAGCTGTGCACTGTTTTGCTGATATTAGAAGGTATAGAGCTCAGGTAGTGGTCTTGTCAGATCTCATAAGACAAGTATGGCCTATTGTGATCACTATTGTGGTATAATATCTCCAGGGTAAAAATATAGATGCCCTAGGAAATGATGATGCACTAGTTTCTATTTCTGCTTTCAAATAAAAATTGATTCTGTGAGTTGAGAGTATATATATGATGCTGAATTTGCACATCTTGAGGGGTAAAGCAATTTGATCACTTCCTTCCACGTTGAAGTTCTGTAGTATTTTTGTGAGGCTAAAGGAGTTAACTGAAGACTCGGACACAGGAGTGACATAAAGAACTAGGCTTACTTGTTTTGATTTTTTTCTCTTTTTAAACTTTTTTTTTAAGTGCTGAGAGCCCATTTAACCTAGTTAAATTCATGGGGGGAAGTTAGATTTTCAGCACTCTGAGAGAATAAACCATTTAGTAGTTTAGATGCCTAAATATCTAAAATTAATTTTTTTGACATCTATTTTTGCGAATGTCAGTCAGCACTCACTGACTTTCTTGGGGTAGTTACAACCAGGGTTTGGTGTCTTTTTGTCAGATTCATGTGTTTTCTTACAACATGATGATGTTTACCCAGGCAAGTAGTTGAGTCACCCTCCTGGAGGTATTTAGAAGATGGGTACCTGGGGATGTGGTTTGGTGGTGGGTTTGGCAGTGCTGGGTTATGGTTAGTGATCTTAGGGGTCTTTTCCATCCTAAATGATTGTATGATTTGAAAGTCCTGTTTACTTTCAGTAAGAAGCAAGATTCCATCTCTGCTCTATTAAAAGCTTAAAATGTGCTGGAGTTTAGCCTTTAAGCAGCATTTTCCTATTAAAAAAGTAGTACATGAAACATAAAGGGAAATCTAATCGGCTCAATTATGTCTAACGTAACCTGAAAATCGGGCGAAGCGTGCTAAGTCTTTTTGACTTCCATATCACCTCTTACACACACTCCAGCACTCCTAAAGCCTTTTCTTTGCATCTCTGATAGGTGCAGAGAATTAATACGTGTCCTGTCCTCATTATACTTGAACTCTGCTACAGAACCCTAAGTGTGATTTTATTTGTTCTTGTATTGGCAGATTGACACATCTGTCACACGTGCAAATTCGTTTAGAAACAATTCCACAGCACTGTATTGCAATTGCACTAAGAGAATTTTGTGCTAGTTTGAAATGGGGTATGTATTGCTTTTTGAAATTCTTTTTCATGTGATAGTTAAAGCATTGTGGAGTGCTGGAAACTGAAGCTCTACAAAACTTTTATCACCGATATAAGTTCATGAAGCTGCAGTGAAATGTTGGCTAAAAATTGCATCCAAAGGTCTATTACATACTTATTGTATTACTGATTTTGAGATTTCTGCAGAGTAAAGCTTTCAGGTATTGTTGAACTGAAAATACCTGAAAGATGAGATTCTGATATTAACTTGATGGAAGCATGCAGCTTTCACAATTTTATGGATAAAAAGCAGCCTGTCCTGTTATATTGCTATATAAATAAAATGAAACATATTGCTTGAGGGCTTTTTTCCTGACCCAGTACAGGTGCTTGGACCATATTCAGAAGCAAAATAAAACTTTATCTTAAGATTTAATGGTAAGAAGCATCTCTCCTGAAAACTGTAAATTAGGCAGGGGCAATTGCTAGACAAAGTTACTTCAGATACTGTCATCATGTGTGATTTCTTTGTTTTCCTAAGCGAATGTCTTATGATTTAGAGGAACAGAGAACTTCATAGAACTGGTGTGTTGTTCTTGTCTCTATCAATATTAATGCCATGCTGCAGTCTAGTTGGAACTGCATAGCTGCTTTCTTTCAGCTTGGTACATCACATGTAATTCAAGGCTTTATTTGCTTTCTGTATGAAATTACCTACTTTGTAACTATGTCAAGAAAAGCAATAACTAGATAGAGAAATTTGGAATAACTAGGGCTTTATAAATACACAAATCAATATATGCAATCAAGGTGCCTCATAAAAGTCCAGTGCCTTGATGCTTAACTAGTTTATGAAAAAGCAAGGGATTGTTTTATAAGTTTAACATCCCATAGTAATAATCAAGATGATCATACTGCCTAGCATGTTCCAATTAAAAGCCACTGTTCTGCATTATAATTCAGGCATGATGACTTGTGTGAAGTACTGCCTGTGAGGGAGAGCTCAGAACAGAATCCCAGCACATGGAGCTATGCTCTGATCATTGCACCTCAAGGTCATACTGTGTCTTTTATGAAATCTGAAATTTCTTTGGGATTCCTTAGGTAAATAAATAAGTGAATAAGAGACTGACATGCACACTAGGTTACTGCATATCTCTAGAAATAACAGTGCAGAAGCTGGTTATTCTAGTATATAAATTGGGTAAGGAGAAAAAATTTTAACATTTTAACATGTTTTTGTTCTTGCAGATGAGGATATATCTGTTTGTTTTTCAACACATTTCCCATGTGTACAGTATTACATTTTTGTTGATTTTGTGAATCATTTCCTGTTCCTCTGAGGCTTTGTCTTAAAAATGGGTTTACATTGGAGCAATAGGTTGTATACTTCCTTCACTCTGTGCAAGAATTTGAGAGATTAATTGAGTGTAGGACCAGAAATGAAGCTCCTATGCACTCTATTACCATTTAATTTAGGGATTACTCAGGGTCTGTAAGGTAGTCAGTGTGCCAGTCCTTACTAAATTTTAGTTCTGAAAAATCATCTGGTGTTTGTGGAATTCAGCCTCACTCCTCAAGACTCTGACTGGTTGCATATGCCAGCTCTTTGCTCAGCGGAAAACTGTACTTGCAGAAGAGCTCATTCCTTTAATGATAGGACTTTGCCATCATAAAGATAACACAAAGATTTTTTTTTGACAATGAAGTGTGGTTTCTTCCTTATGGAATTTTTTTGTTTGCATCTCTAAATATGCAATATACAAATCTTCAGACTCTTGTAATGAATGTTTTGTGTAGATCCTGTCTGATTTGAATTCAGTGCCTGTCCCCACAATTGTGCTCAAAGTTTGCTGGCGAATTTGAGAACTAGAGATACACGTTGCTAATGGCATGAATGACCTGGCTTTCAAAAATAAGTCCACAAAACTGCAGTAGAGTATCCAGCTGAGTATGTAATGTAGATTGCCATTTTATTATCAGCCTCTGATAAGGATCTGTTTTGAAATTTCTGTGTATGTCAATATTATTTCACTATTCTATAGGGCATGAAAATTCAATGTAAAAGACTACCCTTTATACTGTGACTCTTCACATTAATAATCTAATAGCTGGTTTTGATAATTTTAATATTATTTACTAATTTGACATGTGTCCTCAATTTAAATGCCCTTCAAAAGACTAGGGAAATAATGTTTAAGTGTAAAGATAAAACAACTGTGTACACTTCCAGTGATTCTTGAATTTTCAGACATTGATCTAGTTTGTTCAGTGCTGTTATTCTTTAATCTTGCTGAGCTTCTGACCGGGGTGAAATGTGTCTAAATCTGAAACACAGTTTTTCAAGATTTCAGTTCTTCAGATTTCCAACTTCTTACTTTGATTTCTTGTTTTCTTTTTTATGATTGTGTTCAGAAAACAATAAAACCAAATGTCTCTCTTCCCACTTCCTTACAAATGTTATATAGGCATTTAAGGTATATGTGCAAATATTTTATAGTGTGCTAGCAAGAGATCCATTTATTTTTTCTTCTCCTCTTGCAGAAAACAAATGCAATGTTACTGTCAGCAAGACTACCTATTATTCATCAATTTAGTAAAAAATAAACTTTTTTATTACAAAAATTTAGAATTTCTTCACTGCTCAGTGAGTTCATCTCATGGAAATTCAAATGGGTACTATTGGCAGTTGTTTTTATAAAGCAGTGAGGCAGAAGAGAGGATCAGAGTATAAAGCACCTTTCCCTTGGGGAGGAAAACCAGATAGGTACGTATACAAATGCTCTAAATTAGCCATTACCATTCAGAGAAGACATACTGAAAATGTCAGCTCACTGCTCAGCTGTGGTCAAAGCTGAGCAGAATAGTGAGATCCTTTGGGAAAGGCACTGAGAACAAGATGATAAATATTATTATGCTGTTGTATAAATTCACGATGTTCTGGCATCTTGAATCCTGTGTGTGCTTC
The DNA here is from genome assembly GCA_013399195.1 of Dicrurus megarhynchus. NCBI lineage: Eukaryota > Metazoa > Chordata > Aves > Passeriformes > Dicruridae > Dicrurus > Dicrurus megarhynchus. The sequence continues at coordinate 27,633 of VXAD01011017.1, read as the reverse complement.
TGGTCTGCCCATCTCACAAACTGAGGGGATCACATGGAGAGCTTCAGTGCAAGAGGGGACATGGTAGAGCAGAACTCCTTCAGGTTGTAGAAGGTTGTTTGATTCTGAGAGGCAACTGCAGGCACATTTGGAATTTTATATTCAAATTAAATCCCACTATTTCTTCCTAATTACCCGAGAGTAGCATGTGTCTACTCTTTTAGAATGTAGTCTAAATAATTTCCTGTTTAACACCAGAAGCTGTTTGTTGTGTCATAAATTACAAAGGCATTTTAGTTTCTTACTAAAAGAATGGCAAATGGGATACTTCTTCCAGCATTTTGTGTATTTAAGTGCTCATAAGGATAAAGTTGCAGCAGGAAACAGTGGGGCTTTTCTGTTCTGCACCCTGTTCCTTCTTCCTGTTTCCTTGTGGAAATGGGTAGGGTGAGCTTGGATGCTGAAGTTTGGAATGGGCATAGGTAGCTTTGTTAGTTTGATTCTCATGAATAGAAAAACACAATTTGGTTTTGTTTTTTTACCCAGAGTTTTCTGGATTCACAATTAGCTATTATCATTCACCAGCTTACCATCTATCTGCAGTGTAATTTCTTGTTTGATGTATGCGTCTTGTTTCTAATTGCCCTGGTTTTCTGTGGGAGACCTTTCTGTGTGTTCAGAATAAAGCTAGCTTTTATTCAGTCTGTTTAAAAGCTATCATTTTTGTTTCATCACAACTTCTTACGAGCTGAAATCCTGATTCCACTAAGTCCACAATTCTTCCTAAATTCAATTTTTTTAATCTGTCATTTTTAAAGCCTTAGTTGTTACATAGACATCTGAATCTTAATAACATGCAACAAAGGGTTGCAGCTTTTAAAAAGTATTTAGAGAGATGGCTTTCTCCTTTCTGAGTTTTCAAAGACCATTGCTTTATGGTTGCCAGATAATTAATTTTACATTAGGCCATGCACTCTATACAAATGGTATCTGTATTAATAAAAAATGGTGGCATCCGATGACCTTGCTGTTCTGTGAGTTGTCTCTCTGAGTGTCTTGGTTGTGTAGAAATGTTTGCTGCATTTGTGGTTCTGCACCCCACAAGCTGACTGTTACCTCAACAGTTTAGAGAACAGCTTGGATTTCTTTTAGTATTATAAAAATATGGAAAAATGGATAGTCAGAATCTTTGCACAGTGTATTCCAAAGATGAATGTTTTATTATTGAAGTATGAAGGCTTTGAGGAAGTAATGAAAAAGAATCCTTACAGTAAGAAAATTGTTTCCATCTTGTAAGCAAGTTTAAATTGGGGCCTTTTCTTGTAATAAGAAGTGAAAGTAGCTATAGTGAAAGACCCTTCAGTGGAATATCTCCTATAATTCCATCCCAGTGTCTGTCTTCTTTTGAAGAGCACCTCTATTTAAAGAAAATTAAGGTAAACATTCTGGCATTCTCGCTTAAAAATAAATCCTGTGTTAAGTGTACCTTTTAGAAATTACAGGCTTGAAATCCTTTATGTGCTTTTCCACAAAGGAAAGCTATCCTGATTTTATGACTCTTGACCAAAAGGTTCTTAGCTTCACTATGTATTTTTTGCTATGTATTTTCAACATAGGATTCTAATTTTAGGTTGAATATTTTAGACAAAGCATGAACAATACAAATTCTAGAGTTATTCCAAGCAAGCACAGGAAAGAAAAAAAGAGAGAAAGCAGAAGTTGTGTAGATCCTGCCTTTATAGCCCATACAAATCCAGTAAGTGTTAACAGTGTTATCTCTTTCAACATGGGAAAGTAGAGGCATCCTCTAAATTCTGTGGTGCTTCTGGAAAATGCATTTAAAAAATATACAAACAAAATGTAAGCAAAGGCCATATTCCTCTTAGATAATGAATAGAAAATGATTTTATTGAAAAGATCTCTTTAGTGAGAATGTGGCTATTTATAGTATCCAAAACTTCAAGAGTACAGAACTATGTTACTTTTTGACTGACACTTCTGATACTGTCAGAGCTGCCTAGAACCTTTCACAAACACTACATTTCATGTACATACGAAGGGAGAAAATTTGCATTTACCTGTCATTGTTTATATATATGTTTAGATATGCATGCATTTGCTTTTATAAATGACAAATCCTTTTTTGTACCTTACATGTGTTCTGAATTATTTTTTTTGTGGTTGTTTTTACTTACAAACAGTTTTGCAGAGTCATGTGGGTGGCTTTTTGCAGCGTGTATTACCTCAGGCAGGCAAAATCTTTGGCACCTTTCCTTGTGCTCCCAGTGCTTTTCTTCCTGCATTCTTCCAGTTCAGTTTAGCCCAGAACAGAAGGTATTTTTTAAGTACCGTAAAACAAAAGTATTTTTGTGATTCCTTCACAGAGATTAGAAAAGTGGAGGTAAGAAGGATTTGACAGAAATATGCGTACGTGAAGGTTGCTGACTTTTTTTGTCCTTGTTTGAATATTCCAATTTATACTTCTCACTGAAGTGATCAGCTGGAATGATTACTCATTTGAGGTGTGCAGGAGGTGCTACAGCCTGTTCTGGGTTACCTTCCTTAGCCTTAAATAGCTACTTGTGTTTTGAAGACAGCTAAAAGTTTAATTAAAATTGAAACAAGTGGTTTCACACCTGAGACGCGGCGTGACTGAATGTTGTGCTGCTGCTGAAGGTGTAGCTAATACAGCTCTTAGAGAGCCTTGGCCTTTCCCAGCAATCTTCTCGTGGCACTTGTGTTCCTGCTCGCCTTCGGCCTCAGGTGTCACTCAGTTGTTGTTTTTCCATCGTAGGTGTTGGGGTGCTGGGCTCTTGGCTTGGTTGGGGTCCATCTCCTCAAGCACAGGGGACACAGAGTGGTCACAGCTGTCCTGGCAGCCGGCTCATTGTGCTTATTTCAGCAAGTTCTTGTTCATTCCACGTCCTCATGTCTTCCATGGGAAATGGTTGTTTTCCCACTGTCACTGGGGAACTGCTGAGTGTGCTCTGGTGTCAGCGTGCTCTCAGACCTGTTTTGGTCTCTGTGTTTTGGTGCAAGGTGCGTTTCTGCTGCCTGTAGGACGCCTTGGGGCTTCCCGTAATAGGATGTGCAACTGACCATCTACCTGAAACTATTTTGTGGTGAATTAACTTCACTTTTTATGTGATTGTTATAATCCAAGTATTGAAATGTGTTCTGTCACTGTCAAGATAAATAAACTTTGGTTATGCTGCTTCTGAACAAAGTAGAGGTTAACTACAATACTCATCTTAAACAACTGTGCATGTGCTGGTGTAAAACTACCCACATATTATCACATTATTATCACATTAGACCTGTGATACTGTTCGTGTGGACTTCTAAGGTGATGTATAGAATCATACAACACAGGTGATGGGGATGTGTTTTTGTAAAAGGATGGTTAATTTCTTACAAGCAATTTTGGAGCCAGATGGCCATTCTCAAGTGAAGGCTGAAGAAAGAATGAACTTCATAGTCATTTCTACACAAGTTGGCCTGACCTAGGTGTGAACTCAGAAAATTCTCAGAAGATCCTCTCTAACATTTTGGAGAAGTTCATGAAATTTTTGGAGATTTTAGGCAGTTTTTGTCCAGAAATAAAACATTAAGTTTAAATGTGTATTTTGCTGGCCTTAGCAGTAGCTTGGTGGCTGGGAAACAGGGCCAGAAGAGCTGAAGCATCAGAGGTGATGTGTCCTTCCATCCCTCATCTCTGCTTACAGGAAGAATAAATAAAGTAGAAAGGAAATGAGCAGTGGACATTTGATTCTTCCTTTTTTTTTTTGCAATAGAACATTGATATCCTTTAATATTCTGTAAAATCTTCAGTAATTGAGGAGTTGAGAAGAATGAAGAATGCTAGGGAAAAAGCAGAATCTTGTAATATCCTTGTTTTATAGAGGGGGAAAGAAAGGCTCAATAAACGAACTGATCTTGTGGCTTTACCATAAAGCATGAAATAGATGCAACAATCCTGAGTAACAGAAATGCTCATGTTGAAGACATTTCACAGAGATTTCCTAAACAATTTAACTTGCCTGTAAGAAAAGAATGGTGCTGCTGTTGTAACTATTCATCAGCAATGGCACCTGTTCTTGAAATAGGTATTAGTAATCCAGGTGAATGCGAGTTGGGTCAAGGAATTCTGTCCTTCTCAGTAAGCCTGCCAGTTCATTCCAGATCATGAGCTCATTTTGTGTATATTATACAGCAAATAGAAGTCAGAGAGATGGGTGGCTTCAGTGGGACTTAATGATGAGAGTTTCATTCCTGAGCATGGCAGCTTATTTGTTTACATATATGTGTGTATAAAAAACTAAAATTTACTTTCGTTTTTCTTTGTTAGAGTCCCTTTCTTGTGCTTCTCATTTCCAGCTACAAGGGAAATGGTCAAAATAAGACAACTTTGGGCTTTTTGTCTTGGCTCTGCCCTCTTTGGTGCTTTGGAATGATGCTATTTGTGACTCCTTTCGCTTGCTGTGCAGGGTCCTTCTCTGCCAGTTTTGTTTGCTGCCTAGTCAGTATTTGCCATAACATTAAAGCAAAAGCAGGCTGTGTCTGATGTGCTTGAATGGGGATTTTTGGAAAGCAGTGTGTGTAAGAAAGCAATGTTCTTTGCAAATTAATCACAACCTCCTTTGAGTTTAAACAGAGCATGAGCCCACTTTCCATGCTCACTTCCCATTGTGAACACACAAGTGTTCCAAAGGATGAGCTCCTGTGAGGGCACAGAAAACCCAGGAAAACTTACTACTGACAGATTCTTAAGGATTTTTCATCTGGATGAAAAGAGTTTTGTACCTTGGCAGGAAATCAATGCTTTCTCAGTCTTGTTAGGCCTGTAGCAACATCAACTGTAGACATCCCTACACCAGGGAAAAACTCATTTAAAGTTCCCATCATTGCAGCCATATTACTGCTAAGAAATCTTGGGATTCCTCATGCAGATGAGGTTCCCTTAGTCCTCCTTGTGCTAGCAGCATCAGGATGTCTCATGAAGGGCAAATTCCCATGTTCAGATTTGTTGCTGACTCTAAATTATATCAGCTTTGAAAAAACTGACCTCTGTTGAAAGTGGGATAGCTGCTCTGTCAGTGCTAAATATTTTGATATTTTCAGCATCTGTAAATTTGTAGAGGTGGTAAATAGTGATTTACATTGTCACAGTCCTAGAGCAACACAGCAGACTATCCTCTCTTGTGTATTTTGGCAAAACACATCTGGTACCACTGGGAAATGTTTATTTATAATTGAAGTGCTGAGAAGGTAATAGACTAATTTTGGCAATTGTTTGAGTAGGAATGTTCTTGTGTACACACATGAGCCTATCACAAAGGCATTCTCATTATAGTTTGAATACTAACACAGGAAAGCTAATGACAATTAAAAGTAGAAAGAGGAGGGAGAGATTATGGAGAGGGTGTCTGTCTCTTTTAAAAGAAAGCATAATTCAGCTTCAGCTGCTGTAAAGCTCCCTTCCTTGGAGGGTAGCTTGATACTTTTTGTGTCTGACCCAGCAGCCTGAGCACCATGAGACCAAAGCAGCAAAGAATCAGCCTGTGGTACAGTTTCTTTAAAGATGAAGGAGAGAACAGGCAGCCCTTCAAGAACCCTGGCATTCTGAGTATGTAAGGCCTCTGAAAATTGGCAAGGAGCTGAAGTGAATTACTAAGCAGAGCTAGGGACCAACATAAACTAACAAGTATAAATGCAAGCTTGAGTTTATCAGCTGAAGCCAGGCACATATGAGAGTGTGTGTGAATTTCTTGCTAAAAGCAAAGAGTGAGAGGCTGATATATTGCTTTGACGCTATTTAAGAGAAAATAGTTGCAATCCACATGATTTTGCTGTCAAATGTATTTGAAAAATGGAAAAACATGTTGGATATATGTTCTGCAAATAGTTATCAACAGTGTTCCAGAAGTATTTGGTTTAGTGGATTCCTTAGAATTCACCATTCACATCTTACATGTGTCTTGAGTTATCTTGAAATTGGCTGTTGTTCTGTACTGTGGCAGAGTGAGAGCATTGCAGAGGTTAATTGTAGCCTGTCAGAGCCTGTGGTGCTGCTGTTCTCAATGGAGAGACTCTTCCAAAGGGCTTAGTCTAGTCTGCAAAAATGAGTATTTTGCACGCGTTTTAGAGGCACCTCCTCTCTGTGATCTGTAGAAGGCTAGACTTAGTCTGTAGTCCTTTGAACACCCTGATGCACTGGTGAAAAGCTGAAGCAAATCCTAATTCCAGGAAAGCATAGCTTTTACCTCTCAGCATATGGATATCAGCCTGATGACTGCAGTTGCATAAATGAAGTCTACAAAGAAGGGTTCCAGATTCTGATTTTTTATTATGTCTGTTATCTGTTATGTGATTTTAAGAAAATTCATTGCATCCTTTTGATTCCACTGAAGAAAATTGTAAAGGCACCAGTGCAAAAGTGTGACATATTCAGGCTTTCTTTTTGCAGTCCTACTGTATGAGGGAAGCTCCTTGTAATTGCAGGAAGAAGCGAAAAGCTTTGGGGTCAGGTAGCTTGTCACCTCTAACTGATGCTTTACAAGAACAAAAAGGTAGCAGGAGAGTGAAGTGCAGGAGCTGTGGCAAATTTGGCTGGGGGCAACAGTTAGAGTTGCTGGATGAAAGCAAAACACGGCCTGTTTGTCTGGGAGCCTCTTTGAGGCTCGATGGTATGGTTGGTGCTCTAAAAATGTGAAATGCTGCTATGTGCTGTTAGAGAAAGAGTCAGTTCAACATGAATTAGAGCAAGCAGTTGTGACAACTGACCTGTGTAGTTAAAGGGCGGGTTGGTAGGGCCCCTCTTGTGTCACTTAGCTTGTATTTATGATTATTACTGTTGCTGATGGACAGTGATGTGAAGGTTAATCTTCACAACAGATATTTTTCCCTGATAATCTTCTTCATAGCTTTTTGTCACAGCTGTAGTTTGTCTCCTCACCAATTCTTTTTTATTCTGTTTTTAAACCCAAATAATTTGCTGTTGCCATAGTGAGTTTGTGAACTGGAGCAAGCCCATAGCTGACTCCCATGCCAAGCCCCCAGCACTCAGCCATTGCAGCATCCTGGTTATCCCACTTGGTTTTCAAATGCCACATCAGCTCACTGAAAAGCTCACTGCATCTTGTAAAATGTTTTTTTCTCCTTTTTCCTCCCCCCTCACTTAGAGCACGATGAGTGTGGCAGCGGGCAGCATAACTGTGATGAGAATGCAATCTGCACTAACACTATCAGGGGACACAGCTGCACCTGCAAACCTGGCTACGTGGGCAACGGGACCATCTGCCGAGGTAAGTCTGCTGTTGTACAGACACCATAAACTTGTCAGGCTTTATTAATATTTGCTGACAGTCACCTACATTCTGGTAACTTATGATGGCTGGATTTTGCCGTGATTTGCTTTAAGACACCTTCTGGCAAATGGACATGATGGGAATTGATTTTTGCACGACTTCTTAGGAAGGAGGAAATATTTTTGGAATGCAGGGAAAAAAGAACTTTTCATTTGCTGCACTGAATACTGTCATTTGAGCTAGTATAATTCAGCTTTCGGGTGGTGTTCGTGTTTTATAAGCTGTGGATGGTATGTGCTGTCACCTTTGGCTTTTAAGTTTTAATGAGATGCATTTTAAATTAGGATAATTGTCTTTTATGCTGGCATCATGTGCTTGTTCTTTGCTTGCATCAGAATCACATTTTTTTAACATATAAATCTTTAAATGTGTATTTTGAAGATTTCTCAGTTATGTAAACAAGAAATAATGATAGCCAGCCATGCTTTCTGTGAAGTATTCATTTATGGCATGCCATTTTTCTTTCGGTAGAGAAAGAGAAGCAAATATCTCTTATAAGGACAAAGGAGGGTTGGATTAGTGAGGGCTCTGTCTTGAAGTCCTATTGAGTTGTAACTCACGCATTTACGAATTATATTTGTCTCATAAAAAGCTATTTTTTGTCTTGTCTGGGTTTTCATACTTTCCAAACAGAATTATGGCAATAGAAAACTAAATTTTAGGGTTTTTTTGAAATGACAGCAATTGAAGCTGAGGAATGTACTGGATGAAACATTCTGTACAATTTGGGGCACAACAGGCTGGATATTAATTTTTCAGACTGTTGTAAATTGGCCAAACTATTCCTTAAAGGACAATGAGCTTTGATGTCATTCCTGTTTCAAGCTGAAGTGCTTCACCAAGATTGTCCTCTCAGCTCAGAATTAGCAACCATCACATTGGTTTTGAGATGACTTTGGTTACTTTCCACCCATGCCAGAGCATTCCTGCACTTAAAACTAAACTGGTTTGTAAAGATTGAAGAAAGCATAGAAAAATGTGCTGAAAGTGTTGGGCAAGTTAAACCTTGGCCTGTCTATATTGGAGATCAACAGGCAATACCAGGGAGAAACTCACTGCAGTATATTTTCAGTCTTTGATTACAGTAAATACGGATTGCAGCACAGGCCACTTGAGTTTCAGAGAAGTCTGAGTACTGAACAGCCTGACTGCAGTATTTTCTTTTTATTATTATTATTATTATATTAATTATATCAATTATATTTCTTTGAAACTGGGATGTTTGGATTAGTTAATAAAATCTATGTTTTCACACTGGTTTTCTTCATTTGCATATCATTAATGTGCCAAAAACTCAAAGTGAAGCTCCTGCTGCATATTTATTAACCTAGTAATGTTGTAGTAATGAAATTGCACTAGAGAAATGCAATAATGTTTTTACTCTCAACGTTCTGTTGAAACCTGAGCTACTAGAATATATATTTTTATATATAGAAATATTGCATATTGTGTATGTATTTTTAGTATGCCTTGAACTGTAGATGCAAGTGTAGTTGTAGTTGCCTTTTTGAGATAGATATGCATGAAAATATAGGGAAATGTGTTCTTATATTCTGACTGGGAAATATAAACTGGAAAGACAACTGGAGATTTTAGAAAGGGGTTTGCAGTAGAATAATTATTGAAGTCACTAAGGACAAGAATAATCCAGCGCTGCATGGAGTAGTCATTACTGCTAATGAGCTACTTTAGAATCGTCTTCATTTTAGTAAATTATAAAACACAATATAAAGTACTGGTTTGATTTTCTGAGCCTGTGGTTCTGTGGTTACTTGAGGTTTTCACAAGTTTGGATGGTAATTGAAGAAATGTTCCCATTTTGCCCATGAGAGCAGAAACACCACTTCTGACTGGTTTTTTACCAAGTTTAACAGTGATAGGTCATCAGTTACCTGCCACGCAGTTTCCTTGCACAAATGCTGGGGTTGGCACAAGGAAAGAGGTGTGAGCATGTCAGGACAACTATAAACTGCTGTTGGCTTGTAGTATTTTAGGACTTTATCTTCAGGCAATACGGATTGGAAAAACATAGATAAAAGTCAAGGTGATATGTTGGCTGTAATACCATCTGAAGATAAGATAAATGTTTCTATTCTCCTTGAGACATCTGCAAGTGCTTTATAAATGTTTGCATGTTATAGATGTGTACACACACGAAACAGTGGTTCCAACTACTTCAGAAATAATACACCTCTGTGGTTCAGTAGGAAATCTTATTAATATTGTTCAGCAAAACCATTAACAGAAAAATGATGATTTTATGATGAGAGAAAAGGACTGGCTTTGTGCATGATTCTACAGTCCGTTTCAACAATCTATTTTAGCAGTGTTACAAAAGGTAAAGTCACAGTAATGATCCTCTTTGGCTTTAGTGAATAACACTTTGATAGTCTTTATAAAAAAACCAGGATACTGGTTTTTCTGTTTTAGAAGAGAAAACATAAGTAGTTGAATTAAATTGTATTGTGGACTACTGGCAAATATAACTCCGTTACTCTGGCAGGAGTTGGTGCTGTTTGCAATTTTTGTGAAAAGCACAGAGAAATAAAAAGGAACAGAAATAATATGGACGTGAATATATGATTGCTGGGGATATAGGGAAAAAAAAACCCAAACAAAACCCAAATAATGATGAGGAAATAGAATATATATTTTTTAAACCCTGTATAATTAAGCTGTCACACATCTTGAGTAGCAAAAAATCTTGTGCATAAGGAATTGCATTGCTGTAAATGTAGTACACTGGGCTATGTAATTAGGGACAGGATTGTGTCAAAGATATGGAAACTGTCACAGAGGAGGGTGGTGAAGAAAGGGCACAGACCAGGACTTGAAGGCACTTCAGCATTAAAAGAGATACTGCATAGTTCAGGTAACACAAAAATGGAAAGAGAAGTGGAGATGAATGCAATAAAAACGGAAAGAACACATGGTTTTATATTTATATATGCATATTTTTATATATATATATGTATATAGACAGCACGACAATAAACTAGAGACAAGTAAGATTTCCTGTGGATACTCTCAATTTCTCTGTAAGAAGAGAACTTTAGCATCCCAGGCAGACACTGAAATTTGGGTAGTAGATGATAGCAGAATGATGCTGAGGTGAGCTGAAATGGTAAGGCAGGACAACGCTGTGCCATCACCATCGGTAAACTGGACAGAACAATGGACCCAGAATCAGGTAGAGTGTATCTTAGGATTTCTTCAGAAAATGATAAATAAACCAGAGAGATCCCTTCTGGAAGAAATGACAGCATCAAAAGCAGAGGACAGAGGTATAACTACTTGAATAGAGAGAGATTCTGAATCTACAGATTTGTTAAATTGCTCTTTTCTATGAAGTAAACGTTGGGAAAAATAAAAAGAGGTAAGAGTGATTTGGGACATAGAAAATGTTACAGGTGGGTAATAGAAGACATGTCATGCCCTTTTATTTGAATTCTTTAAATTAATTATAGAAATCATAGGTGAGGGTAGAAAAAGGACAATTGGAGCAATTTCACTAAACTTCATGATAGGATGTAATAGTGCAGCACTAAGGATGCACTTTGAGTAGAAAGGAAAGGTGATAAAAATTGGTTTAGCACCTGAATGCTCTAGTTAAAAAAGTTTGTGGTGGGCAAATGGTGGCTACTTGGTACAGCATGGTACTTTGAAGCATGCCTGCCAGGATGGACCTTGTGGGAAATCAGTGTTTAGTGGCAATAGTTAGGTGAAAGAAGATTCAGTTTCCTGGGACAGTTTCAGTTTCCTAGGACAACCAGGTTTGTGAGTAACCTGTCATCCACAGACAGGACTGTGTGTGTGAACATAAAACACTTTCACCTATAAAATGAGTAAAACTCAGTGTCATGGCTTCAGCTGAAGAACCAGGGATAGCAAGTACAGAGATAAATACTATTTTTAGACCTTAGAGGCTCTTGGTCTCTGTTATGTTCCAGTGTTTCTGTGTGTAATCTTGACAGGGCTTGAATCTGGGAGGCTGGAAAATATATTGGGGGAAAATGTCTTTCTCTGCTTTTTGTCTTGGTAAGTTCTAGTTCCAGTTTTGCTTGGCAGCCTTGCACCACATGCTGTGGAAGTGACATGCTGAAGTAATACGTGCCATTTGTTTAAAACATAAAAGACTTTGTGCCCCACAGTCTCCTCTGCCTCAGTGAGAGGGAAGGCAGAGGACACTTGCTGTGGGATGTACAGTCCTAGAGCTTGGCAGAGTTTTTTATAGAGCTTGTGCCCTGTAGCACAGACTGAAGCCAAAGGAAAAAAACCAAGGCAGAGTGAAGCATCATAAGGTTTCTTAAAATAATTGATAGCATTTGAGATTAAATGCCTTAAGTAAGCCCCCACCCATCATATTTTACCAGGAACAATGTGCAAGTTGCCATCCAGGTTTTGCTGCAGTTAGTTTTCTTTTGTACAAGGAGATTTAGATGTAGTATACAAGCCTTGTCCTAACTCTTGGTATTTTGTTCCAAATGTTTGTTTTAAAGCATAAATTCTGCCCACAGACATCCTTATATACTATCAGAAAGATAGAAGTGGCCTTGAACATACTCAGATGCTAAACAGGAGCAATTCTTCAGAAACATGGACGAGGTGTGTTTGCTAATCTTTCTCGTGTAGCTGGGTCATGGAGAATGAACAGAAGAAGTCTAGCACTTAATCAAGTGCAAATACTGTTCACTGTACTTTCATATTTTACATATACAATCTGCCTAACAGGTATATTTAGTGTGCTATTAACATCTCATTTAGTGGTTTCTACTGAGGTGTAGATTTATTGGAATGATTAAATGAGGTGGATTTAGTTACAATCATACACCGTAAAGCAAATGTGTGCCGTATGACTGATGCCTGGGCAGAAAAACATCAGGTATTGTGAAATAGAAATCAAAACAGTGTTTATTCTAATTAATATTTAGGCTGTATGATGGCTTATTTCTGCCAGAGTATAGACCATGATTATTTTTCCCCTGTTATATTTTTCTGCAGCATTACACAGGAGACACTTAAGGGATTACAACTCAATATATGGTGGAGTCTTAAAGGCTAGAGCTGTGATTTCTAAGTGACTCAAATCTGGTGTAATTTGGAAGTTTAGTTTCTTAATTGCACTGTGGGTCCTTATGTATTTTTGCTTGGGGATGTGTGTTTAGGAGTGGACTTACTGGTCACATCAGGAGTAAATTATTTGGACCCTTATATAAAAAGCAACCAGATTTTAAACAGATACTCTTATTTTTTATATAGTAGTGGGGATAATCATAGGGAGTCTTTATTCATAATACACCTAGAATGTTTCCTGACAACAAGAGTACATCTCAGGCTTCACAATTGCTTCTGTTTGATGTCAGTCAGTAAGTTGGCCTCTTTTACACTGTTTTAATCACAAATTATAATTGGGTGGACATGGTGCTTTATCCAATGACACTCTGAGAGCTGTCTTGCACTGCTGTTTTCTTTGTTTAAAAGCAGGTATTTTTATATTTGTTAGTCTGGAATATATTTAATAATCTGAAAGATGTGTCCCTGAAAGAAGTTGTATATCTTCCAGTGTGTAGGCAGTATAGTGGTGGTGTAGTAAACAGATGATTAGTGATAAATAAGTTTTTATGTGTTACAGAATTTCTCCTGATATGAAAAATACTCAAGAGTATTTTTAGTAAGAGGTAAAGAAGGAAAAAAATCATTCTCTTTGGTTATTTCTGTACTGAGTAGTCTGCTTTTTTGTGTCCCTTTTACACTGACATCAGCAAAGCTAAGGTAGATTAACTTTAAATGTCAGCAATGGGAGACAGTCAGACATGCTGATATCTCGATATTAAAGCATATCAGATCACTCTAAGGTAACTAACTGCCACTTAGGTTTATGTTTTTTGCATGCATGTGTGTCTGTTGGAAGTGGAGTTGAAAGCCTTTAGGAAGCATTGGAGTGAGTTATGAATAATATGTAGGCCAAGATGGAAAGAAACAAACATGACTTTCCCGTAGCCTTGGCATTTTTTGTGGCTCTAAGTCTTTGAACGGTTGATATGCCTTGTCATGGCTTTAATAGCTGTTTTGGTGTAATATTCACCAGTCTCATGAAAGAATAAATGAGTTTTGACTCGTGCTGAGACTTTTATCTTCTTTCTTCACAGTCTTGAGCTCTGTATATTTTTTCACAGCTAATATATAGTGAATAAATCACTGCAAAAGCAGGCAAGGGCATTCACGTGCACTTAGGTGTCACATGGCACATGTGGAGAATGCCATGGCAAGCGTGTGACTGGGATAGTCACACTTTTTGGGTGAGGCAGTGTAGATAGAATTGATTTAATAATTTTAAACCAGTATATATTTGTACAGCAATGCAATTAGAATTCTTATATATTTTTTTTTCATTCTAAAACAAGCATGGCTGGACACAGACTCAAGACAGTATTATTGAAGGCACTAAATTTTCTGTAGTCCTAAATCCACTGTACTAATAAAAATGAAAATTTGAAATTTTAATATAAGAATCTTTGTATTTTTGTTCATGATTAGATATTTATCAAATGTGGTACGGTCATTGTAATTGCTGTGTTTGGATTTTGAGTTATATAAACTCCCTTGTGAATTTGCCACATACTTTTTAAACTCCTGCAGTTCTAGTGTTCTTGGTTTGGTTTTGGACTGTAATGATCTAAAATAATTTTCATGAAATTAAGATAATTTATAATAACTTTTTCTTGCCCTTAAAAGATCATTGCGTAGATTTAGTTGTGTGAGGTGTTGAAATTCAGATGTAATTATTTTTGTATGTGTTGGGTTTGTGTGGCCAGGCTTTGGTAGTGGTGGGGCTACTCCCCATCTGTTTGTGCTCCTGGGGAGGAGGAGATAAAGCCTGGGAAGGAGTGACGGGTGGGTGAAAGATTTATTAAGATTTATTTTATTTCTGATTATCCTTTGATTTTGTTAGTAATAAATCCAGCTAACATCTGCAGGTTGAGTCTGTTTTGCCCATGAAGGTATTCAGTGAGTGATCTCTCTCTCAGTCCTTATGTCAACCCATGAACCCTTGGTTCTATTTTCTCTCCCCAGTCCAGCTGCAGAGGGCAGTGGTAGAGCAGCTCTGGTGGCCTCTCAACCCAGTGCACTGTATTGAGAGCTAAGCTCTGCACATCCACCACTGTGCAGCCCCATTTTACAGCCTCTCTCAGGGCCCAGTGCTTCCTGGTGATGGGATCCTGTTCTGTGCCTGAGGTTGTTCAGGATGATTTAGAATGCACATCAGTTATGGAAATAGCTCATTTAAAGCCCATGATTCATGTACCTTGTCAGAATCCAGATCCTGATCTCTTTGCTGTCACAGATTTTCTCACCACTGTAGATTTATAACTAATTTAAAAGGAGTGTAGCAGTGATTTGTGCTTGCTGGAGAAGTGGTCCAGTCCAGAGAACTGTTGTATCTGTATAAAAGGAAGGAAAAGCTGTAGTTACTTGAAATATTTTGGAACTTAATCTGGCAGGCTTTTCTGCCTTCATGAATAAGTGCAAAGGGCTCAGCAGACCTGCCCATGAGTGCTTATGAGGGTTCCTGGGTTCAGATGGTGAAGTGGAGAGTCTCTTGTTGACTCAGTTGCTTATTGTCTCCTGTTGCTTTCGTTTGCAGTCATTGCTTTCAGGTCAGCTGTTCACTCTGGGGTCACGGTCCTGTGCAGCATGCACAAAAGAATCCCCAGGTGATGACAAGTTAACAGATATGTTTCCCACAGCAAAAATGTGAAGGTGTTACTTCATAGTTAATTTCTGCTCCATACATTGTACTCATTTTTTACATTGTGTTTGAGATCATCTTAGTCAATAACTCCTCTGTCTGCAGCAGATACATCTCCTCCCAGGTCACTGTCACCAAAACCTTGAGGAGCCCAATTTGGAGCCTTCTGAAGTCAGCTCTCTAATGCTACGGGAATGCTTCGTTTGTGTTACACAAGCTAATACTTTCCTTTTTATTCTTGTAGTATTGAAAACTAAAATTATCAATCCTTAGCCCTCAAACATGTCCTTTATTGAAAGAACTCGTTCTCTGTGCTTTACTGCTTTTTTGGCAGTAGAGCAATAGGCACCATGGACAGCGCTTTGGTCAGCAGTACTGACTGCCCTAGACTTGCAATCCTTACGAGTGAAACCCTGCCTGTTTAGATCTGTTACTCTCCTGGCCTGCTCTGGGAGCTTGACATGCAGTTACTTGGAACAAAGTACTTATTTTTTGGTGGTGACTGAGAAAAATCAGTTCATTAAGAGCATCTTCAAATATATCATTGCACAAAGCCGATTGCAGCGTGGGCTTGGCTCAGAGCAGCACTCGGAGCACAATAGCAATAGCAGTGCAGAGTTTCCTCTCTTGTGAAATCAGTTACAGTGTGCAACCATTTCAGGATTCATGTTTGTGGAATAAGCACATTAAAAGGCAAGGCGATGCCAAATAACAAGAAAATATTTCTATTCCCTGTAGAACATAACCAAAGAAGTTTGAAAACTGAATATAAGTATCTTGCTCAAATGTAGAGTAAGGGCCTTGCAGTTGTTGGTTTTGGCAACAGTTTTGGTAACGCTGTGCTGGCACCCCAGTGCAGAAGAAAGTAGCTTTTCACACAGCACATAATTAATCTGGAGAGTCCTTGGTCACAGGGTGGTGAGGATGCTAGACAAAAGAACAGCCCAGACAGGGAGGGCTCCATATTTGGTTTGAGAAGGGTGATGGGTAATCTTTATTCACCAGATCCTTGCCCTGTTCTTCTCCTTGATGTTTGTTTTGGGTGTAGTTGGAGAGAGGATGCTGGGCTAATAGGCCCTCTGGAATAACCCAGTTGATTGATTTTTATGTTCTTGTGGATGGAATTATTGTTAGAGCAGTCTCTTTTGGGTGAGGATAACATTTATGTATGTTCTATTTGTACAAAGGTTTTCTGCGGGGGCTATTCTTTGCCATAGCAGTTGAATAGATACCAGCCAGAAAACTCTTTTCAGCCTCCTCTTCCTGGTAATTTCCCCCACTACAATACATCAAAGTAAAACCATTGAGTGATTTGTCAAATGCGACATCCATGATTGGTACCAGGATTCAGACTCTGTTCCCAGTCTGGTAAGTCTGTTCTTAAACCACTGGGCTGTGATTGCTCCACAGAAACTATCAAAACCATTTTAAAAATACCTAAAGAATCAAACAGAAGGACTCCAAAATCAAGCACTTGTGGATATGTAAAATTTAGGTTACCTATTCAGTGTTAAGTCATGTATCTATTCAGTGTTATGTCACGTGCATACAGTCCTTGCTTATAAAATCACAGGTATTGTGGGGTTTTTGATCCCTCTGCCTCATTCAGTGCACAGTATAGACATGTAACTCAGTGAAGGAGATGAAGTCCTGAAAATACATGTTCTGTGTTTATTATTTTTATTGCTCATTGTGTGACCCTATTTCTATTAGGTACTGTCCCAGTATTTGTACTGAATTTAAGATGTTACCAGGTCCTTCAGAAACCAGTATAAACTGTTTTTATCAAATGCTTGCAATGGAGTGAAGATACACTTCATTTGCCTTTGCATGAGCTCTCTGGTGTAGTGCAGTGATTTAGTTGTTTGAGCAATTGTCTGGGTTTTCAGGCCGGTGGCTCTCACCCTCATGTTTTTCCATGACTTGAGGAGTACGATATTCCTCTGTGGTTTTGCCATTGGGGAAGATTTGGGGAAAAGGGGCTCAATCCCAGGTTCCCTGGTGAGTCTATTACAGTTGACTTTCTTTTCTGCAGCTCCTGCAGTCCTGATTATCTTCCCATTCCCTCTGTTCCCCAGCTGGATCTTTCTTCTCTTTGTTTGTCCTCTCCTGGCTCAAGCACCATTGTGAAACATGATGAATGCTGTAAGATTAATAGTGTGTGATTAAACGTTTACAAACTGAGTTTTTTCACAGACATAGCAAAAGGCATATCCTTCAAATCTCTTGTGCCAAAGTGGGGGTCCTGGGCCAGTAAAAAAAACAAACCAGAAAAAACTACCTGATACTTAAATTGAGGAACACATGGATTTTTTTTTTTCCACAGTGCAGTTTCTGGTAGATATCCATCAGAGGAAAAACTTACTACAAACCCTTTACTTGACCACATTACTGAAAAGGGTATTTTATAGTAATAAAGCTTGGATTGCCCTGCATGTAGATATGGCTCACTTTGTGTGACACATTGGTTGGCTTGCTAGTTTTGGAGATTGCATTTATTTTTTGAACACTGGGAATGGCAAATCTGGAAGCCATGCAGGATGTTTGATGGGACAATTTGCATCTTTTTGTCTGGAAAGATTCTCCAGTTCAGCTGTTTCACAGTGGTGCTGGTGTTTTAGCCTCTGCAACATGCTGAAAAGTTGAGGCTCCCCTGTGTGTGTATGGAGTTCTTACCTAAAGTGTTCAACAATAAAAATAATGAATGTGGCTATGCCAAGTGAGCATATGCTAAGTACAAGACTAACAGCAAGTTTAAACTCTATACTGAGAATGGTACCTGAAAGAAATGTTGCAGTGAAAAACAATCTATTCTGGAACCTACTAAAAAACCAACAAATGATGCTTTGAAGATCGTATCATCCAAATGAATTATTAGGTGAATTCAGTACACAAACTACAAGAATAATGTGAATTAAAATAGCTCAGAACACATTATGTGCAGAGGGAATTAGAAGTTAAAGTAAACCAAGCAGAAGTGGGAATTGAAGGTGTCCTGCTTTTCAGCATAATTTAAAATTCAGTCATCCAAGAGTAAAAATGAACAATTTGTATGTCATAAAACCTAAGAGTTTTTATTTAAGTATTCCTGAAGGGACAGAGCTGTGTGACCTATGTTGTTATTCTGTCAATAAATACTCAAACAACTTAGTGTGTCACCTTGATGGTGCTTGGAGTTTTCCCTGCCCCCTCCTCCCCCCTCCCACACCTTCTTTTTTGAGTTGTGACCATAAAGAGGGGAATTGCCAATCTGGATTTTTGAAGCTGAACTTCAAAACTATTTATTTATATGACTTTATTATACACAGGCACATCAAGCAGGGTCTGAAATGTTAAAATTATGTAAAATTCAGAAACTTACCTTTTGTTTTTCGAAAATGTGAAAGCAATAGACATCCATACCTTTGTGCATGTCCATCTTATCTGTCTTCCTCTGTAGTCTGTTAATTATGTTGTAACCTTTAGGGTATAGATTATGGGATGCATTTGCTGCCACTGATGAACAGACTGAGTAACTGTTCTCAACAGTCACTTGTACTATTAAAATGTCTCCCCCCGTTCCCTTGAGCATATGATTTCACAGTGTCTGATGGCTTTGTGAAGGAGCTGCTACTAGTGGAAAACCCTGGGATGGAAAAAACTGGCAGCTGGGTGTGGAGCTGCTAGAACAGTTGCAGAGTTTAAGTAGGCAATATCCATTCCCCTGCATTAATTGTAGTGGTTTACTGATGCTCATTAATATGCCACTTTTATTACCGAGACACGTGGTTGTACTTTTTCCTGACACCCGTTACTCCTCCCTCTGAACAGAACAAAGGAAACAATAGTCATCTGATATTGCCATGGCATACGTTATTTCCCAGTAAAAGATGGAGGCAATCAAATCAGTCCTGCGTGCACCCTTAGCCTTCGGAGAGAGGCAAGTGACACAATTGTTAATGTGGTAATTTTACACCTGACTGAGCAAGGTGTGTGTCTAACTAAAAGTAAGTGATTGACTCCAATGAGACTACTTCGGTAATTAGGCACTTAGTTTGTTAGTTCCATGCTGAATGTGCTTTGCTGTGTTTCTATCATACACAGAGTAAACACAGACAACAAGCATTCATCTTCCGCTGTGGGTGTCAAGGGCAGGTTGCATTCATCATTTCTGAAGAGAGAACTGAGTAGTCAAATCCACCTATTCTTTATCTTTGAATCCTTGGCAGATAGAGTGGGCTTAGAAGAAGATTTAGAAACTAATTTTCGGTGACATCACAGAGAAGTAGTTGAAGCCAAAATAAAAATGAGTGGGAGTCTATTAGTAATTGCTAATGGCTATTGCCAAGTGATTTTTAGTGCTCCATTACTTTTTTATTCTTCTACTGCTGTAAAGGCCCTGAAATTCAGAAATAGCTCAGATGTTGAGGTTTCATCCACTCAGTATTCGTGCCCCTTGCAATAAATGTTCATCAGATGAACGTAAAAGGATCAAATAAGCACCTGCACACAGCTGGAGTAGAGAACAGGCAATATACTTACCATCTTACAGCCACTTGCTGTAACCACTAACCCCAGGGAAACAGGATTTGTCCCTCAAAGGGATTTGAATTTTGGATGAGAACAGTCTGTAGTGTTGAATTGTATTTATAATACTGGTTGCTGAATGACGCTGTCACTTTATGTCATAGCAGCCATGGACAGTGAGTATGGACTGCTCCAGATACACCAATCATGGGCTCCTGATGCAGCAACCAGCCAGCAGCACAGCAGCCCTCCTGCCCTGGAAGACATCTAGGGTGGATAGAACCCACAGTCACAGACTAAATGAAGTCAACAGACATCTTGGAGGGATGGCCATTGACTACAGAAATGATACCCATTATTTTGTGTATATATATCTATATATCTAATTAGAAGGTGTAGGATACGGGCATGACATAGATGCTATAGAGTAAGAGGTGGTTAATATCCTGATTCTAGCCAGGACAGGGTTAATTTTTACAGTGGCCAGGAGAGGGCTTGGCTAGGACATGGAGGTTGTTTCATACTAGCTCACATCATTTTCTGGGAATGGGGGAAGGGATCCCTCCTGGGTTGCATAGTGGGACACCGCAGTTGGGTTTTCCACGGGGATGAGCACTCAAGTATGAATCGTTTGTTGTGCCCTCTTCTATTACTATTGTTGCTGCTCCTGTTCATTTTCTTATCCTATTGCTGTTTCCAGTAAATTGTTCTTATCTCAATCCGTGATCCTTGCCTTTTGTGCCTCCAGTCCTCTTCTCCATCCTGCCACAGGGGAAGGGGAGAGTGAGTGAGCAGCATGTGATTTTGAGTGTTTCAGTGGAAACGCTCCATTGGGGCATACCATTCCTAAACCATGACTAAAACTATGGAATGGCATTTTTAGATGTAATAACCTAAATTCTGTCCACATGGCATTTGAGGCACGCAGGTGTTTGTTTTGGTGTTTAATTTTCTCCCCATCGTTTTCCTTTGTGTATTACATCTGTCAGCATTCCTATTGGTCTGGTTGTCTACTGGGGAGAATTACACCTGGTGACAGAATAAGTTATACCTAATATATGAAATTTGTTGCATGAAAAAAGGGTAATTACCTGTCACTGATAAAGGTAGATGTTGGAAATTTGAAAGCAGTGTTTCTTTGCACTTCGTACTTGAAACTCAAGATTGCACATTAAACAGAAATACGGTACATATCTTGAAGTATGATTTCAGGTACTTCTATGATGTGTTTCTAAGCTCTGAACTGCATTTTTTGTATGTGCTTCAAAATATTTATATTGCTGTGTTCCAGCAGTTGGTGAGAAATATGCTGGCCTTCAGTGCAAATAAACTGCACTGTAGAATGCGACTAAGCTTAATGTTAGCAGACGTGGTATTTTAATCTGGATATAGTTATTTAATTGTTATTTCAACCTTAATGTTCTTTGTGACACCATGACCCTGATAAACTTCATAAATTATCTCCTAGGTCATACCAGATGGGTCCAGTCAGGCTCCATCTCTTCTAGACAGGCATGCTAGGCACATGTTAATGAGGTAATACATGAGGACAGTCTGCTCTTGCCTCGAGAATTACATTTGGCAGATAATAGGTCAAACTGCTACAAGAGCTTAACGTGTTACTTCTCATGAAATTTTGCAGGTATCCTGAGAAAAAGCATCTTCATCAAAAATTGGTTCATGGCAGTTAAAGAACGCGTGTAGTCTTTTGACATGTCCCACTGTTTATTTGGAGCATGCTGCTGTGCTGAAATGCTCTGCAGGACTGATTGCTCTGGAGTGTCATAGGTTGCACTCATGGGTCTCGTATTAGCAGCTTCAACATACAGCAAAAGCAAGATTTATCTGTACTTAGCTGTGCCATTTAAGCACTTCTCTGATCCACAGACTGACTGCTGTATGAGGCTGAAAATTTAAGGGAAGTTATTTTAATCCTACAGATGGAAACGCACTAGTTTATAAAACACGGAGTAGATGGAGGATGCTGAGCTTGGTGCCTGTGCAGGCAATTATTCACATTTATGTGATGTGGATGGTGACATTTGTTCATGGGGACTGTTGAACACACATTCAGAGGCTTTAACGTGAACTTTTTAGTGTGTGCAGTGATAAATGGTTGTAGATGTGGAAATGTCAGAAAAGTATGTGGTCTTATTAGAAAGGAGGAGAGTAGAAACTTTCATGCAATAATATTTGAATTCCACTTACACTCACCAAAGAGTTGGTTTGCAGGGGCCCCTAAGGATCATCCCATTCCAACCCCTTGCCATGGGCAGGGACACCTTCCACTAGATCAGGTTGCTCCAGGCCCTGTCCAGCCTGGCCTTGAACACTTCCAGGGATGGGGCATCCACAGCTTCTCTGGACAACCTGTGCCAGGGCCTCGATATGATCTAAGAAGAAGGAAAAAAAAGGCTTCACTGCCTTCAGTGTCATTTCTTGCTGTTAGCTGTTTGCTACTTAAAACAAAGGCTGGTATCTGAAGGTCCATTTCTTTGCATTTAGTAACCTGCAGTCAATATAACACTTTCTGTCATGTTTCCACTATTATTTTTATGCAATTAAGATGCCAATGTAATTGCCAGAATTATTGTTGAACCCAGCCTACCCACCTTTTCATGAGAGTCCCCCGTTAAATCATCAACTTTATACAGTCATGTTAGGTATTTCTCATTAAACCATAATACTGTGAACTCTTTTCCAGTAAGTCAGGTGAGACTTTGTCATGAATGTATGATATTGTATTGGTGATAGATCAAATAAAAATATCTTCTGCTAGCAGGGTTATTTGCATTTCACTTGTGATGTTGAGTAGCTGACATGAAATCTCTTTTTATTGCCTTATTTCAAGGGTGCAGGGAAATGAGTACTGGGTATAAAATGATGTGAAGACAAATAGATCTTGTAAGTTTGAACCAACACAAACCTTAATGTGATGTTTGTTTTCCAAGCCCAAAGTCAGTGCAGGCATTTGGAAGGTTCAGATCTGATCCTCAGCAGATACAGATCATATTTTTTAATCTCATTATGTAGTTTTGCATTTAAACAGTGCTAAAAGAAGCATTTATTAATGTCTTCTTTTTATTTTTCACTGAGGAATTTGCTATGCTTGTATAGATATGATACATTGATAACATATTCTGTGGAATTTCTGTGCTCGGACAAATTTTCCAGAACTGACACCAGCTTTTGTGGTGGTGTTTGTAGAATCAGAGGATCATTTAGCTTGGAAAACGTCCTTAAGACCATTCCCACCATATGTGGTTGCAGTGAGGGTGATACTGAACCTACCTGGCTTTGTGAGTGCAGCCACATGGATGGGCTGCCTTTGCCTTCATCCATCTTTTCCGTGTTACTCCCTTCCTACCCGGGTTGGGGGAGTTCTGCCCTGGCATGGCATGCTGCTGAGCTGCTTGGTCCCTGTATGCTTTTGTTTGATGTGATCAATATTGCCTTGATAAATGTACAGGGAAGGGAGAATCGAGCAAGTTCAGAGCGACTCAGGAGTCTCCCCCACGCTCCGCTCTGCGCTCGTGAGTCGATGGGATCGGTCAGGTCAAAGCTCTGTGCTCTCCCCTGCAGGAGCCTCTGAACACAGAATGCTTTTCCATACACAGAAGCATTGGGACTATATTTTGTACAAATCGCTGTCAGTGTCTTGGAACACCAGTTAATAAGGGCATGGCAACGAGTGTGTTACTAATGCCTGTCACTGCCTGCAGCCATCGCTGCGGCATGAGGGCTGGTGAGAAGCAGAAGAGGGGGTGATCCAAGGAAACAACACAATGCAATTGTCTGTTTCCCTTCTTACCTCATCTTTTCCGTTCTGATTTTCATGATGGAGCCAGTGGACAGGCTCTAGCCCTTGGAGTTATTTTGGATTGTCTGTAACAATTATTTTTTTCTTTTTTCTTTTCATTTCTTTCTTACTTCCAAATTGCTGCCATCATTGCTCAGGAGCCGCTGCTGAAAGGGCAGGACCTGTGGACTGTCCTGAGGGTGTCCTTCATACTGGTTGATGGAACAGCCAGTTAACTGAGTTGTAGAGCAGGGGCTTTGCGTTTGCTCTGCCACAGAATGAAGTATATTAACCATTTTAGTGAATTTTTTTTAAAGAAGCATATTAAGGTCACTTTTTCTCCCGAGTCTCCCAGCTGGCAACATGAAATGTTACTTTACCACCAGGACAGCATTTCTTTTTCTGTCATCTGGTGCTGGGGGTTAGTCATGCTTTTCAGCTGCTTGGGTAGAAGGATACCTCAATGTATTTGGTTTATTGATTTTTTAAAAATACATGCTGTGAAATTAAATGAATAGTTAAATACTAAACTGTTAGGAAGAAATGTCCCTTTAGTGTCTCTTAGATTAGAATTTATCAGGCAAAATGCTTCCAATTCTGAATTCAGCATACCACCACACAGACTAAACAGACAATTATTTTTAAATGGTTTTTTTTATTTGCTAGTTGATCTAGTGTGAACAAAATCTATGTTGACAGTCCTAAAGGCAGAAGTCCTCAACTTGGTTTATGTGTAGTGTAACGCTGACAGTAAGAAGGGAAAGTGCCATTCCCTTGGCAAGGGGCAGGCTGTAAACTCCAGGAGGTGAATCTTCAATGACTATCTGCAGACTTAGGAAATACGGTCAATTATTTTTACTGTTATTTTTTCTAAGTTTTTTACTTAGAAGTAAGCCAAGGAGTACTGGGATATATGGATTACTTTATTTTTGCAATCTGTTTTAGCGTTAGTATCTTTGTCTTCCAATCTATGTGAACCTTTGTCTTATCTCATGCATTTTCATCTTTGGTTGTTCACCCTCTTTCCAAGAGAAACTTGTGAGTATTCTGCTTGGAAACTTACATTCCAGAGTTCTTTGCCACAAAAGTTGGTCATAGAATGTAAATTTTACACATTCAAGAAATACATTTTTCTCTTATGCTGATTATTTCTTTTTTCAACATTAGAATCATCTCTAATTGTGAACTTTAAATAGGAGTACAAGTGTGGCCAGCTTGTACAGTGAGAAAATGTTTAATTTCCAATTAAGCAGTGGGACAGCAGTGCCTTGGGGGCAGGAAGGCAAGAGGAGGGGGGAATTTGGTGGTGGTATTTGCTGACTGGGTGACTATTAGCAATAGGAAATACTGAAACTTAATTAGAGTTTCTGATCTGGAACAGCATATTAGGTTTAATTATGTCTGGAAGTCTAATACTTTACACTTTTTCTTTTAATTAAAATGCATGAATGTAAGTAGAAAGCTTTTAAGTTTTACAGTCTGGGAAGACCAAGAGCAGGAGATAACTACATTGTCTACATAATGCCTTATTAAAAAAAAGTAAAACTAAACAAACCAGTGGTAAAAGCTGAGGAAGCTGGAATAAAGGTGAGCTTAAATATCTGACCTGTAAGAATTGAAATGAATTTTAATAGTGGACAAAGCTAGGCTTCTTGGCAGGACTCCAGCCAATATCTGTGTGGTCCAATATGTAGCAATTCATCCTAATCCTGAGTTGTCATGAGGTCACACCATGCTGTTGATTGTCCTGTCTTTGATGTCAAACATGAACATTAAAGATCCAATATGGAGAACATTTGGAATCATACAGATGCTATCCCTGAGTGTCCTGGGGAAATTTCAGTTGCTATGTAGCACTGATGACCTATATATATGGATGAAATTACTCCTCTGCTAGAGTTTTACAGCATGATATCAGGTTTTGCAGTATTACAGAGTAAGATGCTGTGTGAGATAAAGCAGGTGATAGAAAGCACACAAATTAAGAGGGAAAAGGAAGAAATAATATAGGGAAATGCACACTTAGATTGATGAAAGTGCTATTAAGGTTACTCTAGTTACTCTTGATAAGAAAATACAGTAATAAAGATAATGTACACTACACTATGAGCTTAAGTGATCAGCCTCAGCATTCATTCTTACATTTTAATCTGTCCTGAAAGGAGTTTTCCACTCCAGCGTGGCCGATGGTGGTGATAGATGCAGACCATTTCAGCAATCCTCTCTGTTTTGACAGCTCTCCTCACTCATCTGTGGTGCTCAGGCCACTGGGATAGATCTCCTCGGGGTTTGTTTTGTATCTCGGCAGATTTTCCCTCTCAAGTGATGCTTTTGTTTTATGTTGTGAGAGATCATGCTTATTCCTCTGTGGAGTCTGGATGAAAATGGCACAAATCCAGTAGCTCCTCACAAAAAGCAAGTTCAGCTTGTTCTTTTTTCTGTTTCTGACCTTCAAGTGGTAGAAGGTCTGTGTTAAGGACAGGTCAGGATTTTAAGTTGCATGTGGGTGCTAATACATCTTTTATTCAGAAAAAAAATCCAGAAACAGAGCATGGGGTGGGATGTAAGCATTTCAGCTGCATTAATATAGCTGGTGGAGTTGGGTAGGAAATGGAAGTGTGGAGGAGGAGAGCAAATGCAAGCTGTCAGGAGGTAATGAGGAATGGCTGATGTGCCTGTAGGTTTGTGAGGGGCTTTCTTCAGTTGTGGGAAACACGTGGAAGAGAGCCATGCACTACTGGGGGAAACTGATAAGCCCTAACACCGTGGTGTATTTTAGAGATCTCTTGTGCTGCTTCTGAATCTCTGCACTATTATTTTCATACTGTCCCTCTCCCTGGGGTCATGAAATGCCATTCTTAATTGCAAGTATGTAGGAGTAGTTTCATATACTCCACAGAGGCAATATGCTGATAAAACCTGTGTTGGATTAAAATTCTGTGTGTTATAGGGACATGTGGGAAGAGAATAAAGGCCAGAGAAGAACAATAAGATCCTCCTGGGAGCATGGAAGTAAATTAGTAGTTTTATTATGTTCAGGGTCTCCCTTTGGGTTTGGCTTGGACAGCAGCAGTCTGTGCATCTCTGGAGAGCAGAACAGGCACATGGAAACAAAAGGTGGTTGTTAGGAAGTGCAGGTATTGTTTTGTAGATGACTGCTGAAAAATAAGTAGAGCCAGTATTTATAAACCCTGAATTTTAGTGATAGTAACATAAACCGTAACTTTAGGACCTTATTGCTTCCTGTGTTATCTTGGTTTAAATTGCAGTTGAATATCACAGTACAGCAAATAGCAGTCTAGGAGTTTGTGGGGAAAAAAGGTCAGAAACTCAGCTGAATTTATGGCAGTTACATATTTATAAAGTGCAGTGGTTTCTACATCCTCCTGTTGCTGCAATCACCTGAAGAGTAAGGTCTTGAGGATCACCAAAATTGGACCTAGGATAAGTTTTTTAACGAGAGACTTGCAATTGTTGAAAGTTTCTTCATGGATCTGGGCTTTGTTTCAGATCCATTCTTTTCATCTTTACCAGTGCGGAATGTCTTTGTGTCATGTATACCTAGCAGCTCTAAATGGGGAATAACCTATGCTTGTGTTACGTAAGATAATTATGTTTCACGCACAAAAAATGGTAGAAAAGCTTACACGTGGTGGTGACAGCACCACCCGCTGCAGTACAAAAGATATTTCTTTTTTTAAAACTCGATCATTGTATCCTACGATGATTTAAGTGGGTTACAGCAAGGTTAAAACTTTGTCCTTGATAATGTTCATAACTCAAAGCTTTCTTGTAATAGTATCACATTGCTGGAGAAATGATTCCCCTTTGTAGCATCGGGGTCTTGGACATGTTTACAGACTGTGCTCTATCTCTTTTTCATTTCAGAAAGTCAGGTGAAGATAAAAACATACCTTATCTGAGGATGTTGTTAGTGAGTTAATTACTACAATCAACATAAAGATAGATCTAGCCAGACTTGTAGTGCAGGAATGTATCAATTTTATATTATTGTGGGGTTTTGTGTTGGGTTTTTTCCCCTCTTGATAAGGGGTACTGCTCAGTCTGTTTATAGAATCATAGAATGGTTTGGGTTGGAAGGGACCTTTCAAAGATGATCTATCTCCAAGCTCCTGCCATGGGCAGTGACACCTTTCACAGGTTGCTCAGAGCTCCATCCAGCCTGGCCTTGAACACGTCCAAGGATGAGACATCCTCAACTTCTCTGGGCA
>VXAD01010885.1:12612-27664 GCA_013399195.1 Dicrurus megarhynchus | reverse complement strand
GGCCCGCGCTCCCCCGGTGCCGGCAGCGAGATCTTCACGCCGGCCCACGAGGAGAACGTGCGCTTCATCTATGAGGGTGAGCGGGGCGGTGGCCGCTGGGTGGGGGGCGCGAAAGGCTCGGGGCGGCCGAGGCGAGCGGCCCCTGTCCTTGTCCCTGTCCCTGTCCCTGCAGCCTGGCAGTGCGTGGAGCGCGACCTGCGCAGCCAGATGGGCTCCGAGCGCGGCCTGGTCGAGGAGTACGTGGAGAAGATGCCGAACCCCAGCCTGAAAGGTGCGGGCGACAAGGGCATCGCACGGGCTGTGCCGGTCGGGGGGTTGCGCGCGCCGGGCGGGGGCTGTGCTGCCTCTGCCTTCATAGTCTCTTCTGTCTCCCTTGCAGCGTTTAAACCCGTCGACCTGGGTGATCTGAAGAGGAGGAACACACAGGATGCAAAGAAGTCCTAAAGCGGGTCCTCCCTGTGGGTCGGCTGCTCTCCTGAGGTCCTCAAGCAGATTTAATTTGAGATTTTGTGTTGATTTCCTCCTCTGGTCTGTTCTTCTAAAAGCCCGCGGGAGAGCCAGTCAGCTTTGGGGCTGGCTCTGAAGCTGCCTGAGGTCGAGGATGCTCAGGGGCTCACCGAGACTGCCCAGAGCCTGTTGCAAAGGATTCCAGCCCCCCGCTCATAGCTTTCTATGGCCTCAAACTGTCCTTCCCCACTTCATGCTGAGCAACCCGATCCCCTGTTCCCCTCCTGTCACTGCTCTCTGTGTTAGGCTGGGCAGGGCCGAGGCAGATGCGCTGTTGCTGTTGGATCGGGCAGCACTGGGTGTCACTTTCTCCTGTGCACCAAAGCTCCACAGCTGCTGGGGCTGGCTGACGGCAGGAGGCACAGTTGAGTCTGTTCCTGTGCCTCCAGACACAGGGGCAACGCCTGTCCAGCCCCGCTGTGCAGCTGAGGCTGGGCAGACCATAGCCAGGCTTCTCCCAGTTCCACTGTGGCAGCAAGTTGCTACCTGGGCTGCTTGCTGCCAGAGCACGTGGGCCCACATCTGAGGCCAGATTTTCTGCCTGCTTAGATCAGGCCTGGTCCCTACAGATGAAGAGAGGTGGAGCGTCAGTACCAGCCCCAGACTCCTGAGAGGTGCTCAGAGGGACCTGGGCCACCTGCAGCCCCCTGGCCTCAGTGCTCCAGCAGCCCCACAGGAGACAGTGGCCGTGGGGGCAGCCGTAGGGCTGCATGGAGCAAGGCTCAGGAGCTCCTTGCCCTGGCAACACTGCAGTTTTGTACTAACACCATTTTCCAGATATGCACCCTTGGAAGAGACCTGGCCCTTCAGCTCACTCTGGTGGGCCATTGGTGGTGGAACTGTGCCAGAGGTGCTTCCTTAAGCCACTCACTCCTGGCACTGCTTGGATGGTTCCTGTATCTTTGCCTGAGCCAGGGAGAGTGACTGTGTCAGCTTTGCCCACCTGAGCTGCTGGGCTGCTCCGTGGGAAGGGGTGGCAGCCCCCTGCCCACCTGTGCTCCGAGCTGGCGGGAATGGGGCTGCCAGGCCTGCCCAGTACCAGTGGCTGTGGGAAGGCTGCAGGGACTTGGGGCTGCCAGTACCTTTCCTTTGTTGAGTCCTTGAGTTGTACTGTACCCTTTCCTTTCTGTGGTATGTCACTTGAGGAGTGTTGTAAATAAACGCTGGTGTCCTTTTGGGGCTGCCTTGGTGTGGTGCTGCAGCCTGGCCAGCTCTGGGGCATGGACAAGGGGCAGAGAGCAGGAGCTGTGTTTATTTTTTGCAAAGGGGCCTTGGCCTTGCACTTGCTGGGGCTGTTGATTTCCCTGTGGGCAGGTGCGGTGTGTTGGCGGCACAGTGCCCTTGGGCTCGGGCAGTGCTCCGGGCAGCCAGCATCCCAGGAGCTGTTGCTGCACCAAGGATTTAAATGTTGAGACTATTAATACCCTCGTATCCTCTTCCCTCTCCTGCTTTAATGGCATTTAGGCTATACTTAGCATTTCTAGAATTTCTGCTCAAGCGCGTCTTGACACTTGCCATGACCCTGTTTACCTCCCATCACCAAAACATTCTTGCTGCTTGGTTCTGGCACAGCAAGATAGGAACTCAGCCCCCTATTGCCTCCTAGGCACGCCAGGCCCCTCATCCCTGCAGCTGCAGGCAGTGGGGGACAGGGAGTGATGGTTGTCACTGTCACAGCTCCTCTCCTTTGACTCTTCTGGTGGGATGGGCCTTGTGGTGTGTTGAGGGAGCCTGACAGGCCAGTGGGGCTGCTGTGGCTCAAAGCCCTGAGCACATACAGAGCTGTGTCCTGTGTCCAGGCAGGCTGCTGTTCAGCTGCCATGGAGCCCAGCACTGTCCCCCCTGTCTGGGCACCCATCTGGGGCCATCCCAGGTCTGCAGGACCCTTGCATGCCCCCAGCCTCTGCCTTGCTTTCCTCTGTGCTCGGGCACAGTAAAGCCAGAGGCAAAGCAGCTGCTCAAGCTCTAATGAAATGTACAAAAAACATTCTATAAGCAGGTGATTTTTATAAAGACTGATGCCAAATTGCAGGGCAAGGATGGTGAGGTGGTGGTTGTCAGTGGTGTGAGGAGTGAGGCCACAGGCCAGAGAAATCAGGCTGTTTACCTGTAAAAACCAACCTCATCAGGGTTTATTTCCCTGTGCCTTGGACACAGTGCTCTCCATTAGATTAAAGGGTGGGAGGAGGAGAGGAACGTGTTTGTGATCAAATTAAGTGGTGGGAAGAGGCCTGGCAACAGGCAGAATCGACTTAGAAGACCAATTTGTGGTGCTCAATTCCCTTGATAAAGTGGGAGCTTTCCTGTGAGGCGCCCGCCTAGGGGTGCCTGGCTGTGCTGAGGTGGGGGCACTGCCTGCAGTGCCTGGCTGTGTCGGGAAGGCACTGGCTGGAGGGCACTGCCCAGGCCACCAGTTTTGGGGCAAGGAACTGCTTCAGCCCCATTCCATGCCTTGGAACGAACTCCACAGCCAGGGACTGGCACCATGGCTGCACAGTCTCTGTAGAGGAGTCTCTTTGCTTAGGGCAGTGAGGTACTGGTATGGGCTGCCTGGAAAGGCAGTGGGTGCTTGGGTGTTCCATCCCTGGAAACACTCAGTGCCAGGCTGGATGGGGCTTTGAGCAACCTGGTTTGGTGCAGGTATCCCTGCTCGCTGCAGAGGCTGGGCCAGGGGACCTTTAAAGGCCTAGCTCTGGGACACACCTGGCTGGCACAGGTGCTGTGGGACATGCCCTGGTGCGGGCAGACATCGCGTGCTTGCACGGGGCTCCTGGGAACCGGCAGACACCGTCCCTCCTTGGGGCTGTTGGGCAACAGGGGTTGTGGGACATGGGGCAGTGCTGGGGGCTGCCCCTCAGCGCCAGGGGACACAGGACATTTCCACAGGGAGACCCCAAGGGCTGGGTCTGGCTTGGGGTCCCTGAAGGGTCCCCATCGTTATGTGGCATGCATAGGGCCACCCTTGCTGGGCAAGGTCTGGAGGGCAGCCTGGCCCCAGTGGGGTGTTGGAGGGTCCACAGTAGGGTGCTGCCACAGCAATGTTGGAGCAACAGGTGCAGGGCACGGCCCCATGCCATGACCATATTTACCTTCCCAGAAACTGCTTCGTGCTCCAGCAATTAGCCTCAATTAGGCTCATTACCACGTCAGGAAGGCCACAGTGATGGCAGCGGCTGTAGGGCCGTTGGCTCTGCGGGGGCTGCCTGGGCCGCTCTGGCACAGTGGCTGTGACCAGGGTAATCCCTGTCCCTCTCTCCATTCCTGTCCCCATCCCTGCACTTGGGGGCCTGGGCAGACCCCCAACCCTGTGCTTCCCCCCCCTCGCCCGTTTCCGCCACAGTCCCTGTGTCCTGACAACCCCACGGTGCTGTTGCCACTGCCCTACCACCCTGAGCCCCGCAGCCCAGACCCTCTGTCCCCTGTCTCTGCTGCTCCCATCCCCGCTGCCAGCAGTGCACTGGCTCTTGGGCGCTGGGTCCTGCTCGGCCGGGACAGACAGCAAGCTGTCGAGTAAACAGAGGAAATTTACTGTGTGCTGGGCTGGGCTCTGCTGCCGGAGCCAAGCTCTGCGTGGCCTGGGCCATGGCTTCCTTCCCCGTGCCACGCCAGCCTTGCTGATGCCTCGCTGCGGTCTGGGACCCTATCGCCCGCAGCAGACAGCGTGGCTCCTGACGGCTGGCGTGGGTGGCAGGGCCATGGCCATGCGGTGCGGGTGATGCTGCGACAGGGTGGGATTTACCGAGGAGCGGCCGCCTGCCCGGTGCGGCTGTTTACTGTGTGGGGCTGCCGGGGCACAGCTCCAACTCTCACCCCCTGCTCAGCACGTGCCCTGTGCCGGGCTGTGTGCGGGGCTTGGACAACCGGGGACCGTCGCTCGCTCGGGGCCAGGTGGGGCGGAGTGATGGATGATGGGCAGTGCCCATGGCCAGGTCCGTGGGCGGTGGGGGTCATGGCAGAGCGGCTGTCCGTCCCGCCGCCACCCCTCAGGCAGGGTGAATCCAGCCGGGGAGTAGCACCGGCCTAATCCCCACACACCAGGCGATTGTGGTTCCCAAAGCTGCGGCATCCGGGCTTAGCGCTCATGTGCGCAGCACAAGCCTCTTAGGGCACCGCTGTGACCCCGCCCCGGCCAGCCCGGCCTGTTGGCACAGGGGTCTTGCAACCCCACACCCCACTGCTGCTCACGGAGTTCAGCGCTGCCGGCGGCTGCTGCCCAGCCATGGCCTGGGCCAGCGACCGGGAGAGCGGGGGTGCCGCGGGCAGAGCCAAATGATTTAATTAAGGGCTCCTGGCAGCGAGAGGACAGAGCCGATTAGCGGCAGAGGAAAGCGCGTGCTCGGGGAGTTGGAGCCCCGACCGGCAGCGCCGCAGCGGCTGCTGCTGCATGTCTGCCCCACTCACTTTTGTGGCACCGTGGGGCAGGCAGGGGGGCAGCAGGGCTGCTGGGCTGGGGGTCAGGCACTAGGGCAGTCAGTGGGGATGTCTTCTGGTGCAGCCCATTCCTGCCAGGTGACTCAGCTCCCTATCCATGGCTGTGGCCATCATCCGTGGGGTGCTTGGGAGCATAGTCCACACATGTCCAATGTCCCCAGTCCCCACAGCCCACAGGGAGGCACACACGGAGCTGGCCCTGCAGCCCGGCACGGGCCCACACCTATTTACAGATATGACAGATAAATTACAGCACTGTGCACAGGGACTCGAAGGCGCACGAGAGCAGCACCACAGGACAAACTCCCACCCCCACAGATCCCCCTGACCCCAGAGTTCCCCCTTCCAGGGGTCCAGGTCCCATTTGCCTGCCTCATTGTGTCCATTGTCCGTGTGCCCAGCGCAGCACCCTCACCAGGGCGGCAGGTCCCAGTGCCCGCCAGCACCTGGGGAGGACGGGGCAGGGGACGGCGGCATCCCAGCAGCTCAGCACAGCCCTCCCACCTGGCTGCGGGCTCAGAAGTGGCTCTCAGCCGTGGTCTCAGGAAATTCATAGCAGTGGTGATGGCTCCCCAGAGCGAGGTGCTCGGCAGTGCTGCGCCCACTCCTCTCCGGGCGTTGGGAGCTGGGGTGGGGGGCCAGGCTGCGCCCCAGCCCATTGGCGCAGCCACTCACCAGCTGGTGCTTCTCGCAGGTGCTGCCGGCGCCATTGCGGGCGCTGGGTGCATGGCTGTAGGTGTGCTTGTACTCCTCAGCCAGGTCCTTCCCCAGCTTCCAGCGCTGCCACCGCTTCAGCAGCTCTGCCTGCACCTGTGGACAGCAGCTGTCAGTGTGATCCCGTGCCCCTGCTGCCCATGCCCCCGCTGTCCTGCTCACCTCCTTGTTGACAAAGCAGTAGAGAATGGCCACCAGCATTCCCTGGGAAGAGGGAGGAGAGGTGTGAGGTGCATAACCAGACCTCAGTCTAGTCCCTCCTGAGACTGTCTTCTCATGGAGGGCTGATCCTGCGAGGGCTGGGCTCACCTGGAAGGAGCTCAGGAAGAGGTCGAAGAAGAGCTTGATGTAGCGCAGTGTGCCCTGGGCGTGCTCGTCTGTGATGAAGGCGAAGACCACCTCGTGGATGCCCAGCAGTGGGATCAGCGTCAGTGTGGACTTGGCCAGCCTGTGGGACGGGGTCACCGGGTGGACACGCATGCGTGTGCACCGTGGGAGCGCAGGGTGAGCCACATCCAGTACCCACCTGAACTTGTAGTCAGTGTAGCGCATCTGGTGTGCACGGAGCTTGGAAACAAGGATCTGAATAATGCGGATGAAGATGAAGAAGTTGATCTGCAATGGAACGGAGTGAGCCATCAGGGGCACAGGCAGGGCCAGAGGCAGGGGCAGACAGGACAGCTCTGTCCCCCTGCCCTCGGCAGCCCCTCTCACAGCCATCTTGGGGCCGAGAAGGGGCTGCAGTGGGCTCACCAGGATGGCCAGGAACACAGGGAAGCGAAGGATCCACCAGAAGCCCATATTGTTGTTTGTGGACCAGCACCTGCAGAGTGGAGGGATGGGGACTGCCAGGAAGCCCCTTGACCAGGCAGCTGCTGGAGTCTGGCATGGCATTGGCAGCCTGAACCAAACAAGCACTAAAGCCCAGTACCCTGCTCCTTGCATGGGCAATGGTGTGGAGTCTCTCCAGGGCCATCACAACATCCCTACAGTTCCACATGCACCTACCTGCGCCCTGTGCCCCCCTCCATCCAGCAGCAGGAGCTGGTACTCACTGTATGTTTTCATAGAGGAACTTCACGATGACCCAGGGAATGAGGAACAGCATGGGCGCCCCTGAGGGTAGATGGGCAGAGGACAAGTGAGGCACAGTGGGGGTCAGGGGTCAGGGGGCCAGCCCACCCACACTCACCCCAGCCGATGCACAGGTAGAGGGTGAAGTAGCTCCTCTCGGAGAAGACGGCCACCACCAGCAGGTTATGCAGGTAGATGCCTTCCACCAGCAGCCAGCAGTAGTTGGCCACGATGCCGTACTGCATGAAGACCGTGGCTGCCCGGCAGCCTGCAGCTGCCTGTGGGCAGGGTTCAGGGCTGCAGCACTGCCTCTGTGTGTGTGCCTGTGTCCCCAGCCCTACCAGTGCCACCAGACCCCAGTCTCACCAGTGCCCCCAGACCGGCCAACCCCCAGCCCCACCAGCACTGCCTGTCCCTGTCCCTGCCAGTGTGCACTGACCTCGTCGCTCAGCCAGACTTGTACGTTGTAGCCGTCGATCTTGTCGCTATAGTGGGTCTTGAGCAGGGCGTCGATGACCAGCACAGAGACACCCTTCAGGATGAAGGAGGCGAAGAGGTTCATGTGGATGTAGTTCCTCATGCAGTGCAGCTTGCTGCAGATGTGGGGGCCACTGTCAATGCCTGTGCACGCCTCCACCTGCCCACCCTCTGGACAGCAATGCCCGAACTCCCACCTGAAGCCCAGCAGCAGGGCCAGGGCAAGCAGCAGTGCACACAGGGACACAGAGTAGCCCACAGTGTACATCACCTTGAAGCTGCCATAGGTCTTGGCAAATTTTTCCTGGAAGAGGAGGGAGCAAGTGAGGGCAGGGGCAGACAGGGGGGCAGGCAGGGGGGCAGGCAGGGACCCCCACACCCCTGCTGCCCAGGTCTGCCCACCTGCGCCTTTAGGTCCTCGTCATCCTGCTCACACTGTGTGGCATCGCGCAGGGACTGTCCCCGTGGCCCTGTCACCCACTGTCCATCTGGCCCACAGGTCTTGAAGACATGTCTGTGCTTCACTGTGAGGGGAGGGGATGGTGGGGTATGCCAGCCCCAGCGCCCCTGCAGGCAGCGTGCACTGGCCCAGGTGTGACTGCCTGCAGCAGCACACGCACACACTGCACAGGGGCACACACCTCACAGGGGCACACACCGCACAGGGGCACACACGTGTGAACACATCACACAGGAGCACACACCGCACAGGGGCACAGACGTGTGAACACATCACACAGGGGCACACACCGCACAGGGGCACACGCACATGCGCCTCCCGGTTGTTACCTTTCTCGTACCAGGGCAGGAACCAGGGGCAGGGCACGCTGGCTGTGCTGTTGGGCATCGTGTCGGGCCAGCATGAGAACTTGTCGAAGGTGCGGTTACAGACCAGCTCTGCAGAAGGACAGGAGTTGGTGGCGCTTTGGCCTCACCCTCTCTCTGGGTGCCAGGACCTCCACTGGCCCCTCTGCTCTGTCCCCCATCCTGCTGGGAC
Source organism: Dicrurus megarhynchus (assembly GCA_013399195.1). NCBI lineage: Eukaryota > Metazoa > Chordata > Aves > Passeriformes > Dicruridae > Dicrurus > Dicrurus megarhynchus. Next base: position 19,464 of record VXAD01010885.1, on the reverse strand, counting down.
CCTGTGTTGGCTCCTCTGCCCCATTCCCATCTCAATAGGACCATGTCCACATCCCATCCCACCAGAACCCCACTGGACCCCCCACAGGCACTGACCTGTGGGCGCAGGCAGGAGGCTCATGTTGCGCTGGCACTCTTCGCTGTACTCCTTCCATCTCTCAACAACATTATCTGTGATCTGGGCAGAGGGACCCTGGGGGCACCAGGGAGCATCACCCATCACGTGTCCTGCTCATAGGGGCCACCATGCTGTGCCAGGCAGTGACCCTGGCCTGGGGACAGCCACAGGCGAGTGCAGGCTAACATGCCATGCCATGTCTTGTGGATAGCAGGGCAGGCAGAAAGGGGCATCAGCTTCTGTACCACATGCCACAGTGAGGGGCTGCAGTGGGATGGGGTGGATCGGTGGCAGTCCTGTGTGGGTAGCAGGCTGAGCACAGGCACAGCACCCTCATGTGGGACAGCCCATCCTTACCTGGAAGCAGAGCAGCAGCACCAGGAGGGTGAGAAGATGTGGCTGGGACATCCCTCCTCTGGACCACATGCATGGGACACAGCACAGGGCACACGGCTTCCTATTGGCCCTCAGCAGCTTCTCCACCCTGGTGGTGACGGCCCTGGTATGTGGGCAACCCTGTGCAAGATGCCCAGTCACAGGGACTCCTGGGACAGAGCTGGGGGACATGGGGCTGGGGCAGGTGGGGTTGGAGGGGGCCGCTTTGGCACAGAGCCAGCACCAGTCATGGTGCCACACTCCTGTCCCCATCCTCACCTGACCCTGCTTGGTGTTCGCATTCAGCTATTTGTTCGCTCATTTTCACACCAAGCACCTGTATTATCCTCCCCACCAAGCCCACCAAGCCAATTTCAGCCCCTGCATGGCTGGAGTGCAGCAGCAGTGCTGCCTTCAGACCCCTATGGAAAACCTGGGCTGGTGCCTCCCCACACTGCTGCTGGGACCCGGCTCCGCATCGTTGCTAAGTTCTGAGAATGCAGGACTCCCATGGCAGAAGGGACCCCTCCTCACACCTGAGCACCCTCTCAGGCAGAGGCTGGCACCTAGACCCTGTCTCCATGGTTTCTCATGCCTGGGCCTCTAACACCCAGCCATGGTCTGGCAGCAGCACCCACTGTGGATGGCAGTGGGCAGGGAGCCACTGACAGCATGGGGGCCATTAACCCACAGGGATCCTGGCTTGTGGGGCTGCCGTGGCTCTAGGACAAGCTCAGCTGGGCTGTGCCCCTGTGGGTCCATCACCCCCAGCTCCAGCCAGTGATGTGGGGCCTTGCCTGACATGGTGTCCGGGTGCTCCACAGACTGTGGCTCACGAGGTGCCATAATTCCCTCCATCCCCCTAAGCCGGTTATGGGGCTCCTGAGCAGGATTTCGGCTCTTCCCACAAGGGCCCATTCTGGCAGCAGCCCCATGGCACGGCATGGCTGTGTGGGGTAAGGGCAGCTGAGCTGGGGGGGATGGGATTGACAGCAGTGCCAGTGCCACCACAGGCACTACAGCATCACCCCCAGCCCCTGGGCTCCCCCAGGCACCAGCCAGAGCGTCGTGCTCCCCAACCAGTTCTGCTCCCAGGGCTCGCTGCTCTGCCTGTGCCTATTTTTATCCCTGGGAAAGTCGTGTTTCCTCCATCCGTGCAGACCCACTTGCCATGTCGCAAGTGGCTGCCGGAGAAGCTCATTAATCAGCGCATGGGGCTCCAGATGCAGCTCGGGGAGCAGGACCTGCAATGGCCTTATTTAGCCAGTCCCAGGACAGAGGGAACTGTCTCCTGGGACAGTTCTCACTGGGTGGGCTCTGTGAATAGGGCACCTTTGTTGGGTGCCCACTAGCCACCTGACCATTCCAGAATCCCTGTTTTTGTCATCACCCCAGCCCCACTCCAGCAACACTGCTGCCCCCCAGCATCCCAGTACTAGTCCCCCTCCCATCCCACCTTAGGATCCTTGTCTCTTTCTTCCCACACCCCCATGCCAGCATCCCTGTCCTTGTCCCCCTGCTAGCTTGATCCTGCCATCCCTGTGCCCCCCTCCAGCCCCACATCATCCCTACCTGTTCCATCCCGCTGCCACCCATGTCCCAGTCCCACAGGAAGATCCCAGTGCCTGTCCCTGGCCAAGCATCAGTCCCTGCCCTGGTTGGGAATGCTACTCCAGGTCCATGGGTCACAGTGACTTGCTGCCAGCCCCTCTGCGCAGCCGGGGAACAACTTTGGGGCAGAGGTGTCGCTATTTTTAGTTGCTGCAGTGGGATTTAGCAGCAGGGAGGCCTCTGCCCTGGACTCCCCCCATCTGGCAGCCTCTTCCCGGCCCTGGCCCCACTGTGGCCAAGCCGGGCAGACTGCACTGGGTGAGGGGTCCTGGCACAGGGGCCAGTCATGCTCCTCGCCCCAGCACGGGTCTTCCCCCTCACCCTGCCCAGGCCCTTTGCCCCAGCTGCCTGTGGCGCTGCACAACCATGGCACCATGCCGGATCCCCGCTACCCACAGGACGAGGGGTCCCTGCAGACAGGGAGGGGGCTGTTTCCAAGCAGAGATGTGGGCATGCAGGAGTAGCTGTGGACCAGCTCTCCCTGGTCTGGTGCCAATGGGCAATGGCAGAGAGGGAGCAGTGGCTCTGTGTGGTGAACAGCAGGATCTGGGGTGGATGGGACCACTGGCAGCTCAAGCACCCGCTGGAGCTGGCACTGCCCAGCAGCAGTGCCTGCAGTGCTTGGGGTAGAGGCTCTACCAGCTGGACATGATGCAGCCCCTCTCAGCTGAGCCTGGGTGCCAGAGACAGCACTGCACAAGGGACCTGGCCTCACATCCTCACCACTTCCTCTCACTCTTCTGTGCCCAACTGGCTCCCAGTGCCACATTCTCTGCCCTGGCACCTCATCCCCAGCTGGTGCCAGGCTTTGGGGGATCCCTCACCACACCAAGTCATGGGCAGTGGGTGGAGGGTGCCTGGCCTGTGAATGGGTGCCTCTGAGGGGCTGCAGTGCACGACAATGGGTGTCCAGGGGACTTTTGCCCCATGCTGGTGTTGGACAATGTGGCATGTTCCTATGTCACAGTTCTGTGGCTGCTGACCCTCATGGAGCCCAGGCTGCAAACATCCAATATGTCTCCACTTGGAGCCATAGCCATGAAGGAGAGACCTTGTGCCAGGAGAGCAGGAACAAGGAACCAGCACTGGGATGGCTACATGCAACGCCACTGCTGGTAGCCCCAGCACTGGGGGCCAGAGGGGTCAGACACAGGCACCATCATCTGTCCTCAAGGTGGTGGGAGCAGGGCTGTCGCTGGCATCTGCATTTGCCTTTCCCAAGCCAGCAGTGCCAACCCCTGCAGCCACAGGGGCAAAGCAAGGACCCCCCTTCCCCTTGACTGGTGTCCCTGTGGCCCCCAGATGACCTATAGCTCATGGCAGCTGCCATTGGCCCCAGGGTGGTCAGGAGGCGGGCACCAGCCTGGGCAGGGTGCAAGGCAAACTGAGGACCTGGGTGCACTGCTACCATGGCATTGCACCAAGACTTAGGGAACACATGGGAAAAGGCTTGTGTTGGGATTTTGCTCCCCACTGCTGGGTGTGCAGCCTCCCTGCTACCCTGCAGCAGCTCTGTACCAGCATGGACCCTCACAGTCGGCTGAGTACCCAGCCCTGCCTAGGAAGAGACTCTCTCCTCATCCCACCGTGGTCAGTTTCCCCTGGGGATTTTGCCACCCCAGCCCCCCTGGCTTTGCTGCCATCACACGTGTGAGAGAATGAGCTCCACATCTGGGGCCACTGCGGCTGGTAGTCACGTGGATCAGTGGCTTGGTAAAGTCTCCATGGGACACTCATGGGCATCTGCAACGTGACCTGGGAGCACCTCAGCACAGCCACAGCCCTGCACAAGTTCTGCGAGGCTGGTGCAGCCCCCCAGACCCTGGTCCCACAGGACTCTAGCCTCCCTGGTGGGCTGGGCACCTGGGCTCCTGTGAGCACGGCCCTGCACCCAGCACAGCCCTGTTGGCTTGGAGGCAGCTGTGGGGGCTGTGTGGCCTCTGGACACAGAGATTAGCCCCCCGTGCGCTAGTGCAGTGCTTTCCACGGCTGGCTTGGCTTGGAGCATGGAGCTACATGCTAGCACGGCAGGGGCTTTGGCACTTGGCAGGGGAGGGGATGGTGCTGGGCCAGAGCTGATGCAATGCCAATGCCAGCCTGGCCCTGCAGATGCTGCTCCACTTTCCACCCAGGACCATGGCAAGTGAGGCAAGGCTAGGGGAGACGGACGTGGCAGGAAGGCCCAGGAGGTCTGTCCTGCACCGTCCCTGCCCTGTGTCCGTGCCCAAAGCTTGAGGATGTTTCCTACTCCCCTTCTCCATTCTTTCCTTGAGAACTGAGCACAAGGAACTTTGGCAGCAGAGAAGCAGCTGAGCAGCCCGGAACAGTCCTTGTGCTGCAAGACTGTGGCTTGTTTGCACAGAGCTACATGATTGCTACATGGAAGCCCTGAGCAGCCGCACGTGGAGAGAGCCGACGTCACCAGGCACCGGTGATGTCGGATTCTGTGTCACCTTGGACCAAGAAAACCCAAACCAGCCCTGACAGTGTTTTTGTCAACAGCAGCACAGGATGCAAAGAGGACAAATGCTCTTTGCATCACCTCCACTACCACCCGGTCACCACAAGGCATGGTCAGGGGGCACCTGCACAACTGCCCTGTACCAAAGAGGGACCGTGACACAGCCTGGCAGCAGCCAAATGACCTTGCTGCCCAGCTGGCTCTGGCAAGGGGACGCTGAGCCGCACAGCACTTCATCCCTGGCTCAAGGAAAGGGGTGTTTTTGCTCATCACGTTGCATGAAAACCTATGAAACACAGAAGGAAGGCAGAAGAGGCACGGTGTGACACGTGTGGTTAGCATGTCACAGGGGAGGCACAGGGCTGGGAAAAGCCTAGGAAAAGGTCAGTGCAGACAGGCTAGTGCACACACTCCCCTGCGCTGGGAGCTCCACACCCGCCTCCCCAGAGCAGCAGATCTGCAGCCCTGGGTACAGCCAGACACCAGCCCCAGCAAGGCAGGGGGTGCTGCAGGGGGCACACATACCCAGCCGTCCACTGGCACCTGCTGTGCACAGGCATGTGCACTAGACCCCAATGCTGGGGTAGATAAACAAGGACAGATCTCTGGCCATAGGGATGCAGGACAAAGCAGGACGCAGTGGTGGAGCACAGGGGGACGGAGCTGAGCAGCCATCCCGTCTCCCCTGTGTCTGGCTTCCCCTGACCCTGCCTGGCACAGCGAGGTGCATGGAGATGCTGTGCCCAGTGGCTGGTTTTAGCCCTGTGCTGCTGATCAGGGTTTGTGGTCACATTTTTTCATTAACTATTTTTAATCCACATTTTGCCTATTCTCCGTTCAGCCTTTTCTCTTTTCCCCTCTCTAGGCAACAGAACATAAAAAAAAAATGCACCGCAGTGTGCAGAAAGGAGCAGGATTGGTGGGAAGCACAGGAGCTGACAGCTGGGGCAGCACTAACACGCCGACGAGGGGTCCTGCAGGCCCTAAATTTTCCTGCTGATGCGCAGATAAAATCACTGGGGCAATCACTGAATTTGGAGTGGGTCAGGACACCCGCGGCAGGCGCTGCATGGGGCAGAGTGCTGTGCCGCGGGATGGACGGCAAGGGTTGAGCAGAGCAGATGCTCTGTCCTCAGCCCACCCTCTGTGAGGGGAGCAGGCTGACCCCCGCCGTCCCTGCTTCCCTCACCACCCCGAGGGAAGTGCAGTGCCGGGCAGAGGGGACCTGCAGCAGCTTTGGAGATGCACTTGCAACCAGGAGGACGGCAAGGTCACATACCCGACATGTCCTGGTTAAACAAAGCCATTTACCAACACCGTGTTGACACAGCAGAGCTCGGGACAGAGTCACAAAGGGCACTCGCACCAGGCCCCCGTAACACCCAGAGATCTTGGGGAGAGCTGGGAACTGGCAAAAGTGTCCGCTGCTTCGGCCCCTCGGTAGGAGACCTACGGGCACTGCTGTGCCCACAGCGGGGAGACCACGCGCGTCCCACCCCGACTAAGGGCTGCTCCGGGAATTGCTCCCAACGCGACGCAGTTCAGCTGGTATCGCTGGCCGAGGGCTCGCCACAGCCAGGGCAGAGCCCAGGGGTGCTGTGAGCCTGACGGCAGAGCCCCTGCCCAGGGACGCCAGCGGCAGCGTCCTGCTGGAATCTCAGGCCCAGAACACCCGTCACCGAGGGGCTCCTTTTCCCCGGCGCCCAGCATCGGGGCGGCTCTGGGAGCTGCTGCTCTGGGGTCCCGGGGCTCGACTCGTGGCCCCGGGGTCGCGCAGTCGTCACTCGAATCCACATCCCCGCGACGGGGCGTGCAACATCCCGAGCCGAGACCGCGGCTATGGGTGCTCCCTGCCCTCCTCCCTCCCTTCCCCGTACCTGTCGGGGCTGGGCTCGCGGCGGCTCCCGAACGCATCTCGGGACCGGCGGGGACCGGGTCCGGCGCGCTCGGCGAAAACTTTCGCGGAGCCGCGACGGCAGCGGCTGTGGCGGCTCAGGGGGAGGGACCGGCTCGGGGGGAGGGACCACGGGCGCGGAGCCGCGTCCCACCGCCCCGCTCCTCCCGCCGGCACGAGGGGGGCGCAGCCCGGTGCCCCAGCCCCTCCCGGGTGCTCGGCGCTGCCCCCCGCATCATCGGCGGTCGCTCCCGGGAGCTGCGGGAGCGCCGCGATGTCCCTGCCGCTTGGTCACCCGTCGCCGGCTTCTCCGCCCCGCCCCACTCCCGGGCACCGGCTCGTCTCGCCGGCGGGGACGGACGGAGCGGCGGGGGCAGCTAGACCGCGCCAGCCC
>VXAD01010885.1:0-12583 GCA_013399195.1 Dicrurus megarhynchus | reverse complement strand
CGAGGGAGCGGGCCGGGGGTCCGTTCCCCGGAAGGTTTCCCCGGTCCCAGCTCGCCGCCCGCTCCTGCCGTGCCCCGAGCTGGCGGCCCCGCCGCGGGAGCGCGGGCTGCTCGGACCCTCAGCGACCCGGACGGATCTCGGCCGCGCCGCCGCGAGCCGCCTCGACACCCGCGCTCTGGCCGCCGCCGGCGGTGACGGGTCGGTGTTTGCCGCCGCTGTCCCGCTGCAGGTAAACACAGCCCAGAAAGAGCAACGCACCGGGACCGCCTGGCTGAGGCTGAAGAGGGATGCGGGGGAGCCCCCGGCGAGGGGGTGCCCTGTCCCGGCCTCCCAGCACGAACACATTTACCTTGGGCCATGCAGGACGTGTCGGCCATGCCGGCCGTGGTAGCACTGTTACAGGCAGCATGTACGCCGGTAGCCCACTCAGCCCAGCCCCGGCTCCCCGGGGCCCCCAGAGCTGCCTCCGTCGGGGTCCCACTCTGCGCGGCCGCCGCTGGCTGGAGGTCCCCGTGGGTGTGGGCAGAGGAGCCCAGCGAGTGTCTTGCCATTGCACGGGGATCGGACCCACGGCTGCCCCGCCGGAGATGGCCCCGGCACCCTTCCAGGTCAGGATGGGGGCTTTGGGGGAGGAGTGGCAGCCCCCAGCCCTACCTGCTGGGGCCAGAGATGTGCCCTGGGGGAGCCCCTGCAGGCAGCTGCCGGGACCCTGGCAGAGGACAGGGTGGGACCAGGGGGAAGCCAGCACAGAGACGGCCACAGGCTGCTGCCAGCCCCATGCTCTGTGATGCTCAAGAGATAAGCAGCGCCCTCGCACTGCAGCTGTGGGCGCTATGCTCGCGGCTGTGTCTGGCACATGCTGTCCTGGCAGTGTGACTGCTGCAGCTCAGCTGCCACAAGGGATGTGGTGAGCGGGTACGCGCACACCGGGAGCGCAGGGCTGGCGCAGCTGGTGGGACCACAGCCCAGCTGGAATGCCCCTGCCACCGGCCGTCACGGGCCTGAACAGGGCTCTGTGCTGCTGGGGGACCATGGGCTCCATGCTGGCCCTTTGCATGACACGGAGCAGCACCCGTCAGCCCCAGGAGCAGTGCTGCAGGACCTGGGGGATGAGGAAGCACAGCCTGGCAGGGCAGCCCCCAGCTACTTGTGAGGAGAGGGCCCAGCTCCCTGAGCACTCACCTGCCCATGGCCTCTGCTGGGGCTGGGCATAGGCCCAGCGTGGTGATGCCAGTTAGCATCATTAGGCCTTGTTAAGGTGACGAGCTTTCACTGCTCTGCTGTGCCAGTCTGCCTCTGTTCAGTCTGCCGGAGCCCAATTAGTGTCACATCCAGGAGGCAGCTCCCGCAGAGGTGACGGGCGCCCTTGGCACAGCCCTACCCTGGAGCTGCTGTCCAGCTGAGACTGGGCACAGCTTGGCGCAGGCCTGGCTGTGGAGTCTGCCCACAGCTCCCTCTGCACACAAGGCCAGGGGTGCTGGGCACAGAGAGAGGTGAAGACCCCCTACCTGGCACAGTGCCAGGGGCCAAGCCTTGCTACCCTCCCTCAGCTCTGGGAGGCTCAGCTCCCAGCCCAAGCCCTGAGCAATGAAAAGGGGGTGCAGCATATCTCCCTTCCTAACAGGATAGCAGGCCCTGTACACATTCACTCTTTATTATACATTAAAGTCTCAGATATTCCAGTTGGTTCCTTGGGGCCAGCACACACAGGGGTGCACATGGTGGAGGGGCTGGTGCTCACAGCCCCCACACACTGGGAGGGTGGGGTGAGGGGCTTTGAGGTATGGGGGTCTGCCCAGCCCCAAGGTGAGTGAAGCCGCAGAGTGGTGGGGGGATGCCCCCACAGAGGCCAGATGCAGTGTGGGGTAGGCGCACTGTGGTAAGCGAGTGCTGGGTCCCCGAACAGGCATTGCCAGGCCCTGCCAGAGCCAGGCCATGTGCCCCACCATCACTGGTATGAGGCACAATCCCTGAAAAGCCCAGCAGCCAGTGGTGCTGGGGAGTTTCGGCCAAGCAGAAGCAGAGGGTGGGAGGCCAGGAGCAGGGCAGGAGGTCCAAGCTGCCCTGGGGTTAGGGAGGAGCACGGGGGCTAAAGGCAGACAGAGGACAGGGCCTCACACACACTGCCCCAAGCCCCAGCCCCACAGCCATGGGGTCAGCAGCCCCCCCAGCCCCATGGGCTCTGTGATGAGGTACAGAGCCAGGCATTTGATCTCCCTACTCCCTGAGACAGCACAGTCCTGCTTCTGGGGCACATCAGGGACAAGGCTGAGGGGGGGGGCAAGGACAGAACTCAGGGCCGGTAGGGGAGTGGGAAGACAGAAGAAAACCCCACAAAAACCCCCAAAAGCAGTAGTGCAGAGGTGGAGATGCTGAGAATGGGGGTGAGAGGAGAGACAAGTTTGCAAGGGGGGGTTGGCCACAGGTGCTGGCAAGGCACAGGAGTGGAGTCGAGGGGGAACAGCACTAACCCCAGAGAGCAGAGAGGAGTTCTGGGATCTTGGAGGTGACCCACACACTCTCCCCCCTGGGGCAAGGCAGGGTCTGGTCCCTCTGACTCAGGTGGTCACTTTGATCCCAAAGTATTTGCGCAGCTGCTCCAGGAAGAGAAAGGTGAGAATGGTCTGAGGAACGAGCCGGACAGCAGCAGGAACGAAGCCCTGGAAGGGGACAGTGAGAAGGGGGAAAGTCAGTGTGTGCCTGCCACTGGTTGTCCCAGCAGCCCAACCCTGGCAGCAGCACAGGTGGGCAGGTGTGGGTCAGCACTGGCCGGGCACATATTGTGGGCTGCAGAGCAGGTGCTGTCACATCATGGCCACCACGGTGCACACAGGTCTAAGCACCATGTGCTCCACACATCAGTGCTGGCATCTGCACTGCTGTTTGGGAGCTCGATGGGTGCAACAGGGCCACAGCTGTGGTGCCTGGGCCCAGACTGAGTCCCATTGAGGCCAGGGTTTGCACTACCTCGGGGCCAAGCCCAGGCTGGGCAGACAAAGGCCTGATGCAGGAAGCAGCTGGGCTGCCACAGCAGAGCCTGGAAGGCCCCCTGCCCCAGGACAGTTCTGGACCACAAGCTCTGCTCCTAGCTCGGGCCAGCCTGCCCCATCCCATGCACCCCCAGCCAGGTACCTTGTAGAAGGCGAGAGGTCCGAGCTTGGCAGTTTCCATGGCACAGTGGGTGACACTCTGGAGTGAGAGGGTGAGACATGAGGTGGGAGGGGCTGTGAGGCAGAGGTGGCACATAGAGACGGGAGGACAGGCAGGAGGTGGGCAAGGTGGGCAACTCACCCGGTACTCTCCGTGGGAGTTCATGAGGCGGGTCTTGAGCACATCCAGGGGCTGGCACAGCAATGTGGCACACCCACCCTGCAGAGAGTCAGCCAAGTCAGGAGACCTCAGTGCCAACAACTGCTGTGGTCACTGGAGTGACTCACAGCCGCACTGGGACTAGACCCCAGGCCAGGAGCCTGGGCTCCTGTGCCCGGCCCTGCTCCACCGAGCCCAGAGTGGCAGGTCTGGCAGCCCCAGCCTGACACTCTGAACCTGGCTGCAGGCAAACCCAGCCCCTGCTCTGCCCCTGCAACCCCGGCCCTACTCACAGCAATGAAGCTGGACAGGAAGTGAGTGAAGACGTTGTCTGACAGCAATCCAGTTGCGAGAACCAGCTGCTTGGCCTGGTCATAACAGGAAAGCTGCAGAGACATGGTGAATCAGTGACATATTCCCCCTTCTTTGCCACACCAGGGACCATCCTAGTCCCTACCTTAGTCACCTACTGCCCAGAAGAGCTGTCCTACCTGCCCAACAGTAACAAGGGCCCCGCGGCAGGATGCCACCGATGCTCCTGAGAAGAGTTTCTTCAGGCCCTCTGTGGACAGACAGATTTGGATCAGCACAGTTCTCTGCCATCACTCACACTCCATTCCCCCTGGAGCCTCTTTCCATGCCCAGTCTGCGTCCCCAACTCCTCACACAGCTCTGCTTGAAGCACACCATAGCAAACAGGCTGCAGGAGTAGGGAGTCCTTCAAAACAGCGTGACCCTGCCTCTGCTCATCCCCTGTTCCACCTGCTCCACCCTCCTGCGCTTTTCTGTTGCAGCTCCGAGCAGGTCACCCTTTCCCACCAAGCATGTGCAGGCTGCCAGGCTCCGCCAGACCTTGCTCAGCCCCTGCCCCAACCAGACAATGTGGAGGTGCCAGACCCTGCACTCCCCTGGACTCCCCCAGCCCCAGGGGCATCCCCCGGCCCCTCTCCCTGCCCCGGCTGAGAGAACTTCCAGGGTAAGCCCTGCCCCGGCACCTGCTAGGACACCGGAGCAGGCTCACCCACACGGCTGGCACGGCCTCACCTTCCCGGAGGACACGGTACATGCCATCCAGGGCATGGGAATAACTGGAAGGAGCGAGAGGGGAAGGGGTCAAGGCCCGAGGCTCCCCCGCACGGCGGCAGCCCCGCTGCTCCCCCCGGGCACCGGCGGCTCCCGGGGCGGCGGCCCCGACCCGGACCCCACCGCCCCCGGTCCGGGTGCTCGGGCCGTGCCGCCGGTGCGGTGCTGCCCCCCCGCGGCCACGCGGACCCCCGGAGCGCCGATCCCGTCCGACCACCTCCACGCCGTCCCACCGGCCCCTCCAGGCCTCCCNCGGTACCCACTGTCCCCTGCAGCACTGGGGACCCCAGCCCAGGGCAGTGGAACTGTGTTGCCCGTTTACAAAGGGCCAAGAAAGTTGCCTCCAGTCCCACTGCCCCTGAGGGTCACACACGGCTGGGGGCGGTCACTAAAAGGCAGAACAGGTCTGGCCACCCTGGGCACAGAGCTCCTGGCTCACTGACCCCAGGGCAGGCTGGCCAGGAGAGATGTCGGGAGCACCCCAGCACCACCCACCACCCCAAATGCCGTCATGCACTGGCCAAAAGCCCCGGTCATGCAGACAGGACTGACCTGACATTCACCATGTCCGCTGGGGTCCCCACAAACCCACCAGTGAAACCTGTGGCCAAGGAAGAGTTGGATCAGGGTCTTATCCATCCTGAGGGAGCCAGAGCCAAGGGCCCCACTGACTGGCTCACCTCCTGCTGCAGCCAACAGCACTTTCTGGTAGAAAGGGGGAGGCCCCTGGTTGCCCCGGCCCAGGTAGTTCTTCGCGGTCTCATAGATGCCAAAGCGAGTCAAGGAATATGTCATCTGGATGAGGGGGAAATGAGCGACTGTGTCCCTGGCACGGGGCAGCTGGTCAGCTGCAACACATGGGGCAGGAGCTCTGCACACTCACCTGCCGGCACAGTGAGGCACTGAGCCCATTGTAGAGAGCCAGGAAGCCATCGGTGCGGATCACGTGCATCGCCATCCCCATCATCCGCATCTTCACCTCCTGCTGCGTCTGCAGGTGGACCTGGGGCAGAGTGCAGCAGCGTCAGCCCAGTGCCAGACTGGGCAGGGATGGGAGCACACTGAGCAGAGAGCAGGTGTGGATTTGAGCATGTGTCAGGTTAACAGCACTTGCACAGGAGTCAACAGCAATAGCTCTGGGCTCCCCACACCTGAGCCAACAGCAATAGCTCTGGACACCCCACACCAGACTGCCCCAGTCTGGCACTAGAGGGGTGGAGGCAGTGAGGGAAAGAGGAGTGCCCAGGCACCTGCCTGCAGCACCTCCCAGGCCCTGCCCTCAACAGGCGGCCCCAAGGTGAAGGGTGGCGCCTGCTCTTCTGAGCCACCTCAGGGCGGAGGTGGTGTGGTGGTGGAAGGTATGTGTGTGTGTGCCCAGCAGTACGTGAGTGAGCGAGTGCCCAGCATGGGTTTGCTCAAAGGGATGCAGCTGGGCTGATGAAGTCATGGCCAAGCAAGGCGGCAGGCCTTTGGAGCCATTTCCCCTCCTCCACAGTGCAGGAATCACATAGGCAGGAAGAGAACCTCAGAGCCGGCCAGGCACTTCCCTTCCCGCCTGTGGCAGCGCAACGCTTCCCACCATCACCAGGGGCAACAGCAACAGGCAGGGAACCTGGCTGGGACAGGGGAGTTGTATCGGCTGGTGCTGGAGCATGCTCTGAGTGCTGCAGAGACCACATGTGGGTCAAAGGCCCCAGGAGATAAGGAGAGCAAAGGGCTGCTGTCAGGGGACCAGGCCCAGCTCCCACTACAGAAGCCGCGGCACAGCTGGGACGTGGGACACACTGCAGGACGCTGGGAACAGCTACTGTCTTCCATATGGGGCAGCAGCAGGGGTTCAGGGGCCTGCTTGCAATCCCCACAGGTGGATTTTGGACGTCAGGGACCAGAGCTTGTGGCTGTTTGCAGCCTGGAGCAGATGAAGTGGGCAGGGCAGGCAGAGCCATGCAGGGACATGGTCCGCTGCCTGCAGTCCCAGGGCTGCAGGAAGGGCAGGCAGGCAGGTGTGGGAGGGGCTGGCCAGGCTGCTGCCTGTGGGTGGCCAGTGGCTGCACGGAGTTGGCTTAAGGGCACAAGCACTCTCCAGGCAGGCTGGCCAGGGCCTCTCACTGGGGCCAAGGTCCAGAGGTGCAGTGAAGTGCCCTTCGTCCCCTGCCCTGCCAGACCCTGAGGCCTCTTGTGCCTCCCCAGGCCTGGCGCCAGCCTCTGCTGTGGGGGAACTCTTGGCCAAAGACAGGTCTGTATTCAATATCCAGGTGTGAACCCTCTGGCAGAAACAGCCAGATAGGCTGTGCTGCTCACAGCTGCAGGAATGCAGGGGCTGCACATCCACACAGGATAGCACAGGGATGCAGCCCAAATGTCACAGCCATCACGCTGGCTCAGAGACAGACCTAGAGGCAGGTGCCAGACTAATTCCCTTTCTTAGCGCCTTGCCAGGGCATCCCACACAAGCTCCCACGGGCTGGCAGCCACCTCCACTGGGCAGACAGGGCCAGCTGGACAAGGCAACGGGCTGAGCACTGGGGAGGTGGCATCCCCCTGCCAGGGCTGGCTCCTCTCCTGGGCCTGTGCCTGGAACATCTTCCCCTCCCTCCATGCCATGGGGTGGGAAGGGGCTGTCTGTCCCAGCCTCACCCACAGGCATAGCCCTGGGAAGGGCAGGCACTGTCCTGGGCTGGCTCTTCCCTCCCCCTCCACAGCCTGCTCTGCTGACAGGCTCGTTGCCATTTGGCCACTGTACAGACTCTGGGCAGCGCTGGCATTTGCCCCATCCGTGGGTGCTGGCAGCACAGGGCTGCGCGCGGCGCACTTTGTGCTGGAGCAGGCATGCCAGGTCATCTGCGGCGCCTAGGTGACATCTTGGCCGGAGGGCTCAGAGCCCAGTGGGCCAGTGTCCAACACTGACAGCCCCAGAGTCACTGCCATATCCAGGGAGGGCTGGCCAAGGCGCCCTCCACAGCTCCTAGAGCTGGCACCCCAAGCTCCCCAGATCCCTCACCCACACACCTGCCCATGCCCCTGGGCTGAGTCTTGTGACCCCTCAGCCCTGTCCCTGGGCCCAGGGCCATGTTCCTGAACAGCCACGAATCAGCTCCTCAGAACCAATCCCCAAGAGCTGTTTCCCCAGACCTCTACAGCTGTTCTCCAGCTCCCTCAGTTGCTCTGGGACCCTCACAGCCATTCCCTATCCCTTCACAGCCGTTCCAGGACCCTCAGGCCTGCTTCCCAGAATCCCAGAGCAGCTCCCCATCCCCTCAAAGTGGCTCCAGGACACTCACAGCCACCCCCTCCCCTCCTTTGGCAGACGTTCCCCAGTGCCTGAGAGCAAGTCCTTCAGCTGCTCCGGGATCCTCAGAGCAGCTCCTCATCCTCTCGCAGCCATCCCGGGACCCTCATAGTCACTCCCAGTTCCCCCCGACCCGTTCACCATCCCCTCAAAGCTGCTCTGGGACCCTCACAGCCGCTCTCCCCCCCCTCACAGCCACCCCCCCCACAGCCAGGTCCCTCACAACCGGTCCCCGCAGCCACTCCGGGACCCTCAGACCCGCTCCCCGTCCCCTCACAGCTGCTCCCCCGCTGCAGCCCCGTCCCTCACAGCTGGTCCCGCAGCCACTCCAGGGACCCTCGGAGCGCCTCCCCATCCCCTCACAGCCACTTCCAACCCCCCAAAGCCGCTCCGGGACCCTCAGACCTACTCCCCACTCCATCGCAGCCTCTCCAGGACCCTTACAGCCAGTCCCAAATCCCCATAACCTTCTCCCCATCCTCTCACACCCTCTCCAGGACCCTCACAACCACTACCAGCCCCCCAACCGTCCCCCTAACCCCTCACCCCTACCAAGACCCCATAACCGTCTCCCCATGCCCTCAGAGCCTCCCCCCAAACCACCGCAGTCATTCACAGCCGCTTCGCGCTTCTCACACTCGCCCTCCATCCCCCTAAAGCGCCTCCCCACGCCGTCATAGCCGCCCCTCGGCGTGTCCCCTCTTCACCTTCAGCAGATCCAAGGGGTGGGTGCAGCAGGCGGCCCCGGACGACGCGAGGCCGCCGAAGTACCAGCGCGAAACGCGCCGCTCCGCCATGGGCGCTGCTTCTGCCAGAAGCCACGCCCTCACCGGACCGAGACCCCGCCCCCTGCCGTTAAACCACGCCCCTCCCGGTACCGGAAGGGGGTGGGGCGGGCCCGGGGCTCCCATCTGCGAGCCTGTGGCGAACGCGCCAACCCCAGAATCCTCGTTCCCACTCCACACACACCTCCATTTCCAGCCCGTGGAAGTGACTTCTTCCCGTTAATAATTAACAGGGGTAATTAATGGGGAGGTGAAGCCATTAGCAAAACGCACGGTGAAGAGGTGGGGGATGCACAGGTACAAACGGCAGCAGTACCAGCATGCACACGCTGAGCGCAGGGGATAATCAGCAGCTCCAGAATACTCTTTCCCACCCCTCATGCATCTCCACAACCTGTGGAAGTGGGTTCTTCTCGTTAATAATTAGCAGAGAGGTAAGACCATCAGCAAAAGGCAGTGTAAGGAGGTGGGTGATGTGCTGGTGCAAATTTCCAGTACCTGAAGGGAGTCCACAAGAAAGATGGACAGACGACTTACAAGAGCATGTAAGGAGAAGGGGGAATGGCTTCAAACTCAGAGTAGGTTTAGATTAAATAATAGAAAGAAATTTTTGGCTGTGAGGATGGTGAGGCCCTGGCACAGGTTGCCCAGAGAAGCCATGGCTGCCCCATCCCTGGAAGTGTTCAAGGCCAAGTTGGACAGGGCTTGGAGCAACCTGGCCTAGTGGAAGGTATCCCTGCCCATGGCGAGGGGCTGGAATGCGATGATCTTTCCCTTCCACCCTAAGCCATTCTGATTCCATGAAATGGGGAGCATGGGGTTAATCAGCATTTGAGAAAGATTAATCATTTTACAGTTTTTTTTTATATTTATAAGGTAGAGTTCATGGTGATGGCAGGAAGTAGCAGCTCCGCCAAACCATACAGCATTCTTCGGGAGAGTACTCCCACTGTGCCACGTGCACTCGGAAAGGTCCGGAGCCCGGCTCGGGCAGCATCTGTAGCACCAGTCTCTCCATGGTGAGACTACTCCAGAACAACAGTCCCTCCTGCCGCCTCTAACGCTGCTTTGATCTTCTCTGCTTCCTCCTTGGAGGCGTTTGCCTTGATCTCCTGCGGAAGGGACTCCACCAGCTTCTTTGCCTGCGAGAGGGACAAAGTACAAGGCTTGTAAACTGGCTTTCACTAACTGGATTATTGGATTTAGAGCCATGATCCTGACCTCTGCTTAAGCCAACCATGGAAACTCACTGACCAGTACAAACCCCAAGACTTACACTTGAACTATGGCACATCCCACCAGAAGGCAGCTAAACCTGACCTCAAGTGATGGCACGTCTCCTGGGAAACTTTTCCCAGCGATTCACTGCTCTTAAATCCCTTCCATCACGTGCGTGGAGCTCCCCGATGTCCACCCCAGCCCGCGTAGGTGTGGGTGCAGGCAGAGCCCCATGCGGTGACCCGCTGAGGCAGCATCCGCCTGGCGCTGGGCTGGCTGTGCTCAGTGCCAATGTTTTGGTTCACATACTTGTACCAGCAGGAGGGGAGGCCAGTGCAGGGTTTGGACACAGCTGCACTGGCTAAAACAGAGTTCCAGCACAGACTACTTGACAACACAGTATTTTGACATTTTAGGGACTTTTAAAGCAAAACTACTGGTACTAAGCAGCAGTGCAATACTTAAGACAAGCTGAAAAACTGTTGAGCTAATTTAAAGAATTTACTGCAGTGCTACTATAGAGAAGGAAGCAAGCCCAGGAGGACAAGCCCCTGCTGCTCTTACACGCAACAGCTCTCTGCCACAGCACTGCAGGGGTTTAGCACCCACCGGACTGATCGCTGTGCTGGCAGAGATTTTGATTCCTGCTGGGTTCAACGCCTACATATCTGTGGTGGCAGAAAAATGCTTTTTTTGCTGGGGTTAGAAGGCACAGATGTGCGGGCAGTGCTCGGCGGGGCACAAATGCCTTTGCTCACCAGGACAGGATTTGGACAGGAGCCTGTTCAGGCTCACTGCGATGAGGACAGAAAACACAACACGGGTTATTCATTTCTGAACCCTGCTCGCCAGGGTGTAACTCAATTCTACAGCAGCCCTGGTCAAGAGAAGCAGCTGTTCCTGGTGTTCAGTGGGAACAAGAGCAGAGCCCAAGCCAAGTGGGACCCATGTAGCAGCAGCCATAGCGTGATCCCAATCCAGTGAGAGCTGGTGGTGACAGAGGGTCAGCATCTGCTGGGCAGCTCCCAACGAGCTTCCTGAGGTGCAGCCAGCCTCGGTCTGGCATGTGCTGATCATGCACCTGTCTCATTGAGCAGTTGTTGCCACAGAACTGATGTTTGGGTCCCAACAGTGCCCAAAGAAATCACTAGCTGTGCTTCCCTCCATTCTATCAGCAACCCTACAGGCAGAGTGTCCCCCGCAAACCTCATTAAAAACACCTCGACTGGATGGCAGTAAAATTTACAATAAAAGTGCTTCGTCTCGACTTGGAACACAACCTCTGCAGGTAGAACCTCCACAACTGTTTGTGTTGCGTTTCACCCGAAGTGCCAGGCATGGGTACATCACACTTGAGTTTGCCTGCCAACAACTGGCACCTACAAACAGCTCATCCAACAGGTGCCACATGCAAAGCCAAGCTCATTTAGCATCAGCTCTCCAGTTAATTATCTGCTGATTGTGTCCATTACAGGGCTTGGTATTTTCATGTTTGCTTGGGACCAATAATAGATGAACAACTTCCAGAGGAACCACACTGACAGTCAGGTAATTATCCCTGTGGGACAGCCAAACTTGTACCTGTGCCACTGACTTTCTCTGCCAGCTTTGCAATGCAGCAATAAGAATGGGTCAGAAGATTATCTGCAAATACTTCTGCTCTCCTGGGCTACAACTGGAGCAGACACTGCAACGCTCAGTGTTGCAGCCGGAATACTGGAAAGTGCTACTATTGACCCCAAGACATGGAAGGATCACCCTGTGGAGAGGTGCAGCACATTGCACGCTTCAGCAGCAGCAGCTTCATCACCCAACATGCTGAGACCACATCCCAGGCCACTGGCCTGAGCTCAGACACTGCCCAGGGCTGAGGGCTGTCTCCTCCCAGGAAAGATGCAGCAGCACCTACAAAATGAAGGGCCCTGAAAAGAGCTGGAAGCCTGGATTGAAAGATGTGTGAATTAGAGAAGCTCATTTAACTTCAGAAATACATTGGCCTTGGGAAAGGCAAGTCAAACCCAGCTGTAGTGTGGGATGCTGGTTATTCCTGAGCTCTGCAAGAAAGCTCACAGCAGCTCTCAGGTCTGGAGAAGCTGAGGCAGGCATGGACGTCTCTGAGTCCCTTGCTCTGAGCCCCTCCTTCATCCTCCTGCTCCTGGCAACGGAAAGTGCCAGACAAAGGTGCAACCAAGTCCTGTTCCCCACATCTCCGCACTAAGACGCACACAGGCAGACTGTGCTTCTGAACGCACAAATCCAGGCTCCCTTTGAACAGAGAGCCGAGGCTGCTGGACCTGGGGGCAACACACCACAGCCTGGGGCAGCACCTCCTCACCTGCACGAGGTTCACTCCTGGCACGAAGTTCTTCACCTCCTTGATCAGCTTCACCTTGTCAGTGGCCTTCAGCTCCGTCAGCCGGACAGTGAAATGAGTTTTCTCTTTCTTGAGCGGGACCACCTCCTCCTCCTGGAAGCAGCCGGAGCGCGGTGAAGCCCCGCGGCCGAGCCCACCGTCCGAGCCCGCCCCCGCGCGTGTGGTCCCTGGGGCCCCGCTCCCGCCCCTCCCGGAGCGCCCGGTACCTGCGGAACCGCCTGGGCGGGCAGGAGGGAGGCGGCGGCCGCCGCAGGCATCACCCCCACGTCCGGGATCTTCAGCGTTTCCTGCGGGAAGAGCAGCGGCACCAGCGGCCGGTCAGGCGGCGCACGCGGCCGGGCCGGGACGAGCCGGGTCAGGCCCGGCCGCCCCTACACCCACCTTGAGCAGTGCGTTGAGATCGGCCACCTCCAGCAGCGTCAGCCCCGCGATATCCCGCACCAGCTGCCGCACCTTGGGCGAATACTCCTTGGCGGCCGTGTCCAGCGGCGCCCCGGCCAGCGCCTCCGAGCGCCTCGCGGGGCT
>VXAD01010853.1:0-29725 GCA_013399195.1 Dicrurus megarhynchus | reverse complement strand
TTGTTTGTTTGTGTTGTTGGTTTGGTTTTGTTTAAATTACATTCTATTCCTTTTTCTTTTTGTCAGGTTAATGATTAAAAAAATTAATATCTACAAAATGTGAAAATTGTTTGGAAGAGAGTCTGTTAACAGCATCAAGGAGAACCCAGCAGAGCCTGTGCTGTACAGGTAGGCCTCACACTGGAATCACCAAGCAAACTTGAGCAGAGAGGAGGAGTTTGCCCCCAAAATTCTGTCACAGGTGGGCTGGGATTCAGTTTTTTTCCTTAATTGTGTTCTGTGGTGCATGGGAGGCTTTTTGTAGGTCATTCACAAATTTTATCCAACAAATTCCTGCTACTTTCCTCTTTCCTACTCTCTTACTAGGGATCCGTTCAGTACCTG
Organism: Dicrurus megarhynchus; assembly: GCA_013399195.1. Taxonomy (NCBI): domain Eukaryota; kingdom Metazoa; phylum Chordata; class Aves; order Passeriformes; family Dicruridae; genus Dicrurus; species Dicrurus megarhynchus. The sequence continues at coordinate 29,341 of VXAD01010853.1, read as the reverse complement.
AAGGAGCTGACAAAAAAGATGAAGAGAGACTATTTACAAGGGCCTGGAGTGACAGGACACAGGGAATGGCTTCCCACTGCCAGAGGGCAGGGTTAGATGGGATATAGGGAAGGAATTGTTCCGTGTGAGGGTGGGCAGGCCCTGGCACAGGGTGCCCAGAGAAGCTGTGGCTGCCCCTGGACCTCTGGAAGTGTCCAAGGCCAGGTTGGACGGGGCTCAGAGCAACCTGGGATAGTGGAAGGGGTCCCTGCCCATGGTGGGGAGTGGGACTGGATGGGCTTTGAGGTGCTTCCATCCCAAACCATTCCATGGTTCTGTGATTCATGACAATTCCAGTTATGGCCTCCTGATCTCTTCGGCCTCTCTCTCACTCTGCTCACTCACTGCTCACTGCTGGAACATCCCACTTGGTTTGCAGATACACAGGACACTGGGCTTAGAAAAGGAGTGTTTTCAGCCACCTCTGCTTCTGGATGTGTCTCCACTCCATTAATGGCCCTAAAGTTCCCTCAGGAATTTTGGTGTGGGTGAAAAGCCCTGGAAAACAACCCAGCCCCTGTTCCCTCAGCCCCACAGGCACTTGTGAGTTAAATCTCCACTGCTGCAGATGGCACCATTTCCATGAACGAGTCTCTGTGTGTGCCTGGATGCTTTTCATTCGAAATATTATCTCATGCTTCACTGGCTCTGCGTTTGCATGTGCTGAGGCCCTGTTTGGTCCTGACTGTTCAGCTTTTTGGGAACTCCTGCAGGGAAAAAATGGTCATGAACCGTTTTTCTGCATCTGGTGCCTATAAATCTACCCTTGAGCCAGGAGAGAAATTGTTTAACTCAGGGAGGTGTCCTGGTAAGCTCCAAGGAGAGTCTCCTGCTTCCTTATAAACACTTCTGTCCTTAAAAGAAACACTTGTTTCTGTGCCTGCCAAAGTCTGTGAAAATCCTCCCCGGACTCCAGTTGTTTGGGAACCAGGATACGTCACAGTGCTATGGTGTTGATTCTCATTTTTCTCAAAGAACTTCTTTTTTAAAAGTTCATTTCGTATGCCAGATACGTTGAAATGAAATATCTGGCTAAATACCTGAAGTCTTACTCCCAAGGATCTGTCATCTGTGAGAAAGGATCATCATAGAATGGTTTGTGTTGAAGTGACCTTAAAGCCCATCCAATGCCACTCCCTGCCATGGGCAGGGACACCTTCCACCAGCCCAGGGTGCTCCAAGCCCCATCCCACCTGGTCTTGGACACTTCCAGAGATCCAGGGGCAGCCACAGCTTCTCTATGTTCCTGATATTCCCAATGCTTTTTTTAGTTCTTAATTGATGTTTCCTTTTCCTCTTTCATCATCTTGGATGGAGATTGAAATAAGAAAATAAGGCAAGAAGGACATTCACAGTGTGTTTTATTGCCTCTATTGTCACACTTAGGTCATGTCATCACCTGTGACAAAGGTGGTGAGCACCTGGACTGCATTTTGAGCGTGGTCCAGTTTTGAGCTTCATTCTTCCTCATCTGAGTAGAATCCTCTGAACCCAATTCCACTCACACTTGAAAAATCCCAGTGGATTCAAGGATTTTAATCACACCCGGGGGACATTAGGACCATTTTAGCTGCAGTTTCCTCTCTGAATTATACTGTAAAAATGAGATCCACCCAGGTTTTTTTTTGCCCTCCTCCTGCTCTGCTTGTTTCGTGGTTCATGGCTGGGTACTTTTCTCTCTTTAGCAGAGCACGGGGCCATGCAAACAGCAGCAGCCATCCCTCATGCTGTCAGGCCTTTCACCCCCAGTCAGCCTTGATATTATTTATATTCTGCTTGGTGAATGAAAGTCTTTTTCAGCTCTCCTATTCCAAATAGGGTTCTGCGTTTGTCTGGAATGAAAAGTGCAAAATCCCTTCGTTAACATTTTTAGGACAACGCACCCAAAATACCTCTCCAAACTTGGGTATTGTTTTCAACCCTGGGATAAAAGTCTGATTTCCAAATATTCTGTGGAGCGCAGGGCCATAAGGCAGGGCAAGGAAGGATGGGGGGAGCCCCAGAGCCCAGTCTCTGACCCGGCTGTACTGGGAGACCATCCCCGTGGCACTTCTTGCCATGAGTCACCTCTCCCCTCACATTCTGAGGGCATCTCTGCCTAGAGGAAGAGCTTTTGGGGATTGTATAAGATTTATGGGATGTTTAGGAAAAGGCTGTATTTTCGTAAAGCATGGAAGATATTTCTGAGTGATATTCTTGCCTTATTTTTACCTTGAAGTGTGGCGCAGTGGGAAGAAAGGGAGAGAAAAAAAGAGGATTGTTTGCTTTTGAAGAGCTGAGGGTTCCTCAGATAATGAGCACTTCCAGTCTATTTGCATCTGTGTAGGCAGCCCTGCCAAGGCTCCACAGTCTGCTGCTAGAACCAGGATCACATTTCTCAGCCTGCAAGGCTCTAAATCTGAGAAACAGAACCCAGCACAAGGACCCAGAGAGAGGCAAACAGGACCCTGTAAATCCACCAGGCTGGAAAGGATGGGAAAGGAGGGAGTGGATTTGCATGTCGTGAACACAGGGTACTGTTCTCTGCCCTGTGCTTTGTGATTCAGGGATTGCCCTGCAAATATTTCGCAGTCATAAAGGGGAGCACACAGCAGTGCCGAGGGCATGGAGATAAATCTGTATCGGAAATCAGGGAATGCTGAGAGATGGAGCTGAGATAGACCCGAGCATGGAGATATATAATAAAAACCTGACAGAAAGCCTGCTCTGGATATGTACACTGGTGTTAGAACAGCTGACAACGTGAAAGCCATTTATTGTTGATAACAGCATGGGGGAATGCAGCTTTTGTCTGTGCCAAATTGCTCCTTTTCCACAGCAAAACAACCCATGTCAGCCAGTTCAAGACACTTTTGTTTAAAAAATGCCACTTGGAGACAGTGTACACACACACAGACACCAATCTGGGCATGGGATTGCCCTGCTGATGGAACAGAATTTAAAGGAGGGACATCCAGCATCAGTCTCATAAAAGGATGGCAGCAGCTTTTGGACGGTGGGACTCATAAAACTTACATTTGGTGTGCATTCTGCCAGCTGTTTGACAGAGTGCTGATTCAGGACTGAAATTTTTCAGGAAGGCAATGGAAAGGTCAGGACAAAATACTAAAAATAATTTTGTCCCATCTGGATCTTATCACTTCCATTCCCTGCCTATATAATCTTTTGCTGATGAATATATTATACAAATGCACTCCTCAAACTGCTGTTTGAAAAAACAGACCCCCTTGATGCTTTCTCACCTGTCTGGCAGCCTCCCCTTTCCATAGAAAGTGCAGGAGGAGCAGGGCAGGGATGGGGCAGCTACGGCTTCTCTGGGCACCCTGTGCCAGGGCCTCCCCACCCTCACAGGGAAGGATTTCATCCCAAGATCCCATCGGAACCCTGTCCTTATGTTTGATGCAGCAGAATGTGGCTTGGATAAAGCACAGCCCCACGGCAAAGAGGGAGAACAACTTGGCTCATTATCACCTCTGCTCCTCCGAGGTGCCTCCTCCCCTCTGCCAGCTGCTGGTCTCGTAGGGGAGTTGATTATGAGTTTACACTTCTTTCTTTGGAGAACCAGCCTTTACGTATTTGTTTCTATTTGCTCACTTAGACCCCAGTGTTTATTTGCATACGTAAAACAAACGCAAGAGGCAACCTTGCAGCCGATTTTCCTCGGTGTCAGGTCACACGCATTCCGCAGAGTTTGGGGTCACAGGGAGAAATGACAGAGCATTTCATAGGTGGTTGTCTCACTGGGGACAGGTTGGGAGGCTCAGAGATAAGAACAGCAGCTTCCAGCTATCAAGTGAGCTCGGGCTATGATGCAAATAATTGTTACCACCATTATCTTTGAAGGCAGATGTTTGGTGTCCCTGTGAGGAAAAAATAGGATCTCTCTAATACTTCTAAAACCCCTTGTTTTCCTACATTGTAATAACTCAGCAGACAACGATATGACTGAGCTGAAATATGAAGGGGGAAGAAAACATTTCTACAAATGACGGAAAGGATTAATATAATTCATCTCCTATTTATTAGTGGTTGTCTGTTGTCGAGAAGCGCTAAAAAGTACACATCAATGAAAACAAATTGTAAATTATCTCAGCAATGTTCTGCCAGGTGAACCTGATAGGGAAACTCTGGAATAAATCACCTGGCATGCTTATAAAGCAAGCAAACAACCAGGCAAATCTCAGTGGAGGCAGCATGCAGCTGTTTTATTGCACTGATAAATGTGGGACAGGGCTGGGGAACAGCACCGAGGCAGGTCAGGGGCTGAGCTTTCCCTGGACTTGACACCAGAGCTGAGGAAAGAAGGCAGCACATCCATCACAGACAGGGGGATGGAGCTGGATACGTTCAGCTGCAGGTGGAGAGAATAGAAGGCCAAAAAAAAACCCCCAGCAACAAAGAAAGTCCCCAAACTCACCTCCACAACGTCCACAAACTTGGAAACATTAATGGTGAGCTTTGGGAATGTTATCCTCACTGGCTATTCCAAGCCAGACCCATTCCTAAGGACTTGAGGATCTTGGAGGCCTTCTCCAGCCTTTCTGATTCTCTGGGACGGTGGCCCCTGGTGGGTTATCAGCCACCACCTGTCTAGAGGGGGCACCAGGACATGGCTGGAGCCTGGACATGTCTGTCCCCATCGGGCTCTTCACCCCAACACCGCCTGGCTCTGGGGATCCCCGGCCGGTGCCTGGGGATACCTGTTGGTCACAGATGTCACTTTACCAACAGGGCTCTGCAAGGGACAGCCTTGGGAGCTGCTATCCCAGAAAACCTCATTAGGAATCCTAAGGCTCTGCTTGGGAAACACAGCTCTGTCATTAGGGGCAAAGCTTGGCTCTTTCCATACTTACCTCAGGACCATTGTATCATTTCCCACCATCTTCATCCGAACCAATAATTTGGGAATGTGACATTATGTCAAATACTTCATTGAAGTCAAGATAATTTACTTCATTTCCTAAATCTGAAGTGAAATAAATCAGACATGCAATGTCCAGTAGCTTATTATAAGTATTTTACTTGACCAACACAAGGAATTGTTTCAGCAACACTTGAATAGGGAGAGGTTTAATGTATAGCCTCTTTAAGTCTAATAATTTTCTTTCTTGTCCATTACTCTGAATAGTTTTCTTTTGGAATTATCCATTTTGTTTATCTCTCATCTTGATTCACAGCTTCGACCATTTTTTGGTGTGTTTTGATCAAGATGTGCAGTCCCAGTGGGAGTGATAAAATTAACCAAGGCATTTTAGGTCAGGATTGAAGTGCTTTAAAGCTGTTTGCAGACATTGCCACAATACCTACTCAGATTGGCCAGGACTGAGCATGAAAGTTCGACTTCCAACTCTCCTTCCCAAACTGGAATGATCATTGCTTCAACATCTTGGGGCTGTGTACTCTACATTACTCAAATCCCAGACTGAAAATTTTAGAAATTAGACGGTTGAAGAAAAAGAAAACCCCAAAAGTTTTCAAAGTCTGTGCCACCGTACAGAAATGCCAGGGTTTTTTTTTACAGAATGGGTCTAATTTTGTCAAAACTCATTTTTCCCTCGGTTGCCTGGTTTCAATTTAATGATTTATGATGAATTTCAACAATAAAAAAAGAAGAGACAGGGTTTTGCTGCAACTCCCACACAGTAAATTATTTGTAAGACAATCCAGTGGCTGCCCCCAAAAAAATTTAAAAAATCACAGAGCAGTCATTATTCTAATAGCTTATTTAGGGAGTTCCACAGTCAGAAACCATGTGTGACCTGCAGGGAGGAATTATTCCAAGTCCTCTGAGAGTTGTTCCATTGCTGAGGACTCTGGAGCTGCAAATCCCCGAAGTATTTCCAAAATAAAGCGCAGATTTGACTGCCCTTTGCAACTGCTGGTGCTCTTATTGCTTTTAAATCTCTGGCAAGGACCAGTGATTGAAAAGTGTGTCCTCAAATTGCAGCTGGAACATGAAGAGATCCTTAGAAAAGCCTTTGGAGGAAAAAACAATGCATGAAGTTTTCTCCCTGAATTTAGTTCGCCAATTTTGACACTGTCAGAGTGTCATTATGTTGTTCCTGTAACTAAGGCAGGAACAGATTTAAAGTTTTCCTCCGTTTTCAGGGTATCTCTAAACCATTCCCAGTGCAGAAAGGGGGTTACTGAGAAGGGAAATTCAGGTGCCTTTTTGATTTTTGACAACATCCTGTGCTCTGCTTCTGACATTACCAAAGCTGGGAGCCTATGAAGGTGGGAAATTGGTTTAAATGTCACATGGGACTGACAAAGCCAAACCTCCAGCTGGCTGTAGCTCGTTGTCAGCCCCATGCACAGGCTCAGATCCTGGATATTAACCCTGCTGAGGAGAGGCTGTGTCAGGATCGTGCTGTTCCTTTATCATACGCATGGATTTTAGCTTTAAACATGCAAACATACAAAATATAAATAAGTTGTTATTTAATATCTGCATTGATGACACAGACAATGGAGGGTAGCCTCAGGTTTCAGGTGACACTGAGCCAAGGGTGCAGTGACATCCCTGAAGGACAGGATGACATCCAGAGGGACCTGGACACACTCCAGGAGTGGCCCATGGGAATCTCAGGAGGTTTAACAAGGGCTGCACCTGGACAGGGCAACCCTGGGGATCAATCCAGGCTGGGGATGAGCAGATGGAGCAGCTCTGGCAGAAGGATTTGGGGCTGCTGTGGGTGAGAGCTGGACCTGCCCCAGCCCAGAGCCCCCCGTGCCCTGGGCTGAGTCCCCAGCGTGGGCAGCAGGGGAGGGATGGGGATTGTGCCCCTCTGCCCCTCTCAGGTGAGACCCCACCTGCAGAGCTGCCCCAGCCCTGGGGCCCAGCACAGGAAGGACCTGGAGCTGCTGCAGAGAGCCCAGGGGAGGCACCAGGATGATCAGAGGGATGGAGCAGCTCTGCTGGGAGGAAAGGCTGGGAGAGCTGGGATTGTTCACCTGGAGAGGAGAAGCTTTGGGGTGACCTCATTGTGGCCTTGCAGTGCCTGAAGGAGCCAACAGGAGACATGGAGAGAGACAATTTACAGGGTCCTGGAGTTACAGGACAAGGGGGAATGGCTTCCCAGTGCCAGAGGGCAGGGTTAGATGGGATATTGGGAAGGAATTGTTCCCTGTGAGGGTGGGCAGGCCCTGGCACAGGGTGCCCAGAGAAGCTGTGGCTGCCCCTGGATCCCTGGAAGTGTCCAAGGCCAGGTTGGACGGGGCTTGGAGCAACCTGGGACAGTGGAAGGTGTCCCTGCCCATGGCAGGGGGTGGCACTGGGTGGGCTTTAAGCTCCCTTCCATCCCAAACCATTCCATGACTCCATGATTCTGTGACATGTACAAGCAGCAATATGAAGCACAGCAATTAGACTAGGCCCCCATTGAACTGTTCCCAGCATTCAGGCAGAACAAAGACTGATTTAAAGGCTCCCTCAGTGTATTTTCAGGCATTATGGTATTTTCTCTTTGAGCTAGAAGACAGATACAACAACCCTTTAGCAGCTTGAGCTGTAGATTTATAAAAAATTAAGAAACTGCCTTAATCTCATCAAGCAAAAACATTTTCCGTGCTTATTGAAGCAGTTATATTTACACTTTATTAGTATTAGTATTAGTATTAGTATTAGTACTAGTATTGGTATTGGTACTGGTAGTGGTATTGGTATTGGTATTAGTATTGGTATTGGTATTACTTCTCTGGTGGTACCATGTAGATTTTACCAATCCACAATAAGAGGTACCTAACCAAAAGGGTTTAAAAGTGCTGTAGAAACAAAGTAGATGCTATGAGAGGAAAAAGAAATGCAGTTTGCCCTGAGTCAAAATGAGAGTCCCTGGAAGAGGTGGAATTTGTTTCTGGGGATGTTGATCTATGCAGCTGTAGGGCTTCTCGATTTTCCTCTCTCTTTTTACAGTTCCCATTGGGCACCTTGCATTAAAAGGAAATAAGGAGATGTAGAATCCCAGGATCATTAAGGTTGGAAAAATATCCAGGTTGATGAAGTCCAAGTGGTGCCTGATCCCCACCTTGTCACCAGCCCAGAGCACTGAGTGCCACCTCCAGCCCTTCCTTGGACACCTCCAGGGATGGGGACTCCAACACCTCCTGGGCAGCCCCTGCCAAGGCCTGAGCACCCTTTCTATGGAGAAATTCCTGCTGCTGTCCAACCTGAGCCTCCCCTGGCCCAGCCTGAGGCCGTTCCCTCTCCTCCTGTCCCTGTTCCCTGGGAGCAGAGCCCGACCTCCCCAGCTCCACACTCCTGTCAGGTTATATATCTGGAAATTCAGGAGGTGAGGTGCAATAGTGTCCTTGTGGAGCCCATCCATTTCTAAACATCTCTGACAGCTGAGCAAGTGCCTGATGACAATTATATTCCATTTTCCTCTGAAAGCAGAAATCTGCTGCTCACGGACTCCTCTCTGCTCATCCTCATGCCATTAGCAAGATGTGTTCTCCTGCTTGCTGGATTTTCCCACAGACAGCTCCCAACTCCACCAACTGGGCTGCAGTTAAATTATATCAAACAACTCCCAGTTCCTTCCTTTCCAACCAAGTGCCTTTTTCCCCGCTTCCCGGTTTAACAGGAAAATTGGAAAATATTTTAAGCAAGTGTTGTTAATAGAGCCCCATTTGGCACTTACATCCTATATTAACATATCAAACACAGTTTAACATTCAAAATCTCTCCTGTCTGGCAGCCAGGAAATTATGCCATAATGTTAATGTACATGGCCTTATTAAATTTTGCCTCTGTAATAGGGAGTCTGTTATAAGGCAAAGGGAAGAGCAATATATCACATGATATTGCAACACACACCAGCACTGCAAAGATAAAATTTCAAATATGTACTTATGCAGCTGCTATCTGAGCATCTTTATTTTGGATATCTTTATTAAATAGCTTCATTTTTGCTGAAAATAAACCAAGAACTCAATAAACCACTATAGACAGGTAGTGCAGGCACCTGGGGAAAGGGGGTGGCAGGGGAAAAATAATAAGGAATGAATGCCATTGGTACATAAAACAGTGTAAAACCCCATGAAACTGGGGCAATCCTGCCTCCCTTCTCCCTGCACCATCTCTTCCCACTGCTGTCCCACACTTGGATCAGTGAGGCAGATCAGTTCACTGACCTGATTGGAATTTAACTCTGGAGAGGAAAATGCTTTTTGCCAACTCATGGAACATCTCTGCATGGTTATCTTAATGATCCCAAGGAAATAAGTGACAGAGACAAGGGAGTGGTGTGGTGGGGGGAAAGAGGGAGATAAATCCTTCAGCAGAAACTGGTTCTGAATGAAACCCACAGTAAGGAAATGCAGGCAGTTGTAGAAAAATCCTCAACAAAACCAGTTGAAACTTGAAATTCAAGTTTTGCCTGTTTTAAGTCATTTAAAACAAATGTCTACATTTCCTAGAATTAATGTTTCAATTTTATTTTTAATTTCTGAGCAGATTATTTATTTATTGATTGATGTTGAATTGAGACTGTCCTTACAAATCCAACTCAGAGAAGCTTCACTACATTCCCACTCCTGCGGTTCCCAGAGCTCCTGATGAGATGCAAATGTTGGGAATCAGCATCCCAGCTGCTTTCTGCAGGATAATATTTCTCTGGAATCACAACATCTGGGAGCTGTGGAGTCATTTTGCTCCTTCTGCTGGCTGTGCTGCCAGGAAGCTGCATGAAGGTTTGGGACTGGAATTCACCAGGAAGACACTGCAAGGAACTTACACATAATTCTCTCTATAAAAACATCTATTTCCTGAGACTTCCATAGCAATCTGAGCAAGGAGAGCCCAAACATTCTGGAAAAGAGGGAGAAAAATAAATAGCTGGGACATCTGAACAAAACTGAGCAGTCTCTAACCAACTTTCCCAACTGAAGTTCAATTTTCTTACCCCTACGAAATGGGAAAAGGGGACCTGGAGCATCCTGTACCTGGGAAAGAGAACTGCACCCACATTCCTGGCTCTTGCCAGCCTTCCCCATCCACTGCCTGTGGTTCCTTTGCCTGGCTGTTCACAGTTTACCTCCAGAACACACTGATTTTGGCATCATTTAAAAATAAGCCTGGATAAATGAAGCCTTGCTGCTGAATTTCCTAGTCCTGGATTTCTCAGGCTGTTCCCAGGACCCACAAAAGTCAACAGAATTAAAGCTTTTCCCTGAAGTCACTGGAGCTTTAGATCTTTCTGTTGTGGCTAATTAATCTTGTTCATTAGTTACTCCCCAGCTCCCCTTCCCTCTTCCTCATCACTTCGTGCTGGTGCACATTATTTTTGTCTTTTAAACATTAATTGTTGCTGCGCAGGCCCTTCCTGGAACGCATTAAATTAAATCCCCCCAGATATCCACCTTCCTCCTTTTGCCAGTGCCTCGGAGGCCGGGGAGCTGGGATGTGGCAGGTGCAATACAGGCCAATTAAAAAGCAAATTTGTGCTAACTGATGGGTAATCTGCACTGGGAACCACCAGTGACACTAGGGGATGCCTGGGGAAAATTGTCATTAAGCCAATTCCTCCACTGCTGGCACAGCTCTGACACCTCCACATGTTGTGGCTGTTGCAAGGTGAGTTCCCTACCCTTTCACCCTTGGAATTTTTTCCTGCTCACCCTGAATCTTGTACAAACCACTGACCAAGGGACAAAAGGAGGCAGGGGTGAAGTGAGTTAAACCAGCCATTAGTCTGCTTTTTATTTACTTCATTTTTGTAGCTGTAAGAAAAAAAACAAACCCAAACTGAAACAACAACAACAAAAAACACCCCCAACAGCAAGCCCACAACTCTTTTAAATTTCTACTTATTTAATAGATACTACTGTTTTATGTGTGTTTATATATATATATGTATAGATTTATATATGAGAATGAAATTCATATTCACCAAATGGCAAAAGAAGGGTGGCACCAGCTGAGCTTGTGACCTGCTCAGTTGCACAGCTGAATCCATGGTCTGGCACCTCAATATATTCAACATTTACCATGTATTTTATTGGTATAGAAGATATATCATATATAATATATGGTGTATGATGAATAAAGGTTCTTTATTAACAGAGCAGACAATAAATAGTGCAAGTGCCTATTTTCTCTCTGTACAATCCAACGCTGGGAACGTCATCCCAGATTTGCACCACACAAAAGCAGAATGAAATGGAATCGTGTGAGCCAAAATCCTTACTGAGTGGCAATTTCCACTTACCACTTGCAAATACTGATCCAAGATTAAATTACTTTCCCCCCTTCATTGTGTGGGGATCTTCAGAAGATGTTTCCTCTGTTTTGTTACTTTGAGAGAGCATAAAACCATACGATCTTGACAAGAAGATTTCCAAAGCTCAGAGTCTGTTTGAAAATGCTCCAGTCGACTGAGCAGTGCTCAGAGGAAATGCCCTGGATGGTGATCCTGGAGATATCCTATTTCTTCTGAGGGAGAAATGCAGTGGCCCAAGGTTCCCTGCACTTGGGCAAGCAAAAGGATGGGGATTAAGTGTGTTTATGCCTGTTCAGGCATTTGGAATCCCTTAGCAGGCAGAATGAATCCTTCCCTGTGTTTCTTTAGCAGGTGTGTCACAATCCTTCCGGAGCACACCTCTCTGCAATTCCAGCGTTCCTTGGCTCTGTGTGGGGACAATCCTGGAGAGACAAAATCACTGGGGAGAGCCTGGCATTGGAGGTTTTGCAGGAACTGTACAGAAGGTTACAAAAAAGGCCCAGAAAAGCCAAGCTCTCCAGGTGGGGATCAGAGGGATTCCCCCAAATTCTTGTTTAGGTGATCTTTACACTTGCCAGGACTGACATTTCCAAAGGCAAAGTTCCCAACACAGCTCACCTCCTCCCTCTTGGCTGTGCTGCAGGAGACAAACCCAGCGGACTTCAGTGCCCAGGGGATCTCCTTCCTGGATGGCTGCTCCCAAATCCCAGGGGTCACTCAGGTCACCAGTGCCCTGGTCAGGGCTGGATATCATCAGTGGGGCAAACCCAGCCCTCGTTCTCTGGAGTCACATCACAGTCACGCTTCCCTCAAATCTGAGCGGAACTTTGAGTCCATCCAGCATCCATACCTGGACCATCAATCCCTTGCTCAGCTGCCAGCTCTTCCCTGCTGGAAGGAAGCTCAGCTCTAATAAAATAACACCCTCTAGGAGAGAGGCTGTCCCCACATAAAAAAAAAAATCAAATAGAAATATGGAATCCTGGAATTGTTTGGGATAGAAACAACCTTAAATTTCATCCCATTCCACCCCCTGCCGTGGGCAGGGACACCTTCCACTAGACCAGTTCCCAATCTGACCTGGAACAGTTTTAGGAGCAGCCACAGCTTCTCTAGGCAGCCTGTGCCAGGGCCTCACCACCCTCACAGCAAAAATAGCTGTCAAATATCTGTAAAATATTCGGCATTAACACATTTCTAAATTACTCTGCATTTTGCTATGTGAATATAATTACAGAGTGCTTGTTTTCTGAATATTGCTGATCATTTAGCAACTCAGAGATTCAGTTTATAAAAACGAAATACAGTTTCCTAAATGCTCAAGTGAAGGGTTCTGCCGGCGTCCAGCTCGTGTGTGGAAGCATTCAGTGTAAGTTCATGTGGTTGTGACAGTGGCCACCAATATTTAATGTCATATCTATATGCAGGGCTGGATTTTAGGCTGGATTTAAGGGGTTATGCTAAAAAGCCCAAATCTGAGCCAGAGATTGGTGCTGTTTGTTTTGGCACGCTGTGCCCACGTAAGAAGCAGCCTGTGTTTGTTTTGCAGATGTATTTTCCATGATCACACGCGCCGGAGACAGAGAATGAAAAGCCACAGAAGCGTTGCTCTTGTATTTATTTTACTGATCCATCCAATTTTAGTGGTGTCTTTTATTAAAGAGAGATTTTGAAACAAAGCAGCATCTCAACGGCTAAATCAGCTTCAACCCAAACACCTAAATTCTAATTTGAAGCTAAACCTGAACAAACCCAATGAAACTGCTGCAGTTTTTAAGCAAAACCAATGTATTGAGTGCCAGGATCTGATCTCTTTGTGCTTAAATTATCACACTCCATCATTTTCCTCTCTTATTACTTGGCTCCTGAGGCTGGGGGCAGCTCAGTATTTCTTTCCTATTGGAGCTGGAAGGCAGGAGGAAATAAATAACATCTTTTACAATCCCACGCTGTCGATACAGATGCCAGATTAATAGCTCTGGAGAATGATGAGCTCTGATACAATCGAGGGGGAAGAATTGTGTCTGCAGGAAAAATAATAGGAACAAAGTGCATTATCTGCCTTTCTTCAGTATTTCTCCACTCCTCCTTCTTGCCTCACTGGCTGGAGAGAGATGGACCTGGGCACAGGATGGCAGGGGAGCCATCATTTGCCTAACTTCACATAAACTTTGACAATGTTTAGCTGTTATTTTCTCTTTTCTGTGCTTTTTAAATGCACATAGAAATTATGGTTTATGTCAGGTGGGTTTGGTTTGGATGTGCCTGTGGGGATAATGGTTGTGCTTCTAAAAAATAACTTTAAATCAGGACAGAAATGCTGGAAAGAGTTTTCTTGGGAAATCATGGGAAAGACCATCAAGTGTTCATTTTCTTACTTCTGTCTCTTTGAATGACCCTTTCAGGAGATGGATCATACTTTTTGTTCCTGAATAATAATTTTCCCTTCTTTTAAATCTTAAGGAGAAGGAAACTTCTCAGACTATCCCATTATATCCCAGAGCATCCCATAACAGGCTGGCACTTGGTGGCTCCTTGTTTTATTGGCCACGCTGCTCCTTTAGTGTCAGTCTGTGAATAACAACACTAAATACCTGGAATAAAACTTTGGCATCAAAAAAGGAAAAATCAACTAAAATATCAGACTTTTACAAGGAGGAGAAGAAAGCGGCAGAGGATTTAAATGAAGCCTACAAACCAAGCTGTAATACACTGTTAAAAAAACCCCTTCTGGCTGCAAACCTCAGTGATAGGTAATTATATTTCTAAATGAGGCAATCATTGTTAAGCTATGAAGAATATAATTAATTTTATAACATTCTGTAGTGTTGTAGTCAATACAGATAATAGACTTTTTGAGATATTAGCTGTCCAAACACATCCAAGTCATTTAAAGAATCTCATTGTGCATTCTCTTAACCGAAGTCAACAGTAATAAAGCCCTTTTCTGTCACTCAGATAAACTCAGACAGGGGCTGAAATGAACTAACTGAGTTTAAAGAAATGGGTGCAGCTCCACAGACATTCCACCAGCTTCCAGCTTTATTTCAGAAGTTTTTTGGTTTGCAGACACAGCACACTTTAGTTTGCAGTGGGCCAGATTTGTCTGTTATATAATCACACTGATTCAAGCTAGAGATTTATAGGAGAGGGGGAAAAAATAAGAACTAAGCAAACCAAAAATCTAAGAAGCAATTATTCTTTCAGGTTAGGGACCATCAGAGTTGCTCTCGTGGATCTTATCAGGGACAACAGAGAATCCACCAGAGGAAAATTCATGAGGTGAATTGCAAATGTGTGAAAAAAATTTAAAAGTAGGAATTACTCTTTAGACCTCAGTGAGCAAAGATCTGAGATCCTAAAACAAAAGCTTTGTCATGTAAAAATGCCCTTCTGCTTGCAAGAAAGGATTGATTCTGGTTCCAAGATCAGTCTATAGCTAAAATCTCTGAAGAATATAGAGAGGATCACAGCTCAAACAAGAGGCCACCAGTTCACAGCTTTAGAACAAAGCTGAGGTCTACAGAGGGTTGTGCAAACAGAAACCTTTGGAAGCAAGAAATGCTTGGAGAGAGACCAAGGAGGAGCAGATTGCTCTGTCCCAGTCCCCACTCCACAGCTCACACTTCAGAGAGGATCTTTTCCTCTATTTTAACACCACTGAAAAGCAGGATTGCCCCACACCTGAGTGCTTTAGGGTGGACAGGGTGATGCTCAGGGAGAAAAAGCAAGTGTTGGTGTGGCCCACAGCTGCTCAGGAGAGGAGTTTGGACCTGTAAAAGAATGGTGGGGCTGTCCTGTGCAGGGCCAGGAGTTGGACTTTGAAGATCCTTGTGACCTTGTTGGTGAGATGAGAAGCCTCTGGCAGGGGGTCACCTTTGGGCGTTCCCTGACACAAGAAGACACACTCCACTGGAGAGGGTGGGCTGTGCTGCTGGCTCCGTGTGGAGCACAGGGGTGACATCAGGGCAGAACTGGGTGGAGGGAACCAAAATGCCCACACTGTTGCTTCCCAGAGAGGCTTTTTGGTGCCAGGAAAAATGCCACCTCTTTGCATTCCACAGCAGCCCCTGATGACAAGGCGTGTCCACAGGACTGTACCAGCCTGTGCTGTGCTACTGGCAGAAAGGTAAATACTATGGGATCATGGAATATCCTCAGCTGGAAGGGACCCACAGGATCACCCAGCCCAACCCCTGGCCCTGCACAGACACCCCAACAATCCCACCCTGGCCATCCCTGGGAGCTTTGTCCAAACTCTCCTGGAGCTCTGGCAGCCTCGGGGCCGTGCCCATTCCCTGGGGAGCCTGGGCAGTGCCCAGCACCCTCTGGGGGAAGAACCTTTCCCTGATCTCCAGCCTGAGCCTGCCCTGGCCCAGCTCCAGCCATTCCCTGGGTCCTGTCCCTGGTCACAGAGAAAAAAGTTGAAAGAAACATGGAGTTTATGTTTTCCTTCATTTCTCCGCTCCCTAAAGTTAATTTAGGCCCTGAGCACCCTGATCTAGTGGAAGGTATCCTTGCACATGGCAGGGATTTGGAACAAGGTGAGATTTAAGGTCCCTTCCAATGCAAACCATTCCATGATTGTGTGAATTTGTGCAGGTACAATATTCAGCAAATGTCCACAGGTAAGTTTTGTGGGATGGCAGAGAGAATAGCTGTGGCAAAGAGCTTGTCTACCATTCACACACTGCTATTTCCTGTGGATTAAAGTGGCAGATTGACATAAATCCATCAAATACTCATTGTGTGCTTATAACTCGTGGAAAGGAACTAAAACCAAGACTTTTTTTGTGACTTTTTCCCCCCACTGCAATGACAGTAATTGGCAGGACATCAAAGGACAGTGGGCTGTTTGGTGCAGTATTTTGGTTCAGCAGTGCTGGATTCTCCTAAGGAAGTCAGATACCACCAGAGCACACCCCTCTATTGGAATTCAGAGCAGGGATCAATGTTATTGCTGCTGCCCTTCACACTGTATGTCCATACTGACTGATGTCAGGGGCAAAACATACGGTGCTTTCCAAGCTGATGGGAAAAACAGTGTGGAAATGGCTCTGCATCCAATTACCAGTGTGAGGGGAGACTGTGAATGCAGAAAAGAGTGCAGGTCTCTCTGCCACGGCACAGCTCGTTCCTGAACACAGGGCTCGTTTGCAGAAATGATACAATTATTTTACCTCCTTATTGCACAGAATATTTTAGTCACAACAGGAACGATGTGAACTTCAAACACGTGTGCATTCCTTGTGAGCAGACCTAGAGAAATGCTGCAATTCCAGACTGCATCACAGTCATAAGTATTACAGGGAAATAAGGCTTAATTTATTTAGTTATTTCATCCTCAGCTAAATTGTGTTTTAAAAAGAATTGATATTTTATATGTATAGCACTACCCTTGTCATGGGAAAGTCTTAGGAATGAACAGGAACCATGTCTTTATCCCCCATAGCCCTCCTGCTCTGCTTCTTTGCTTCAGGAGGAGAGGATAGAAGGGGAAAATGAAACAATAAAAAACCCCTCTGCATGCTAAATGCAAGCAAAAATTCACAAATGGAATGACCTGGGCAGGGAACACTGAGAGGGAGAGGCTTTTCAGAGCGGTGTGGGCTCGTAACCATTAGCTACAACAGCATCTGAAAAGCTTGGTGACACAGTTATGATTAAAATTAAAATGTTAAGCACAGAGTTTTGTCTTTTTGGCTTTAGCAATTTATCTGTGTCAGCTCCAGTCCAGGCTGGGCTGGGCCCAGCAACTTCATCCTTGTTTTCCTGTGCAGCCCCAGTGGGGTCCAACACGACCAGTGCATTCCAGGTCCCTGGTTATCTTCCTTCATGTTATTAACAATCCTTTTGCTTCACTGACCCTTTCCAGCTCTTCCCTCATTTATAGAGGACCACTTGTGACAGGTACCCCATGATCTGGATGTTTCCTCCACCACCTTTTTCTTCTCCTTCCATGTAAACTCTTCACTCCTTTGTTGAAAACCTTCACTTTGCCTCTTCATTGTACAAGTTCTGAGTGGAACAACTGAATGCAATTTAATAAAGCAAACAGATTAATAGAGAGAAAAACAAGAGACATTAAATAATAGTCTCAGCAATTAGATGAGGAAAGGAATTAAATCACTTAATTTGAGGGCCTTAGCATTATTCACCGTAGAACTTTATTTGAATTAATATGCAGTGTACACACATTAATAAATGTCATATATGGGTGGCTCTTTAACGAGGAATATTGAAAGTAATAGCAAAAAGGATTAATCCTTACATTCTCAGTAAAAGTGATTATTTAAGGTCTGGCAGACTACTGCTCTAATGAGAAAGTTATAATGTAGAAATAGAGTGCTGTGAATGAGAGAAGGTTCAGCTGTTGGACAAGCTCTTAGGTTCAAAGTGAAATAAATGTGGTTGTTTATTCCTTTTTTGCTGTTATTTTCCTGTCATCTGGGCCAACCTTCTGGTGCAATGGCCATTCTGAGCACGGGAGTGTAACTGGAACTATGGGGAATGTCAGGCTTTTCCACAAGCTGTTCTACTCACTTCAGTGCTGCATTTTTCAAGGGTTAGGCTGGCTGGGGCTGTGGAAATTGCAAGGTCATTGTGTTGTATTTCTCCTGCTTTCTGGAAAAAAAGAAAACTTTGTTACTCTTTGGCTCAGTTTCAGAAGTTCTGAGGCAAATGGTCAAGGTTTATGAGAAAAGGGGGTTTGGACCATAGCAAAGTGGAGTTTTCTCTGTTGGCTGGGGCCGAGAGGCTCGTTTAATAACAGAAATATTTATGTACTTACCTGATCATTTTTAAGCAGCTTCTGGAGGCAGATCCTGAAGTTGCCCAATTAAAATGTATTTCTTTTTAAATGAATCCAGCAATCTATCCCTCTAACAAAGACTCTGATTGTAAATCATGCACTACACCACCCAAAGGAATATCCATTGTCTCCCTCTTTTCCCAAGGAAATAATGATTTCCCAGATATCATGAAACTATTGGGGCTGGAAGTGTTCTTCAGATTCCATACTCTGACCTTGAGTGATTCCTCAGTCAGTGAAAGAATTTGGGTCTCAGTATTTGCAATCTCTCTTTATTGCTGAGAATCTGTGAAATTACCTAATGATTTGTTTTATAATTTCACCTCTTTTGGTTAAACTCTGTTGCTATATGTGCAGAGATTTTTTTTTTTAATGTTCTGGTGGATACTCCCCCACAAAACACCAGTGATAGCAAAGAACCAAACCCAGAAACTGAATATTGCTCATTCATTAGAAGCCCCAGCATGGTTTAATGACCTTGTTACAACAGCATTTTCCCAACTTAACATTTTATTTCTGCAAGTGCTTAGTCACTCAAGTAAACATTCCAGCTTTTTAATAGCATTTTCCCAATAAATATATTTAATTGATATTTCACAGCATAAAAAAGGACCTCACACTGGCATAATTTAAACCCCTAAACATGAATATCAATATTTTTTCCTGTAATTATACACTAGCTGCTCTTCTAATTGGATATGAGTGTCATCACCTACCACGGGGCAGCTGATTGCAGGAACAGCTTAAATGTTCTGTCCTGCTAAAACCCTTTAATGGCAAAGCCTCCATGAGCACAGGAAAGCCAGAGTTAACAGAACTCTTATGCTTTTAACAGCTTGTCAGATTTTATTAGACTTTGTGAGATTCTATATTTGCTTTTTATCTCTGAACCGCTGAGTTCTCATGAGGACTGACATGTTTTGTAACAAAACAAGGAACTTGCAGTGCTGTGGTGGAAAGGAGGGAAAACTGCAAATGTATTCATGTGAAATAAGTCATTATATAGAGGTTTTTAGAGGGAACTAATGTGATGTGTATTTACACAAGTACCTGGTTTTTCTCTGTTTCCAGGCCTTGGCAGTGAACCAAGGAATTGTCACTGCAGTGCGTGAGGCAGCTTTACTGAACACATGGCTGTGCTTCCACATGGAACTAAAATTGTGCCATTCCACCCTGTTTACACAGTGGAAAATAAATCCTGGGCCTATTTTTATAAGATCTCAGCTGTGCACAAAGTGGCACAGCAGAGCAGCCCTCTTTCATAAAATTTAAATATTCAGGATGAGCCTGTTCGAGCGCTGGGATATTCGCAGTGAGGATGTTGTTAATCCTGAGAGAAGCTGGGATAATATTTCCCAAAGGGGCCAAACTCTCCCTTTCAGGAGTTAATTAGGTGCTCCAGGGTCTGTGTGTCAGCAAAAGGGAAGGTGAAAGTTAGTTGGAAAGTTCTCATGAGACAGCAGTGATAAAGTGCTGCTGTTCATATATATTTTTTATATAAATATATATATATATGTATACACATGTTCAGTGCTGGATAGAGAAATGTGCTGATGTTTAATGTCCCTGCCTCCCTGAAGAAATACCCAGATTCCCAAGCTTTTATTCCATAAAATGCCATGCTTGGGGAATGTTCCAAGCAGCTTGTATCTCTCCAGTAAGGAGTCCAGCCACAACCAAATCTATCAGACAACAGCACTGAGCCAGGTGTATTTCAGTGACAAATTTAAACTCAGTCATAGTAGGTTGACTTTATTATCCCTTTATAAGTGGGAGGACAACCCCAACAAAATATTTGCCATGGTAGTCAGGGAAGAAGGAACTTCTTAGGTGTTTGACATCATCCAGAGGAATGGCAGGGCTAAAATGTGGAAACTGCAAATGAAGGTTAACATCAAGATCTGGATGAACATTAATGCAGCACCATTTCACAGCTGGAGCTGGGCCAGGGCAGGCTCAGGCTGGAGATCAGGGAAAGGTTCTTCCCCCAGAGGGTGCTGGGCACTGCCCAGGCTCCCCAGGGAATGGGCACGGCCCCGAGGCTGCCAGAGCTCCAGGAGCGTTTGGACAGCGCTGCCAGGGATGCCCAGGGTGGGATTGTTGGGGTGTCTGTGCAGGGCCAGGGGTGGGACTGGATGGTCCTGGTGGGTCCCTCTCAGCTCAGGATATTCTGTGATTCTGTGATTTTGCCAGACTGTGGTAATAATCAAATTCAGGGTAAGTCAAAGGTCTGTATCTACTCTGCATAGCTCCTATACACCCAATTTTTTATGGATAACTTTCTCTTGGCACATTTTCCACATCCCTTAAATATGAGTACATGTGCACACACGATATCTCCAATAAAAATAGGATAATAACTTTCGATTCTATTCAAAAAGAATCCACAGGCTGCTTAAGAACCAGCCTTTCTTTGACGTTCAGGAGAATATTTCTGGGGAAGATGCAATATTTCACCCTTAGCTCAACTGAAAGAAAAGGATAGGGGTGGGAAGACTTCTTTTATTTTCTTTTGTTACTTTGCTCCCACGCAGACATTCAAAAATAGTTTTTAAAAGCCATTTAACCCCAGCATGCAGGAACAAAGGAGTGTATTTTTGCTGTTTATATCAATCTAAGAAGAGAGCAGGTATTCCAGACTTATTGGTGTCCTTATTGGAATACTTAGGGGTATATTGAAGTAGACAACAGCCATTTGTCCCAATAAAGCAGCACAAGTATTTGCCAATTTATGTACTCCAGCAGCAATTTATATTAAAGCCAAGGAAAATCTTTACTTTTGCCATGTGTTTTTGTATAAAAATTCTCCTCTTCCCATCTTTCAGCCTTCTTGGCAATTTCCAGGCAATCTCCTACTTGTCCCCAGCAAAGCAGCAGTCGCTCCAGGATTGTGTTGGATAATTTGGGAGCACAGGTGGAGGAGAGCACAAGGTGTGCCAAGCACATCCCAGATTTGTCTGCAGACAGAAAAGCACCCTCTGAAATCCCTTCCAGCTCTCTCAGCTGTGTTTACACATTTCTACTTCCACCCTGCAAACACTTCTGTGCTGGAGACACACAAAGATCTTCTTGGGAATGGCATCTCCCTCCAATTCCCAAAGTGTTTTGTCAGGCATTCCCTCTGGCATCCAGAAAGGCTTTGGTTACAAGGGAAACCAGCCCTGTTGGGTTCCACACGGCAGAGACAAGGTGACAATACACTCGTGGTCTATACGAGCATGTGGGGTTATCTGCAGCTGGTATTTTTAGCAGCAGATTTTAAATCCAAAACTTTGTTCTTATGTGGTATAAAAGAATGCAGAAATTCTGGCAATGAAAGTTTTGGACACAAATTCAAGGAAAACTTAAAATAAAAACCAGTCAGCGGCAGTGAGGTTTGTGTTCTTGATGTTGATCTCCACAGCTCCAGCTTTGCTCCCACTGCTTTGAAAAATACAAAAATGCTCTTTATTTTTTTTTTCTTCCTATGGTGGTGAAATTTCAGAATTACTGACACAGAAATACGAAAAAGGAACACCTCCCCTTCATATTTCTTTTAGCTATTATTCTCAAAACTGCATTGCATTTTAGTGTCACTCTTTAGTGACACTCTGTACTTCCCTGTAAGATGAACCGTGGCTCGATATTGTTTACATGAAGGATAAAATAATTGTTTTCTCCACTCTCTAAAAGCCATTTTGTCTGTGAGACTTTGCTGTGCATGGAAGGAAGACAAGTTAAGGGAAAGGGGGGATTTTTCCTCGCTTTAATACTTCCAGAGGATGGAAGTGCTGACTATTTAAGCACAGATGTGAGAAAAATTTAAGGAATAGTCTGTCCACTCCATCTCCTCATGCATTTGTCTTGCTAGGAAAGCCCTTCACAGGGAAAAAATAGGATTGATGGGTGAGTTAGGTAGGGATGAGACACCTGGAATTTAGTGCTTACATGGTTTTAAGAAGTCATGGATGATGTGTTAATTCTGCTTGTGCTTATCCCACAAGCCTGAGCTTGCATACAGAAATACAAGATCCGACTAAAGCACTTGAGAATACACTAGAAAAAAAGCCAGTGTGATGGCCTCTTTTCCATGCTCCTATGGATGTCCAAAACAATCCTGAACTTAAGCAGTTTTGGAATGATTGTTATTAGTTTTCATTCAGGTGCTCATTGCTGTGTGATCAATTTTCTGCTGGTACCTATCACTGCCGTATCAGGATAACAGAGTCATTCTCGGCCTCAAAATATATTGGACAATTTTTTCCATACCGTTTTTATCGTGTAAAGCATTAAGAAACAGGTTTTCAGTTGATCACTCCCTAAATTCCCATGGAGTTTTTCCTCACCAAGTTTTCAGGTAAAGTATATTTACACAGCTACTGCGTGTGTCAGTAAAATAGTTAGGAGATAGGAGAAAGGGAAAATCTGGAAATGTGGGAAGGGCCTCACCTCTGCTGTCTTATCCATCCTTTATAGTAAAAAATGAAATAAAGTGATTTTATCATTCTTTCGGTGGTGGCATTGTAGCAAAGAACTGTAAGGCTGTGTCCTGAGCATGTCCTTCCACACCCCAGGAAAGACTTTATGCTGGGAATCAGGCTGTCAGCTTCTAAAAGTCTCAGGAAATACTTCAGGGAAGCATAAAACTGGCTGAAAACGTCTTCAACTTCCCACTGGGTGCAAATTCTGCTTCTCTGGATGTGCCCATGGTCTGTGTGACAGTGGATGCCTGGCCAGGGTGGCTCTGGCTGAGTGAGCCCAGGATCAGAACCTGCATCCTGGGAATACCAGAGCTCTGCAAGGATGCACTGAACCATCCCAGCCCACTGTGGGCTTCATTAGAGATAAACCTGTATTCAGAAACGGGATTAAAAGCTTTGGAAAAGCCTTTGGAGAAAGCCTCCCATCCATCCCTGGCATGGGGAATAGTGGTTTTGGGTGTAGAAGCAAATTGTTAAAACATTTACAGTCACCAGTAAATCATAGAGGAGTCACAGAATCATGGAATGGTTTGGGTTGGAGGGACCTTAAAGCCCACCCAGTGCCACCCCCTGCCATGGGCAGGGACACCTTCCACTGTCCCAGGCTGCTCCAAGCCCCATCCAACCTGGCCTTGGACACTGCCAGGGATCCAGGGGCAGCCACAGCTTCTCTGGGCACCCTGTGCCAGGGCCTGCCCACCCTCCCAGGGAACAATTCCTTCCCAATATCCATCTAAGCTATACTCTCTGTCACCCCAGAGCTCCCCTTCTCCAGGCTGAACAATCCCAGCTCTCCCAGCCTTTCCTCCCAGCAGAGCTGCTCCATCCCTCTGATCATCCTGGTGCCCCCCCTGGACTCAGTCCAGCAGCTCCAGGTCCTTCCTGTGCTGGGATCCCCAGGCTGGATGCAGTATCAATAATTAAAGAAATTAACTGACGTAAAAGAAACCGAGGCCTGTTCCATCACAGAGTGTTGCTCACACATTGATGTGACACGGTAAAACACAGTTAAAAAATGTCTGTTAACTTGGAGTTTGGATCGTTTCTGTCAGGTTTAAAGGGACTAATTCACTGCCAACTCACCATTAGATGAAGATTCCGAGTTTATCAAGTCTCCTGAAACAGTGTCATTAGAAATGCCAGCTGTGTAGCTCCAGCACGCTGTAGACTTAGACTCTAATCCAAACATGTCAACAGCTTTGAAGGTGTTTGTGCAGATCAAGGGAGAGGAGCTTTTCACTTCAGCTTTTCCCTTCTGTTCTGCTAATAGGGTTAACACATGTTTTCCAAGGACAGGGAACAGGATCCTGGTGCAGACAGTTGCTTAGAAGAATAAAAGACAGATTGAAGTTGGCAGGATATTAAATAAAGTTAGGCACTTTCAGGTTCTTAATCAAGCTTACAGAAAGTTTACAAAATATTTATGAACTTACCTTTCCTTTGAAAAGGCTTTTTGTTGTTGTTGTTGCTCCAAATATAGAACTGATTTTCTGACTGAATTTTTCTTCTCTGTTCCAAAGGCTCTGACCTCTCTCATCAAGGCATGACTTTGCTGTAGTTGTTATGCAAGAGCTCTGAGTCATATAAGAAAGGAGAAAAGGCAGCAGACTTTCTCTTTTTTTTCTGATCTTGTAAGAGTCTGACAAGATACAGCTTAACAACAGCTTATTCTTCTGTCTAATTGCGATGCACAGTGGACAAAGTCAGAGATATTTTAAATCAGAAAGTAAGAGAAGTTAAAAACTTCTCAGGCAGGAGAATACAGGACAAGGACAGTTTGAGGAGACATTCTATCATCAAATTTTCTCATTGGCAAAACATTTTAGGCACTTTATTCTTTTTTTTTTTTTTTTTACCTCATACACGTCAAGGGTACTCAGACAAGCAGAAATAATGGCCTGTGGCTAATGATTGAAAGGGAATGTCAGAGAACTGCTAACCCAGACACGTGTGCCTGATAAAAAATTTCCCTCTTCTCCTTGCTTTCCTACTCCATCCAGGACAAACAGTAGCACTGGATATGCTGCCATATCTTGGAGACAGAAAAAGCCATTATAGGTTGGGAGGGACCTCCAAAGGTCACTGAGTCCAACATCAGTCAGGACAGGTACAGCTACAGGAGGTCACTCAGGGCCTTTTCCAGCCAGGATTTGCTGTCTGCAAGTATGAAAATTTCACAGTGTCCCTGGGAAATCTGGGCAAATATTTGACCACACTACTGGCAACCATTTTTCCATCTATCTAATCAGAATTTTCCATGTTTTGGCTTGTGCTGGTTTCCTCTTTATCCACTGGGGCACAGCTCTGAGAAGAGTCTGCTCTGTCTCCTCTCCACCCTCCCATTAGGCCACTGTGGAGAGCAATATTTTCCAGTTCATGACCAACTGGAGGTGTTTGCCCTGGGCTCTGGCCATTTCTCCTGGGACCACAGCCCTGCCCTTCAGTGTACCAGGTCACATCCCAGTCTGACACTGTCTGCACACCTGCTGGGGGTGGTCCCTGTCCTGTCATCACAATATCAGCACCAGTCCCTGGGGGTCATCACTAGGACTGACCACCCACTGGATGGACTTTGTACCACCAATCACCACACCCTGAGACAGTTTTCCAGCCCATTTTCTGCCCACCTCATGCCCGTATCCATCCCACATCTCTCCACTTAGGCCAGGAGAATTTTATGGAAGGCTCTGTCCATGACCTGACTTTAAAAAGGAAAACAACACCCTCTGTCCTTCCCTTGTCCGCATGGCCCCTTGTTTCACTGTGGGAAGTGGTCAGGTCTGGTTTTCCCTTGGCAGACCCTTGATGGATTTTCCTGGTCTCAAACTGTTCTGCAGGGACCTGGATCCTTAAGAAGATGAGGAAGCTCAAGGGAATGAGGTGAAGCGGATAGGTTTGTGCTTTCCACAATCTCCCTTGCCCTTTCTGCAGGTGTGTGGGATGTGACTTTCTCCTGTTAGTTTCCTGCATCTCCTGGCACCTCAGAAGTGATGGAGATGGTAGAGAGCAGTTTGCTGTTACAAACGAGTGTTTGAGATCACTTAAAAAATCATTGGCAAGGGCGTGACCAAAAACCAGATTTAATATTAAGAGAAAGCACGATGAGTTTGCTGGCAAGATTCACTCTACCGCTTACAGGACAGTTAAGGCACAACAAGGGAAAACAAGCAACAACCAAACTAAATAAAATCCAGGCAATGAAAAGAGAAATGAACTGAGAACTATCCGTGTGTGTGTGGGAGAAAAGACAGTGAGGGCGAGGATAAAAAGGAACCAAAGCCCAAAAGCTTAACAGCACTCAAACTTAACAGTACTTCAACTTAACTTATACCTTAAACCTAACAATGTAACAAAGGAACAACACTTAACTTACACCTCACTTAACTTATACCTTAAACTTAATTTATAGCTTAATGTTAACAATTTAACAGAGGAATAACACTTCACAGCATTGAACCTAACTTATAACTTTGAAGTTTTACTTAGCAACTTAGCAAAGAACAACACTTAGCAACACTTCAATAAGCTTATGCCTTATGTTAAACTTAGCAACGTAGCGAAAGAGCGACACTTAGCAGCATTTAAGTAAATTTATAACTTAACCTTCCTTACAGGCCTAGCTCACTTGGAAATCCCCGGCACTTAAACATCTCAGAGAGCAGCGTTTCTCCCAGATTGGCTCTGGCACACGCACGTGTGCACGCACACAGCCCCAGAGAGCCAGTGCGAGCAGGGCACCTGTGAGCCATTCCCCCGAGGTCGGTGGAACGCTGCCTTTGGCCGCCTTTGCACCTCCCGCCGGGCCAAGGCTCAGGCCTCCAGGAGCGAGGGCATCGGCCCAGGACTCGCCGCTGCCCGGGGATCCTCCGAGCACAGCCAACGTGGGAGCTCCTGGCTCCGAGAGGCCCCTCAGAGGGAGGTTCTGGTCACAGCCCCTGCGGCCCAGGAGAGCTCCAAGGGCCCCGTTTTGGTCTTTGTGGGGCCCCGGAGAGGGGCTTTGGTCACAGCAATGTTTCATCCCGGCCACGGCTTGGGCCGGCGCTTCCTTTGAAGGCGGGAGAAGGGGAATGTGACGCCGCTGAGGCAAGAACAATATTTTCCAAGGCTGTTCCTAAGGAAAAGAGGAGCTGGTTAGACAGCAGCAGGTGCTGGGAGCAGAGAGTGTTTGTGAGAGGCTCGGGAAGAGCTGAGCCCAGGGGCTGTTTGCAAGGCCAGGCCTAACGAGCATTTCTCAGATGGAAGAGCGGCCGGGACAGGCCGGGGGCAATGCACCACCACATTTGTAACATCGATCACTCAGTCCTTCCCGTCTCCTTCACCTCTGTGTGCTGGCATCCTGTCTCCCACTGGGTCCTGCCACAAAGCTCTCCTGAACTCCAGGGCTGTGGATGTGCTCCATGATTTCTCTGAGGTTTTTAAATTTGCCGCAGGTGTTGGTTGCTGAGCCACAGCCACACTTGAGTTCTCAGCTTTGACCTGTTCTTCCTTCCTTGCTTGGAACAGCTCCAGAGAAGCAGCTCCCACTTTTATCTTAGTGATAAGAAGAAACATTTTAGAAATGTCCTGGATTGACCCGGAAATATCACAGGAACATGAGCTGCTGCAGGAAAGATCTCAAATGAAAGCAGAAAGCTGGTTTTGAAGCAGATTGACTGGTTCATCAGCTAGATAGATAAATAGATAGATAGCTAGAAGAGAAATTAAAATATGATGGACCACTCTTTTTTGGCTGCCTGATTTCTCTGTCTTTGTAGGAACCCATTTGCTTTACAGAGAAGAATATCTGACTGTTCTCTGGAAAAATACACTTCTGAGAAACAATGTATAAAATTATGCCATTAACAAATATTATCTCAGTATTTCCTATATATTATGTATTATTTATTATGCATATAATGAGATGGGCCACCTCTTTCTCTGAATCAGACATGCTTCAAATAGTGACCGTTCATTATGTGACCTGCAGAGATAAAATAAGCTTTAAAAATTTGTTGGTTTTATAGTCAGGATAGCCAATGCCTCCTGGATTTCTCGTGTTTTGTCCTTGGTGAGAAGGGCTCTTCTTTTCCCCTGTGTCTTATAAATGATTTCGATATGCTTGCAATTTTCATTAAACATGATTAGTAGAGGAGTGTGGGTCAACAAGATTGACCAGGGATGATCTTGATTTAACTTCAGCTGAGAAGAAAGTCAGTAATGCAAGTATTGGGAGACGACAAAGGCAGATCAATTGGATTATGATTTTCAGTGCTCTTGGCTGAGTGATTAAAATGACCTGAAGAAGAACTTCCCTCAGCACTGATCCCATTTAAAAGGTGAAGGGAAGGGCTCCCATCCTGTGTCAGGAATTGGTTTGTGGCTCTGACGAGCACTTTCTGGATGTGTCAGGTTATAAGATTAGAGACCCTGCAGGCACCTGTGTTTTAACTGGATTTGAGAAGACATGAAGAACCTGACTCTTACTTTTTTTTCCTAGATCAAAAGGGATGTTTAACCAGCAGCTGTATTTGTTTTGAAAGATGCAATTGGATTTAGCCTAATCCTGGAGACAGGGAGAGAGAGCCTAGGTTTATTAGCTGCTCTGAAGGGAGGCACCTGCCTGAATCCAGGAGCACTTTGCAGTGCTTCCAGCACCCGGAGGAGCCAGAAAGCTCCGACTGAGTCGTGCTGTTTATTCTATAACAATATGTTCTGATATATTTCCAAATTGATGATCCAAGGAGCCAGGCACAAATTGTGATTTACAGCACTGTAATGTTGCTATCCATTTCCTCTCAATCAGCAAGGAAATCTAGCACAAAGTGCTTACTTGTATACCAGGGAGAAACTTATTTACATCTACCTCGAAACCCACCCAATTGTAAACACACTGTGGCTGAACACAGGGAAATGAAAAGCACTCAAACATTTTCTCTCAGCAATTTGTGTTTAAGCACACGGCGGAGCCTGTGGTGCAGCTTAATAGGTTGTTGAGAATTAGCACATTGTGGGGAAAGGTCTCTGTGCTTGCATAAATGAACAGCCTTGAACTGGGTTTTGGCAGAGTAACGGGAGACAAACTTTAAATAAACAGGAGGGGTGTGCTTTTTGCACTGCTCGAAATATTATACTCTTGCAAGGTTAGTGTGAGGAGAAGAGTGTTTGGTTTTTCCAGGGAGCGGAAGAAGGAGGTCTCTACTCACACTTAACTTCTATCCTTAGTTTTACAAATGCTTCCCACCTCTTACATGGGTCAGGCATGACCAGGGATGTTCCAGAAACTCAGCCCCTCTCAAATTGTTTTGAGCTTTTCCCTTTGGATGAGAGAACAACAGTGTCAAAGTTCAAGTGCTTTAGGTGTGTGTTGGTTTTGCAGGGCCTGGTTTTGGGTTGCAGGGGGGGCCACAGAGGTGGCCTCTGTGAGAAGCTGCTGGAAGCTTCCACCATGTCTGGCAGAGCCAATCCCTGGTGGCTCTGAGGATGGAAACGCTGCTGGCCAAGGCTGGGCTAATGAGATGATGGTAACACCTCTGTGATAACAGATTGAAGAAGAAAATCAAAACAAAGTGGCCACGTGCAGTTTTTCCTAGCCAGAGAAGAGGAGGAGGTGAGAACATGTGAGGGAAACAACACGGAGACACCAGAGTCAGTGGAGAGGGAGGGGCAGGAGGTGCTCCAAGTGCTGGAGCCGAGATTCTTCTGCAGGCCGTGGTGAAGACCATGGTGGAGCAGCTGTGCCCCTGCAGCCCATGGAGATCCAAAGGGACATGCAGAGATCCACCAACAGCACGTGGGGATCCAAGGGGTATGCAGAGATCCATCCACAGCCC
>VXAD01010783.1:0-26588 GCA_013399195.1 Dicrurus megarhynchus | reverse complement strand
CTCCCCTCCTTTTTTTTATCACAACAGTGGTTTCTTTGTCAGGACACTGGAGACAGACTTTTCACAAATCTCAGTCTCTTACTCATATAATTGTATGACGTGACTCTCTTTTTGGTTCATTTCAGCTGTCTTTTAAAAACTTTTACTGGAGCTCATCTAGGGATTTAAGGTGCTGAAATTATGCTAGAGTGTAACACATACATTCCTTGTAATCCAATGTCTTGCTGTTATGCTTCTGTCTTCAGGAGGATCATTCTGTGTTTGGTTTGGGTTTTGGTTTTTTATTTTGGTGGGTGGGGGGTATTTATTTTTTATCAGGACAAGCTTTTTGATTTATCATTATATCATTCAGGACAATCTTATGTCCTTGCAAGCAGTCCTCATCACTCACAGTGCAATAGTGGCCATCACCTCAAAAAAACCCCAAACACAAAAAGAAAACCAAAAAACCACAAAAAACAAACAACCAAAAACCCCCTCAAAGCCCAACACAAGCCAACAAACCAATCCCTCCCAAAAACCTCATAGTATCAGTCTACAAGCAGGTGTGGAACTTCTTGTGGCTTGGTGGCTATGTCTTTGTGGTAAGCAGTGTAGCTATTTTCCTTCCTTTCATCCAGCTGACACATCTGTTGCACACCCATGAATTTCTTTGAACTCAGAGCTATATCTGCTGCTTCCATATCTATTCTGTGTCCTGGTAAATCAAATGAGGACTTTGTCCCACTGCTTATTCTATTCAAAGGACTTTCTGCCACAACAGCTTTTAAATGGCACCCTTACCCAGGAGAAGTAGGTGAGAAAATGTGACGTGATCTTGCATGTGCTGTTCAGTGTTTTCATCCAAGGAAAAGCAATATTGCAGAGGAGACCAAGACCTTTTCTGACATTAGAGTAGTGCAGTGAGACCTATGTGACAAGTTTTTTTGACACCAGTTACTACTTCTATCCTTATAAGTGAAAAACACCTGGGATTCTTCTCAGGGACTGAAAGCTGCAGAATGAGCCTGACCAGTAATGGCTTAACTTGCTTATCCTCTGAAACAAAGTAATTGCATGTGAACTACTCATTAGAAATCATGTCTGGCTTAAGCTAACTCCTTATCCATGTCTGAGAATTGATTCAAGGAGTTCTGGATGGCTTAGGTCAAAAATATGTCACAGACAGGTCTAAGTATATAATGCTGTAGCTGATAAGGTTCCTGTGTCCAGATATATTCCCTGGCACTAAACAAGTTCAATTTATTTGTAGAGATATTGCTACAGGATCCTTCATAAAAATATGAATTTACTATTATAGTGTGGTACACAAATGGCTCATGCTGCCATATGTCTTTCACCCTAGATGGTTCTGCAGATACTTACTGAGAAAGAATAAAAAATGGTTCCTAAAGTGAAATTCCTTTTAAGGAAAAAATTCCTCCATATTCTGTAGATACATTTGAGAACATAATTTAATCCCCTGAAGTTGAGATTGAACACA
Source organism: Dicrurus megarhynchus (assembly GCA_013399195.1). Classification (NCBI taxonomy): domain Eukaryota; kingdom Metazoa; phylum Chordata; class Aves; order Passeriformes; family Dicruridae; genus Dicrurus; species Dicrurus megarhynchus. The sequence continues at coordinate 25,105 of VXAD01010783.1, read as the reverse complement.
TTGCCCCAGTGCAGTTGCCTCTCCGGTAAAACATGTGCAGCTCCTGAAGGAAATAAAGGAAAGGATCTGTAGCCCACGTTCAGACCAAACTTGTTTTCCATGGCATGACTCGCTTCCTGTCTTGTATTAATGTCGTCTCAGCTCCAGGTAGTGTCAGTGCCAGTTACATTCCCTTCAGTGAGCCACAAAAAGCACCTACAGCGTTTTGTGCACTCAACCTGGAGGCAATCTGCTAACACTCAAGTGCTCATTGAATGGAAAATGATGCAACAGTTGGCTAGCTGGAAACATTGTACTATGTAATAAACAATGTGTTTTTCTGTTGTCTCCTCTCTGACCCATCACAGACAGGCAACCCTCAAGACATCCCTTGTGTGGGACACTAGAGGGTTAAAAGGCAGGTAAGGTAGCTGAGGATGCTGAGGATGAACACAGTCAGTTGAATAGGTCTTCCTTGTGTTTTAATGTGCTTGATATGCCCAGAGACTCTGACTCTGCTCAGAAAAAAACTTGACTATTTCTTTTTTATCCCCTTTTTTATGAAATCGCCAGCATATTGGGGGTGTTTCTTTTAAAATTTTAAGAAATTTATTAATGGATTGAGAAGTATATTGTTTTGGGGGTTTTTTTCTCAGAAAAGAAAACAGAAAAAATCCAAAATTTGCTTAATTTTTCTCTAGATTATTCTTTTATTCTTTTTCTTTTTTATGTTCTTGTACAAGACTTTTCCCCAGAAAATTCTTCCTTAACCTGTTTGTTTATCCTAAAACAAAACATCAGTTTCAAAGTCAATCAACCAAATAGTCAACCATTTTAAATGAAAATATGGCATTTTGTGGGGTTTTTTTTGTTGTTGTTTTTGGTTTTTGGGGTTTTTTTTTTATTTTTTTTTCTTTTTTTTTAATAGAATATACACTTTCAGTATCAAGAGGATTCCTATTACTTGGTGAGAGTCATGTCAGTCATTGGTCTTACCACTTCCCTATGGTGCTACATTCAGTGTGAAAAAACCTGAGATCTGCCACTTTTTTAAAAAGAAGTTACACCAACTTCTGGTAAGCTATTCTTTTGCAGATATTAATTGCCTTGGTTTAGCAAGTCCAGCTGTCAAGTACAGTTGTGAGTCCTACCAAAATGACATAAAAATGTCACAGCTACTGCAGAATGTGGCTGAAAAATGAGATAGCACCAAAAACCACTGCCATCAGGTTGAGGGAAATGATCCTGCCCCTCTACTCAGCCCTGGTAAGGCACATCTGGAGTGCTGTGTCCAGTTCTGGACTCCTCAGGACAAGAGAGACATGGAGATCCTGGAGCAGGTCCAGAGGGCTACAAAGGTGATTGAGAGACTGGAGCATCCATCTGAAGAGGAAAGGCTGAGGGAACTGTGCCTGTTCAGCCTTGGGAAAAGACAGCTGGGAGAGGATTGTATCAATGTTTATAAATATGTGCAGGGAGGTGACAGAGAATTGAGCAGGCTCTGCTCAGTGGTGTCAAGCAATAGTAAAAGAGGCAACGAGCAGAACCTGTTGGCCAGGAAGTTCCACCTTTATATGTAGAAGAACTTCTTTCTTGTGCAGTGACCGAGCACTGGAACAGATTTTCCAGAGATGATGCGAAGTCTCCCTTACTGGAGATATCTCAGAATCATCTGGACACAATCCTGTGCCATGTGCTCTGGGATGGCCCTGCTTGAAAAGGGAGGTGGGATCAGATGAGTCTACTGTGGTCCTTTCCAGCCTGACCCATTCTGGGATTCTGTAAGCTTTGGCCAGGAGATCTAAAACAATAAAAAGTAATTTTTGCTTCTATTGTCCCATAACTCCTTGTTTCCTTATCCTTGCCACCTTCCCTTCTGAGATACAATTTCTAAGAAGATGCCATGGAACAGTTCAGCCCCGTGTTCTGAGCTTCAGCAACTTCTTTCTGTTTCTCTTTTGCATTCAACAGAAATATGATCCAAGGATTTCTCTTTGTCTGGAAAATGCTGGAGATAAGTCTTGAAACAGATGCCTGGCTGTGTGTTTGAACAGTGGCCTTGCAACCTCACAGAGTCAAGAGAAGTTTTGACCTTGGGATGTATTTGTGACTTCACTATGGAATTTTCTATACTATATCCACAGTGCAAGTGTGGTATTCCTACAACTGGGAGTTTGTGAGATAAGTGGTATTGGCAAAAAGCCATTTTCCATGAAGAAAAAATGCTGATAAATTCCTACGTCTCTATTAAAGCTCTGACAAACTTCTGACCAATAAGACATTTCAGGGGAGACTCAGTTGAAGTTTCAGACATTAAATCTCTTGGGTCATAGAAAGTGAATCTGTGACAGCTGCACTTTTCCAGTCCAGATTTACCACATCATTTTTTAAGAGATACAAATATCAAAACAGAAAGACTGAAGTCTTGGTCCCTTTGATATGTTCTGTTCTATTCTATTCTATTCTATTCTATTCTATTCTATTCTATTCTATTCTATTCTATTCTATTCCATTCCATTCCATTCCATTCCATTCCATTCCATTCCATTCCATTCCATTCCATTCCTGTTCTGCTTTTCAGAAAACTGAGAGATCTGGTTGTCCAGAGAGTTTTCAGATCCATCTTTCCTTGGGGGTGGGTACCGAGACCTTCCAGCTTGAGTGCCTGAGCTGTGTGCCACAACAAATTAGACAGAATTTATCTAGGCTTTCATACAAGGTTAATATACAAACATGCATTTTTATATTAAGTCCTGCAGAGTGTGTTGATGTAATTCTTTAATTACTGTGGCGGTGCTTCTCTGCGTTATCCAAGCATCTGTGCAATGCAAAGTTCTTGGCTGCTCTGTAGTTCACTCTGAGATGTATTCAAACCATCCCCAGTTGGCACCTGTTGAGCACAACTGTTTAAACTCATGAGGCCAAAGATGATGAAAAACTAAGGATGAACAATCAATGAGTAATTAACAGTGATGCAGATCCATAAGACAGATCCATACATTTCATCATAACAGAAATCAGCAGCCATATACACTGCCGTTAAATGGGCATGGGCCTTAAAATAATACTGAATTTGTCACAAAATATTGCTGCAGAACTCTGCCAAAAGTTAAATATTGACTACCACAGCAACATATTTTAACTAAATTTTAACTAGTAGACAAGCATGGTATGACTAAACAGTGATATGAATAAACAATATTCCCTCTGTGACAGATTTTTGGGACTAAAAATCTAGATGGTGTTAAATGTTGGATTGCTGAAATTTTTCATATAGTCAATTGATTCAAGATTCATCTCAATTGAAATTTCCACATTTTCAGTTGAATAAGTGCTGGCACAAGGTTATGCACCTTAAATGGTACGTACATGACTGAAACAGATAGAACTGTGTCACTTGGTCTTCATAGGATTTGCCTGTTTCTGGGAACTGTGTAGCAGTTAAAAAGAAGTTCCTTATTAGAAAGAAAAAAAAAACTGTGAACAACTGTAGTATAAACAATTTTCACCCTTTTAACTGTAAAAATAATTTACATTCTATTCATAATGCACTAAAATGCTATCTGATTTAAAGTAGTGTTAAACAGTGACTAAACTGGCAGAACGACTTTAAAGGGGTAAAAAATAAAGTGAATATACTGGCTGCTCAATAAAACCTGATCAATAAAGAAACTGTAAGTGATATTTTCTCTGCATGTTCATGGGCTACAGTCTCAAATGTAGTCATGTTTCTATTTTTATTCATTAATAACAAAATTAACCTAACTACTTTCCCTTGTTATTTGTATTCCATTAAATGCTCTCTATCCAAACTATAGGAAGTTCGTCTTCAGAACAGGTCAGTTTCTGCACCCTAAAAGTTGGCCAAAGGAAATGATGGCAGTAGTGATCTACAGATTACTTCACAGCTTATGGAGCTATGTTTGGCAAAAACAGACTGTGTAAACCAGGTTCTCAGAAATGCTCCACACACTCTCCCCATTGTCTTCTTCCTTCAACTCTTCAGCTCTTCACTGCTGCTCAGAGCAATATTTGCCATGTTTCAGCTTTTTACCAAGGAGCTCAGTAGCAGATAAGCTGCGTGTTCATCACTCTCAGATTTCTAGGAAAAGGTTATTTTATTTTGATCCTTTCTTCACTCAGATCTCTTTGACCCTATTGCTGAAAAAAAAGGTGGTGTCTTAGTAAAAAACCTCTTGTCCCAACTGCTGTATTGCAGAAATGAAAATGCGTTTTGGCCCATTCAGTTACTTGCGGGTTTTTTTTCTCTTTTTTCTGGAAAACATTAATTTTTCTGATATTTGACAGTAGAATCTACAAAACCTATGATACAATTACATGTGAGGACTTTTTCTGTAATTCCCATTAACTAGGCTGAAAATAACAGCCAAGACACTAGTTCCTTATAACAGCTATAAAATCTACAAAGGCCCAGGGGAAAAAATATTTTTTCCTCAGAGTTAAAAATGAAAAAAATAGCCCACCATAAACAGAAGCTGACAGCAGCTTGACATCTCTTGACATTTTCATTTTGTTCAAAAATACCCCAAATTTGAGTACATTCATAATGTTTCACCAGCATTTCTTATTCTAGTTTTATAATTATGTGTGTGTGTGTCTGTGTCTGTGTATGTGTGTGTATATATGTATACATACACACCTACATATATATATAAAAGTTTATGTTTAAGAGATTCAGAAGACAATCAATGATCCCAAAGAATAGAATAGCACAATGTCTTCCAGAAGTGATTACATCAAAAAAGATGGGTTTGATTCAACTGGATATTAGTCCAGAAGTTTGTTTTTTTTTTTTTCTTTTTCAGTGATTTGAAAATGTAGGACAAGATGATCTCCACAAATGTTCCTATCTGCCTCTCTCTGATTTAATTAACACAATTTCTCCATAAGAAATGGCTGATAATTTTGATGACTTAGGGAAATTTGTTCTTAAACATTGACATCATTCCCTGAACTGTATTCTGCACAAAACAAGAAATACAGGATCAGTCAAACTGGATCGGTAAAGCTTCCTATTCAGTCCAGAATTCCGTAGATAAAAAGAGCAGTCCTGGTAGCTTCAGAGAGGAAAAAATATGCAATAAGCAGTTCTAAAAAGTTTAATAGGTAGATCCTGGCTTCCACACAGAAGCAAGAGGGTTTACACTGGGACTGGTTGGACAATCAGATTTCTAGCAAGGACAGTAGAGAAAAAATGTGTAAATTGGAGATAAAATGTACTTCTTGGTAATGAATGCATTTTAGCAGGCCCCCATGAGGTATGGAAATGCATTTATCTCCATTTTACAGATAGAAGCTAAGGAACAAAGAGAAGAAGTGACTTAGTCAAGGTCACACAAGATCCTTACAGCAATGGTGAATTCAGCCTTTGCTGCCAGATTCCCCTCAAGTAAGGCTGCCATTTGACTGAACTTCCCAGACATATTTCCAAGGAGGAGAAAAGAAACAAACAAGCAAACAAATACACAAACAAAAAATGAAGACTTTGTTCTGACAGAGTAATTGTTTTGAACTGGCTATTTGATACGTGGAGTGCCAGCCAAAACACCACTGTGGACACCCTAATCAATTTTATGAAGCTTGCACAATATAGATGCACCTTGAAGGCACCTATCTTCAGTAAACAAACACTAGAAGATTGCACACACAGGTGCTGTAAGACCAAAGGCTTTACAGATGTGCCAAGCTTTCTGCCAATCCATTTATCAACTGTGCAGCACTTACACAGGGAATGTGTTGCATCCTAGAACTCTTGATTCTTTGAACACTCATTGTGCTGTCAGCTTCCTCTTGTGCCTCATGGCCAACAGCACCCATTTCCTTACTGGAGTGCAATCCCCATACATACAGTAAGTTGGACCTTGGACCCCAAAAACTTCTTACAGTCTCTGGTTGATTCTTAGATAAAAATATGAGAATATTCCTGCAAATTACACAGATATTCCACTCCTTGATCCAAAATATTACTGGAAAAAACAATGGAAGTCAAAACAGCACTGAAAATTAAATGATGCCCACCTTGTTTACAGGCATATCCCTTGCAGGTAAACCTACATCACAGGAGCAGTAAGAGCTTAGGATTTTCTATGGAGTTCATAAAAAGTCCTGATTATTAAGCTTCTGGTCTCCCCCTTCTACACATTAAATACTATTTTACATTCCCCATCTCAGAACTGCTTATGATAATCTTTTGTTGTTCATAAATCTCACAGAGTCATTCTGCTTCTGATCCCTCATTTCTGAGCTTGGCCTCATCAATTAACCTTGTGAAACGATGCCTGTATGACCAATAAGAATAAGATAGAAGTAGAAGCTGTGAAACAGAATTACTGCTCTGTGAACCATTTGTTAGATGTGGCCTAAAATATATTCTGATCTGAGTACAAACACATAGACTACTTGATTAAAGCAAAAAGCTAATTCATATTTTGGAGGGGAATAAATAAATAAATCAGCATAACCATCTGTGCTGTATATATCAGAAAGATCTGAGGAAATTCTTCTTCAAAGCTCTTCAGGATCATTCAGCTGCAAGACCTGTAATGTTCAGTCTGACATGAACCAAGAAAGTCATAAGTAAACTCGTAATAATTGGTAAAGACTTTCTTGGTAATAATTATTGGTTTAATGTGGTGATTTCCACTCTAAGGGAATCCTAAGGATTGCAAGGTCTGTATGTTCCCACTAGAGATTTATTAGGCATTGTCTTAGAGATGAGCAGCACAGAGTAAGAGAACAGCAGCTCCTAGACCCCAATCTGCAATCTCTCACCACCACTGAGTGCCATCTCTGCTTGCTGTGGGAAAGAGTGTGAACTAATTAAAATTACAGAATGCATTCATTGCTCCTTTGTAACACTAATGTAGTACAGATTTTCTTTTAAAAATCCCATACAAACAAAATAGACTACTGAATAGATAATCACTAGCTGAAACTTCTGTTTATCCCTGGAAGATTTTCAGCTCAGGCCTAATCTTAGCACTGCTTAGTAACCATGGTTAGGAATCCTTTTGTACAACAGTTTGAGTTTTGGGGCTTTCTGCTTCCATTTCCTTTACTCATACTCAATATGTTTACTTTTCAAAGTCAAAACTTTTCTTTGTCAAGGATACATACTTCCCTATGCAAGATCATTTTAAAAATCAAGTTTAAATGGAGACTTAGTTTGTTTCTCTTAAACAAAGACTTCTGTACAGAAAATAATAAAAGGAATTAGTGTTAAAAATATTGTTACCAATAGGAAAGGATTTAGAACAGCTGACTGACACAATCTGATTAATTTTACTAGTTTTCTTATAGCTGCAGTAAAAGCAATATATTTTCAGGGGCATTTTTTAGATTTTGACTTACTTTATTTTGTCAAGGAAAATTGACAGGAAAAAATCATGAATCTTGAAAATACCTGTATTTGATATCTTATATTCATTGCATTATGCAAAAGCATCTTTCAATAACAGGTATGCAGATGATAACGCCTAGGCAAAATTTCCCAATTGTTATTATTATGATTAACTGATTGTGATCACTTTTCATTGCACAGGTGATGCATAATCTGTGAATTCTTTGTCAGTCTTAGAGCACTTTTCACTTGACCCCTTGAGGTAAATCACAGCTCTGTAGTAGCCTAACCTGAATACTTATGTCCTGAGTGTACTAAAGATGCAAGGACATGCTGCTGTGAGGGTTGTATTAATGATTTTCCACTTAACTCAAAACCACAATTCATTTCCCCCTACAATTTGTATGAATATTTCTTAATTGCATCACCTTTATTTAAACATTCACCAGCAGTGACAATAGAAAGGTCTGTTAGTCGTCCAAACTTTCTGCAGCATTGCACTGAACCATCTGAAGATCATTAATGTGCTAATCACAAAAGGAAGGAGAGGAATTTGCAGAACTTTATGAGCAGTTAATGCAAAGTTAGATCCCAGGCTGTCATTTTTAAATAGGAGCAAAAAAATGCCTAATATGCATAATTTCTCTTATCATACGGGGAAAATAGCATGACTAACAGACTGGCCATGAGCCAGTAGAGCAAAAGTATCACTCTTGGCAGGTGGATTCACTCATGCTGCATATGTGACACATCTTACTGATGGATTGTAGGAAACTACTGATACAATGTCGGAGGTGACTTGTTTCATCTCCGCCGAGGTCAAGGTTGGTTCAAGCTCCATATGGCTCAGGACCTGGACCAAAGCCCAGCAAAGTTAATATGACCATTTCCATTGACTTTGATAGGTTTTGCATCAGGCAGTGTAGATAGGAGTAGCTGCTGGACTTCAGTAAGGGAGGAAAATGGGAGTAGAAGAGTGAAATGATGTGTAAAAATCTGAAGGTATCTCACAGGTTTCAGACGTGGTAATATTTGCCCCTTTGTTGGAGGAATCACCTTAATGGCAAAGGTTTCAAATCTAGATTAGCAGTAAATGGTTAAACCATTCTGTAAACCCCAATTTTTTTCAGCAATATATTTTTATTTGTTCTTTTACTTCTTTTTTTTTTTTCCTCTTCTATGGATTTAACAAAAGAAAAATACTGTCATATTGTGAGAAATTAAACCAAATGGTGACAACACATGACACATCCTCCACCAAGCCCAGAAATGCCAATGTGTTCCCAGGCTTACTCAAGGTAGAACTCGCTTTAATTGTTCATTTCAAAGCAGCAGGAAAGAGAAAGCTCATTCACAGAAGGTATTTAGAGAAGAGTGAGAGTCTGAATGTGAACTGTTCTATTAAAATTTCCTGGAGCTTAAGTGCCATTGCTTCAGAGACAAAGATGGCATGCTTGTATGTGGGTAACTGCATATTATGTCTGTAACGAGAAATGCCATGTATAGAAGACATCCTTAAGCAGCTGAGCAAGCCAAGGAATCAAATGGACAATAAGTTGCCTTCATTCTCTCACAAGGTATTTAAGTGGTTGATAAATAGGGAATATAAAGAGGAAAAAGACATGTTCCAAGGAAAGGACTTGAGAGAAAAAAGTAGAATTTAAAGGCAATGACTTTCATGTTACACCATGTTATTGGTATTTTCTGGAAAGATTAGCAAAAAAACCCCCAACCAACCAAGCAAGCAACCAAAAAACCCCCAAAAATCCCCAAACAAAACCCTAGAACGTCTTTATTAAGAGCAAACAGATATGGAGGTATGGGTCCCTCACACCAGTAATACAGGTCCTGAGAGGATGTGGGATGCATCAGTGGCACTATTATGAAGACAGGAGCACACAGCGTACGGCAGGAGTAGACCTGTAGACCCGGGAGATGCAAGAACATATGTGACCAAAAGTAAGGAGTGGTGCAGCAGTGCAGAAGTCGGAAATCACGGTAGATAATTCTAAAATCTCCCTTTCCTTAATGGCTTCTCAGGTCCCATGTTGCAATAGATAACACCATCATTCCTGGAAAGACTTGTACAGTATGCCTTTAAAAATCTTCAGAGGGAAAAATTTCTTCGGTGGTTCCAGACAAACCCAGCACAAAATCCATCTGATATTTTATCAGCACTAAGCATGTCTGATGATTTTCGTATGTCCCCTTGAAAATAGTCCTATTTTTACATTATTTTGTGCCTTCAGCATGAACTACTGTCTGAACAGTCATTTCCATGCATGTGGTTTACACTTTGTTGATTGCAAAGCCTGACACTTTTCATCTGAAAATTCTCTGTTTTCATTCAGGCTTTCAGTGTAAACATGTAATAGTTCTTGATTGAGGTTTCTTCACACTATCATATGTTACAACAACAAAAACCTTACTTAAATCAAGAGTCTGAGCTCTATCATTCCAGAACAGTTTAGGCAACGAAAGTCTGGGAAATGACTCTGACCTTTCAACTGTCTCTTTGCATAAGAATACAGACATCCAGAGCAGTTGCTGTGGTAGGGCTGGAATATAACAATTATACTTTCTGTGAGGTGCAAGAAACTCGACATGACTTTTGATATACCTTTTCATTTCCACAAAAACAACCAATCAAACAACCAATCAAACAACTAATCCAAACCAAAACCAAATCACAGATAAAAAAAACAAAAAAAAAATCCCACAGCCTTAACCCCAAAGAATCATAAAGATGTCCCAGAGACAATGAGATTTTCCTTAGAGAGTGTGGTAGCTTGTTAAATTTGCTCAAAACTATTTATTTATAAGCTAGCATGTAAATGCATACTTTCATTTATGACTACTTGAGTAACCACTCATTTACAGCTTTGTTGTTGCCATTACAGGGAATAAAATAATTTGAAATTACTGCAAAATATTTTAAAGAAAGTTAAGACATTATGTCTAGCTTCTGACAGGTGATCTTTCCAAAATGGAAGCACTCTCTGTACTTGCAGCAACTGCCCTGCTTCCTTTCTTTGTAGAGGAATAAAGTTATTTAATTCTCACCAGTAACAAGTAACTCTTCTTCTTCAATATGTAGAGCAGGTGGAGAGAGTAAAAAACTTCTACCCACATTCAATCCAGCTGGCAAGATGCCTGTGCCAAAATCTAAATGCAAGGAGTTCATAAGGGACAACGGTGTGTCCCTATAGTACAAACAACACTGCACAAGAGAGATTCCGGTCCGTCTTGGTTAAAGCATCCTCTGCTGTTGAAAAGAGGTGTTGTTTGAGGGTGTCAGAAATATAATAACGACAGGAAGTGTTAATGTAGCACTAAGTATTTTTATGCTGTTAAAGTGCTAGTCAAGTGGGAAAAGTAAACTGTGGTGCACTGAATTATCAAGGAAACTTTTCTGAAGAAGATTATGCTCTGACAGCCCCAATGTGATATGTATATCAAGATTTAGTGTCCATTTATTAGTTTCTCAGCACAGGAGAACCCCGTGGCTGCCAAACCTGAATCATTACTCTCATTTTTCATTATATAATCAGTATGAAAATGGTGACTACCTGGATATTTTCCTGGACATGAGGTGTTCAAACTAAGTACAGCTAGATCACCATTATTGCATCATTGACTGATTATCATTCTGATTAATGTCTCTTCTTTATTTTCATTCCCTGTACTGAAACAATGCATATGTCATGAGTAATTATGTCTAGTGCCTGCTTCTGAATTATGTTCTTGACGTTTGTGCCTTTGTCACTGCTACTCTAACTTTATCCTGTTCCTCGAACCTTTCCCTCAAAAACAAATAAATAAACCTGGTGGTGTTTAACTGCACTCAGAGTCAAAAATTGAGAATATTCCCCTTATTGCCTGCTATATGCAATTCTTTGCCACTAACTTTTTCCATGACCATTGCATTCTTTCCTCAAAGAATCTGTCTGAGTTGTGTATACTGCGTTCTATTTGGATGTATTCCAATTCTTCTTTCAGCTTGAATGATAGAAGCATTGATGTGAAAGGTTGCCACATACTTTGAGGCTGACTAAACAGGCAAATCATGTGGTCAACCTCTCTGCTCATGGGTTTGCCACCATTTTGAAAGTCTGAGATCAGCTTTTCCCATAGCATCTCTCTCATGATCTACATCTAAATTCATATCTATAAAAGGCAGAAAGGACTTGATTTTCACTTGAATCTAAAACTAAACCATTCTTTGCAAATTATAATACTATAGAGCATCCAAAACTGTTGTCAAGAACTCACATCTGCAGTTGAATGAAGCAACCATCTTGACAGCACAGCATTAACCCTCTGTAATACCTAACCTCCCATTGTGTCTCTTGCCAGTATCTCTCCTGATTATGCCAGCATACATTTGTGGTCAGCCTGACCAACTAATCAGTCATAAATCACCAGAGTAGAGGAAATTAGCAAATTCTTTCGTGAGGAAGTGTAAAACACATAAATAATGCTACTATTATAGAATATCTTGCTGAAAAACATCCAATCTGCCAGAGTGACTCCAGAGACTCTGAAGTTCTCCACCATCATTCCGCCCTCATCATGACAACTCCCTTTTGATCCAAAATCATGCAATTTCTACTCATTATATTGAAAGCTGACATTTCACTGTTCAGTAAAATAACTCCAGCAAAATTTGATCCCCAGTTCAAATACTTTCATTGCAGAAATGCTGGTCATAAATGTGATCTTCTTGGCAAAATAGCAAAAAGCTATGATGAGCTTAATCTGTCAGATGTTAAATTTAATTTGCCATTTATATTTGGAGGCATCCTTCCCTCTGGGTTCATTTTGAAAGGAAGGACAATGTTGCAATATACAACTCATGGGCACTGGTCGGTAGCTGGAAGTTAGAAGGTGGAGTCACCCAAAGGTACCATCCTAGGCATCACTGTACACCTGTTTCAGTATTTTAATTAAAAAAGAGGTGACAGACAAGATGAAGCAAGTGGCTTGGCAGAGTCAAGGTAAAACCCTTTCTGAAATGAATGCCACTTGAAGTTACCTCATGGAGAAATTACAAGTAACAAGAAACAGGCAAGGCAGTGGTTGATAATTTAGTGAAGTATTAAACAACTAGATCTAATTATTTTTGTAATTTGCAAGCTCTTTTATATGAAGGGAAAAATAAGGAGTGCCAAAAGGGAAGGGAGGAGGGGGGGAAGAAAAAAAGGGGGATAAGAGAGACAGAGAGAGTCAGATAAAGTCAATGTAAGTACTGCCCTAAGATTTTTTCCTATTTTAAGTTTAAAAAAAATAATCCAAAACAACCCCAAAGTTAAAATTCTGAAGTGATAAATATCCTTAACCGGAAAAAGACCTTCATAATTATCAAATAATTTCCTGGAGTTTACTGGAAGTGATTATTTCTTGCTCAAATTAAAACATGGTGCTTTTGTGCTTAATATGCTTTCCTAGATGTTACCATAGAAAAGATAATGGAGGTCCTGTCTGAGTATTAGGGATGGAAGGATTTCTGATAAATGCATTCTGCTTTCCTTGAATTGTGTATAGGCAGTAGCAGTGGCTCCTACCTGACATTTTGCTGATAAACCTGTGATTTCTCCCTGTGTTTGTTTTGCACGGTGAGGTTTTGGTAGCTCCTGTGAGAAGCTGCTGGAATGTACCCTTGTACCTCATGGAATTAATGTCAGCTCCAGGATGGACCCAACACTGGCCAAGGCCCAGCACATCAGTGACAGTGACAGGATTTCTGCTATAATGTATTTAAGAAGGGGAAAAATAACCAAAAAATGCTGAACAGCAGCTGGCTCAGTAGTGAGAATGTGTGAGAGGAACAGCCCTGCAGACACCCAGGGCAGTGCAGAAGGAGGGCAGGAGCTGCTCCAGGCTCTGGAGCTCAGATTCCCCTGCAGCCCCTGGAGCAGCCCATGGTGAGGCAGCTGTGCCCCTGCAGCCCAGGGAGGGCACGGGGGAGCAGAGATCCACCTGCAGCCCCTGGAGGAGCCCAGGATGGAGCAGGGGGAAGCCCAAAGGAGACTGTGACCCCATGGGAAGCCTTTGCTGGAACAGGCTTCTGGCAGGACCTGTGGCTCCACGGAGGGAGGAGCCCAGGCTGGGGCAGGTTTGCTGGCAGGACTTGTGACCCCATGGCAAAGACCTACACTGGAGCAGATCGGGCAGGACTGGCTCCCATGGGAGCGATGCCACGCTGGAGGAGAGGAAGGGGGTGAGGGGTCCAGGTGCTGTGGAGGAAGAAGCAGCAAAGACAACATATGATGAACTGACCAAAGCTCCCATTCCCCATGCCCCTGTGATGCTGGGCGGGAGGGGGTTGAGAAAATCATGAGTGAAGTTGAGCCTGGGAAGAAAGGAGAGGTGGGGGGAAAGAATTTTTTTTTTTTTTTTTTAATTATTATTTGGCTTTATTTCCTATTATCATGTTCTTATTTGACTGGCAATAAATTAAATTCATTTCCCCAAGCTGAGTTCATTTTGCCTGAGACAGTAACTCGTGAGAGACCTCCCCCTGTCCTTACCTTGACCCACAAGTCTTTTGTTATACTTTGTCTCCCCTGTCCAGCTGAGGAGGGGAAGGACAGAACTGGTGCTCTGGTGGGCACCTGGCATCAAGCCAAGGTCAACCCACCACACCCCCTTGGTCCCTGCATCAATTAGACCAGCTCAAAGTGACTTCCTGGGATTCTGTAGAGCTGGTAACCCCTTCCAGGCTTGGTGCCTCAGCCTGTTCTGTTTGGGCAGAGTTAAAAACCCAGCATGACCCATAGGCGCAGCTCAAGGAGCAGACTCCACCACAGCAGTGAGCCTTGCGCTCCTTAAGGACATTGCCTCTGCTCCCATAAAAGAAGACATGCATTGCAAATGCATGCCCTAAGAAATATTGAAACCTATGCTGAATGCACTTCTGGAAACTTGATATTTTCATCACATGCCATCTAAGCTAATACACTGCACTGTTTACAGTCCTCCACTACAATATATTTTGAAATGATTACCTTGCTCTGAGTCATTTGTGTCATAATGCTCTCCATAGGTACCCATAAAATGAAAATGTAAGCCTCTTTTATTGGTGGCACTGCATCTTAATTGAAAATATTAAAGGCTATTGCTCTCCTACTGTTTTTTTTCCCTTTTTCCTTTTTTTTTTGCTTCTCCCTCTCTGTATAATTGGCTAATCATATGAATTTTTTTAAATGAAATAATCATGAAAGAAAATATGAAGCTAATTTAAATTCAAACTGGATTTGGTGATATTTAAGTGATTATCCCAAAGTAGCAGAGGGTGTAAGAGGCAATAAACATCTGCTATGTTCATGACCATTGGCCTCACAGTTTATGAGCTTGGGAGATATTTATTTCAAGAGACACGCTTCTCTTTGGGTTAGATTGTATTTTTTCTCCTTGTTTTATATTTATTTCCTCCCTTGTAAAATTTTAAAGCAGGACCAGATTTTTTTTTCCTTTTCCTCCTCTCTCACCCCATCTCCTTTCACACTAACAGCAGAGTGAAATCCAGGTAAATGAGAAACTTTTTCCAAGAAATCTCTCAGCCAGTAGGGATGGGTGGCTTAACTGTTGCTCCTCTTATGAACTGTGTGAACTACTCCAGGTTTATGGGCTGAAGAAGTTAATAGGAATTGTGTATTGTAGCTGGTTCATTGTCCAGCTGCCATTCAATTGTGTGTGTTGTATGTAATTGCCAAGTGAGGCTGTAACCTTTTCCTTTTCTCTTTCCCTCACATGCAATAAGGACCAGGGGCAAAGTTGGAGAAAAAATTGCAGCTGAAAGATGCAGGCAGCTTTCTGGTTTTGTCTTTTTTAGTGAAGGAAATAGAAGAGCAAAATAAAGCAGGCTGTGTTTTGAGATATTCAGAAGAGAATTTAGCTGTTTAGCTGAGGAAACAAGAAGAGAGCTGCAAAGAAGTGTTTTTAGGAATAGGCAAAATATATATTATTTGATCAACTTGTGTAGTACATATTATTTTGAACACAGAAGTGCTTCTTCAGCTCTCAAACAGAATAAGGCAATTTCCACGTAAGTGTCCTTACGAATTTAAAAGTTTGTTTTAGGTGCTTCTCTGGGTATTCTTCATTTGAATTAATTTTATATTTCTTTTATCAATTTTGTCTAACGGTACAGAAATGTTATTGTGGCAGCAAGCTGTTGGTGAGCCTATGGTGACAGAATGTGTGTTTTAGGGAAGTTCATCCATTGGATTACAATCGTTTCCAGGAATCACCTATTGTGAGTAAATATCTACAGTTTTATAATTTTAAGTGTGAAGGGTCTGAATAAACAACAGATTAAGTCTTCTGGTTTCTACATATAAAGAATATGGAGGATCCTGTGGCTCTTTTCTGTCAAATTATATCAGCCTGATATCCTCTAGTTACCTTTGCAAAGAACCTCAGTCAAGAATACATAATGATTCCATGCTTTAACTCTTACATCTTGTATGAAATTTATAGTCAGGGGTGCATGCTGTATTAAATATACACAGTTCAGATTTCTTAATATTTTATTCCTGATAAGGCTCTGCAACCACCTGTACCACAGAGCAAATTTATCATGCAGAGAAAGAATCTGAAATTGTCCAGAAAAAAGTCAATTTTCCTTTTTCTGTAGGTATGAAAATGAATGTAGGAAGCTCTGTTATGACCTACAGTAAATGTAACCAAGTCAATATGGATGCTATAGTAAATACTATGATCTTCTGGTCACTTGGAATTTATTTGGTGAGCCTTTCTGGGTCAAGGCCCAGGATTTCAAGTTTTCATCATTCATGAGCTCTGTAACTTCTTGGTTATTAGAAAAGAGTTGTTGTATACTAAAGTACAGCAGTTGAAATCGTGGGCCACTGTAGAGAGGCAACCAAGAAATTCTGAAGCCACATAAATCTGTGAGATAAAGAATGATGGTTTACAGATGACTTCTAAAAAATAAAATATTCTTTTAAAATTTTTATGTTTGACTTTGTTTGCTTTTACTTTCTTTAGAAATAAGCATAAACACAGGGAAAAAGCTGAAAAATATGGTGAAGTTAATACTGCAATATTGTCTATGAAAATTTTACTGCTTCTATACTCAAATTCTATTAAGTCTGAAAAACTGAAAAGCTGATTAATTTTGTAAATGGGAAAATCTAGAAATGAGGGTTTCACTTATTGACTTATTAGTGTAGAGTGGGGACTGAGAAACAAGGAAAGGGATGTGTCACAATGTGCTTGGTATTTTGCATGGAAATTTTATGGTCTAATTCCTAATGTTAAAAAAAATTAAATGCAGATAATTACTCCAGATGAAGGAAGTGTTATTATTTGTAATTTACAGACTGGGAGAGCAAAGGCGGAGATCACTTAAAGTGACAAGAGGCACTGTGGGATCCCTGCTTAAGTGTCCTGAACACAGTACAAAGTGATTTGAACTGTTCACTGAAGATTTTACTGCAAGAATTAACAATTTTTCTTCTCAAAAAAAAAAAAAAAAAATTCTCGGAGGACGTAATTGGTGTAATTTCATTTTACAAAGAGAGATAAATCTAAATTCTGAAGTTCACCTCCATATTAGGTTTGTGACATTTTCTAGAAGAAGGAGAAATTAAGAAGTCAAAGTGCTAATATTCTTCCCCTCTTTTCTAGGTTTTCTTTCACTTTCTGTGTTATCCAAAAGATTGACAGTACAAATAAAATGCCATTATGTAATATCACGATAGGTTTAATAAACATCTTCACATAACAGAATGCAGAATGGCAGGCTGACATTGTGAGATGGATTTTGTTGGGAATCTGCTTATTTTTGTTGTTATTGAATTGGGTTTTTTCTTTGTTTATTTCTATGTGATTATTTTTCAAGGTACAGAACATCTTAAGGCAGAATATCTTGGCATATAAGATGAGGAGCAATTACTTTGCCCCACGAATTTCCAACAGATTGAAACAGAATGTACTTTTGCGAAAGGAAAAAGAAAGAAAGGAAAAAAGACACATTTTACCTCCACTTACATGTAGCTCATGCAAACCTGAACTGCAGCTCCAGGGCACAACTCAAGATTTGATATTAAAGTGTTTCATTTGCAACCAATTATGCTCAGGATTAGATTCCACTGCTGCCTCTCTTAACCATACAGTACCTTGATTTCAAACAACCTGATAGAGGTTTGTTGGTTTCTTTTTTTTTCCCCCTCTCCTCTCTCTTTTTCTCCCCTTTTTCTGCCCCTTGGAACCATCTCTGCCTTCATCAAAACAATTCCATTTGCACTTATGAAAGCATTACAGCCAGTAAGCAGAGAGTACAGAATAAGCTTAACCATTGTAGCCTTTTTCCCATCTGAATATCACGAATCTTGTATCTCACCATGGTGTAAGGTCTCTGATTACATCAACCTCTCCAAATTATGCTGAAATGGAGGCCATTCAATTTGCTACAATCAGTAACTTTCGAAAGAGCCCTGCATAATTGATTTCACAGTAATATAGGCACAGGTGAATGAGTTCCTCAGCCTCGTTTATACAATGTTTTCTTTCATTCCAAAGTGCACTATTCAATAGAAATCATATTTTTTTCCCAACAGTTGGCAGGTAAGGCTATTGTCATATACAAAGTTGTGAGACAGAAAGAGAGAGCAGGGGGGGAAAAATAGTGTAGAAACATGAAAATTGAAATTAATGCCCTGGGTGAAACACTAAATGCAGACAAGCCTTGGGTGAAATGACTTCTCTTTTCTGTATGTCTCATCAGGGCGGGGAATGACGGACTCATACAGGGTAAAAAAAACCTGTTGAAATTTAAATGTAGTCCACAAGTGTAATTTGTTGTGGGAGGTTTGGGGTGGGTTGTGTACACGACTTCAAAGCTGAAAATTCATTCAAGGTTGAAAATATCTGGGCTTATTAGCTTATGTTATGGACTCCATAGTGGTGTTGGAATTAGAGAAAAGCTTTGGAAGCTGGGTAAATACTGTACCCAGGGACCATTAAAATGGACAAGTGCCTAAACACCAGCATGTGGTGCCATCTCTGCCATTTTCTCCCCTTGCATACAGCCAGTCACACTGGTTATTGGTCAGTGGACCAAACTCCTTAGCTCCAAAGTTATTATTCCTACTTTATAGACCTATGGTTGAAACTTCATGAACGAGATGCATCACAGAGTGTGTAGGCTTGCCTGAGTGCTTCCTGCTGGGAAAGAAATAAGGGCAACAGCAGAAAACAAACAAAAACCAACCAAACAAACAAGTGGGTGGAGGGAGGGAGGCAATGAGGGAGGGAGGGAGAGAGGGTTAGACTTCGATAGATAGATAGATAGATAGATAGATAGATAGATAGATAGATAGATAATAGACAGACCCAGGTAGCAAATGTAAAACATTAAATTATTGGGCTATGGAAACATGTTTAGGCTATTGAAAGTAAAATTAAAGTGCTGATGGATATTTCCAGTATAAATACAAAGTAGGAAAATTAGACAGGATTTTAAAAATTTTAAAAAAAAAAAAAAAGGGTCCTTTGATTTGAGAGAAAAATAAGGACATCTCTAACAGCAATCAATCTCATCTACAAAAGAGCTCATTCTAGATGGACCAAATAATGGTTTTGAGCTGCTATTCTACACTGATTCCAGAAGAAACCCAGCTAACCATGTCATACTTGGGTTCTGGATATCTAAATCTAAGCAAGAAGGATCCTGCACCATGAGGTTGATGTACAGTACACAGAAGGAAATATGGGATTGGTAATACAAAAGGCACACCAATGGATTAGGTTACCTTTCGCCTGCATCTGTTGTGTTCTTGTTCTCCCAATGTTCAGAGATCAAGTGCAGGATTTATTGTTCTCATGAGATTTGTGTCTGAAGCTGTACAGAGTTTTGTGTGTGTGGATGTGTGTGTACAAATTCACTGCAAAAACAAAAGGTTGCCTGTGAGCAGTCCCTGTTTAGGAAGAATGCAGCTGCCTCTGTATATTAGTACTCCCTTTCCTGAAGAATCAGAGGGTTTATGTGCTTTGTGCCACAGTTTGATTACAAAACACTGAGGAAACATGTTCACTCTATTCAAATCTAAGAAGCACTAAAGTTTATGCTGCTTAAATCACTTCTAAATCTGAACTATTTGGATCTCTGAATTTTATGATAATATTAACAGAGCTTCTGGTGAATCCCATTAATTTTTTTTGTATTGTTTAATTTTACATGAGTAAATATAATTACTCCTTTTGTCAGAAGTTCTAATACCAATTTATAATTCATGGAGTTAATTATGTTAACGAGGAGGTAATCATTTCTCAACTCTCTCCCCTGTAATTTTAAAGGATTTTGATTTTTTCCCTCTCTCATTCTCACCTCTCCTTTTACAATTTCTCTTCCAGCCATGAAGTGGGAGCATACACAATTCATCTGTGATATAATTATTTACCATGGCAACAGTTTGTGAATGGGATTGTGAAGTTGCAAATAACTAAAAAGAAGCTTAAGTAGAACAGGCTGAAAAAATTATCCTTTTCAAAACAAGTGAAGAGTCCTTTGAGGTCAGGAAAGCTTTTGTCACTCCAATATGTTAAAACAGGAGGAGGTGAAAAGCATAGTTTTGGGCCTTCTTTTTCCTCCTCTGCCAAAATCTTTGGTAAAATCTGATGAACAAATGAAGATAAGTACTTTGCATGTGTTTGTGTATGTGCAAATTTGTTTTGGGAAGTGTCTATGTGACTGACAACAAAGAACATTTGAACAGACTTGCAATGACAAGCACTGAATCTGACAGTGCCCAGCAAGAATGAGAAAAGTTTTGAAAGATCAAATATTGAAAAGTGATGGAAAAGAGAGTCATACTTGTGGTGGTTGATTTTTCTTGTTACATTTCTGAGATGAACAGACATCTCAAATTTATACTGATAAGCAAGACCCCCTAATTTTAGAGTCTTAGAAGAAGATAGACAAAATCTATTGAAAACTACTACCATAACCTTTGTATTTTGCTTGAGGCTGCTGTTGACAAATCTTTCCCTACAACCCATCCTATTCAATCATGTATTGAGTATTTTAGTACTGCTGCTTCAGAATCAAAGAAATCTATTGATGTTCTTCAAAGGCACACTGAGCTGCATGTGAAAAGAAAACAGTAACAACAAAAACTCATCCAGATGCACCACGATTTACAGTTTGACCACCTGGGAGCAGAGTTAGGTGCCATATTTATCCTAACTCACAGCCATAATGATTTAAGAATCAAAATATTTCAGAGGAATAGACAAAAAGCCATCAATAGCATTCATTGAATGTTAATTAATCTGGGAAGGCTTCAAAAAGTCTCCTGCCCAGCTGGTGGCAGGAAGGAGGATTTTGTAAGATGTAAGTCCAGCTTCCTTTAAAAGTCAGTCCCGATCTGCCTGTGTCCTGGAGAAGTGTCTGACTTCCCGTGGCAGGTAAGCTGAGTCCCAAAAAATAAAGGCCTTTTCCCTGGCACCAGTGGAGCTAGGATCACAGCCAGTGAATTAATATGGAAAGAAGTTTACATAGAAAAACACTGATTTTCTCTGTAAATCATGAAAGATGAGATTTTTATGATAAGTAATTATGTTTTCTTAAATGGTACTACTCAAAAAGACCCTTGCAGAACCTTCTTGAGGAACAGAACAAAGGCAGAGGAAAAAGAACATTGATTCTAACTGCCCTGTCTGCTCTGAAAACATCTGGAAACAATCCTGAACAACCTCAAACAGAGGAAAAACATGTCATCCCCTGGTGAAGGGGCACGTGATGCTTGGTTTCCCACAGTTTTGTGGCATGTTGTTAGGCTTTCTGACAAGAGACGAGCTCTGACTGAAGATTTTCCTGAACATGAGACATTAATAAAATTTGGATCTCAGCACTAGTTTTCTCATTTTTCCTAACAGGTGAATTTGCTACTGCTTTAAAGGGTCAAAGGGTGAATTCTGACTTCCTTTATTATCCAATTTTCCAAAAGCTAGGACCTGAATATTTTGTCATTACTACATCAGGTAGTGGAAATGAGATTACTAAGAGCTGGATGAGTAGACAGATATGCATTTATAAAAAACAGTATCACTTAAACTTGAATTTTATCTTTTTTTTTTTTTTTGATTGTGTTGGATGTTTGTTTGCCTTTTCTTGTTTTGTTTTCTCCTACACAACAGAATCCCTTATTTTTTCTCAAAGTGTCACCCAAGTCTGTCATAAAATCTGGGATTTGTTTAATCTGTGTCTGTGGCAAATTTAGGGACCTGTGTTTCCCCCTTCATGGATTGGAGTGGAAGTAACTACGCAATGGAAGAGGCAGTTTTCCAGATTCCTGTAAGGAGGGCTTGACAGTCAAATTTACAGCTGTGTTTAGGTTGTAAAGGTGCAGGGAGGCACCTAACAGGGTTTACAAAGACACATAACCACTTCTGGACAGAAAATACAATCATGAACCTAACTCTTCTAATTGCATTTCTAGATCAACTTCAGGTGTTTATTCACATGTTTTGATGTACTGTAAAAAAAAAAAACACCTTCTATTTCTACCAATGAAATATTCTAGGGTTTCAAGCAATAATTCTGAGCACAATGAAACACATTTTTTGTGTGTGTGGATATAAGGTGCCTTTTGCATGAATCTAAAAGTTGTCTGTGTACTGTTGGGCACAAAATTTTATAAATATGTATAGATATTCATTTATACTCATGGAACAGACACTAGAAAAACAAGAAATCAATTACTTCTAAGAAGTTTCCAAGCAAAATAAAAGGAAAAAGAAAAAAGCCTTCTAAGACAGAAGAAAATGTTCTGCTAAGTTATTGCTGTTTGCCCCAGATTATGCTGATTTTGGTAATTCACTGTTCTGTGACTGGAAAAACTAGCTTTATTATAAAAGAAGAAAGTGCATGTGTGTACATGAGTCCTGCAGACTCAGTGTCAAAGAAAATGTGAAAGTTTACATGGCTTCCAACA
Source organism: Dicrurus megarhynchus (assembly GCA_013399195.1). Lineage (NCBI taxonomy): Eukaryota > Metazoa > Chordata > Aves > Passeriformes > Dicruridae > Dicrurus > Dicrurus megarhynchus. Next base: position 2,806 of record VXAD01010783.1, on the reverse strand, counting down.
GTTTGCTGCAAAACTATCCACAGGAAGAAATGACAGCACGGTTCCAGCTGAGGAAAAGAGAGACAGCGTTCAAATGTCACTATCAATACTGATTTAATTGCTGTATGTATACGAGAAAAAAAGAACAAGCCCCCACTGACACAACAATGAAAACTTGCCATGGAAAGTTGCAATTTAAAAAATTGCAATTTATAAAAAATAAGAAATTTTTTTTTTTTTTTTCCATGGCTTGGAGTTCTTTTCCAGGGACCAGGACATAAGACATAGTTTTTCAAACACCTGGACAATGCTTTTTTCATTTCTATTTCTAAACTTATCAGATTTATATTGCAAAGCAAAACAGATTTTAGGATCTGAGGAAAAGGTTCCCTGAAGAAAAAGGTTCTTTATCTTGAAGTTAATGAGAAAAGTAATAATAAGAAAAATTTTCTTCAAGGGCACAAGGCACAAGGGAAGATCTTGACAAGTGTTTATGTGACATATTTCTTGTTCAGTCATGACAAGACAACTGATATTATGAGTTTCATTTTTTGTTCATGGATCTCAGAAAGAGGGAAAGGGGGAGGTTTTGGTACTTGTAGTGTTCAAGAGATATTTAGAGTCTTCATGGGCCTCCACACCTATTTGAGCAGCTTTTATTTTGTTTGTTTGTTATTTTTATAAATATTGGGGCCAAGACAACAGTTTTTTGGCATTCCTTCTTTTTAATTTATTTGGGAATTCCACATATTGGGGCTAATGCTTTTACAAGCTTCATATGGATATTTTATATTAAAAGTAGGCTTCTTTTCATGGTGGCTTCTCTAATGAGTCATTTCTCCTTTCTTTATTTCTCATTTAATTCACTCGAGTGTTATAAAGGGATCAAATCTACCTCTGTGGATGTTTCTAGGACTTCAGGCTGCTCTTTAAGTTCAGTATTTTCTGCTCTTTAATGTGGATTGCCCATCATTACAAGCTTTGAAACATACACCACTGGAGCATTGCCTTAACTAGTGTATGTGGAAAGCTCTGGCAAAGAAAAAACATTCATTATTTACCACTTAAACAAATGTGAATCTCCCTTCCAGAGGTGTTAAATTCCAGATGCTAATACTAGGTCAAACATGGTATGACAAGAAACATCAAGGCTCATCAATTACTATTATGTTTTTTAACTCATGGTCTCAAACATTTGAACAGGCTTTTGTTGTGATGGAGAAAATTTTCCTAACCTGTCCCAATATTTAATACAAGTGGCTTGGGCCAAAGCTCTTTCCTTCACAAACCTTGCAAATTCACAGCTGCAAAGATGGGTAACATGTGGCACCTAAAGTGTTAATCAGATGTGTTCCTCATAAGAAATTTTCTTTTATAAGTATGATAGATNGTTCCTCATAAGAAATTTTCTTTTATAAGTATGATAGATAGATGATAGATAGATAGATAGATAGAAATAGATATGCAGAACCCATCACACAATGCAAATAACCCCAAATGCAATAACACACCAAGTCTTAAAGTAAAGTTTAAATCCATTTCTTTGCCTTGGCTGTTTGCTTAAGTGAATTTGACCTTCCCTTCCCTCTGTCTAAAATCTTTCTGCTACTCTTGTTGTTATAGATTGTGGCACCTGTGTAGCATTTTCCTTTTCCTTATATCATGGCAACAAGCAAGTTAACAATCGATGGGTAACACAAAAATGTCCTTTCTTCAGTCGCAGTGGATTTTTGAAAAGCACGTTGACATAAAATTTCTTCCTTCCCATCCTTACAGACCATTTTTGTTAAAAAGAAAAACAAAAAACCCCAATGATTTGACTGCTGCAGTAATCATTAAAGACAAAAAAGAAAAGTTTACTCTCCTTTAATTTGCAACCAGTGATGAACAATAAATCCAACTAACCTTTCTCTTCAAAAAGCAAAACAAAATCCAAATACTGTAGCCTCCATATAATTATCAGGAGTCTGTCTGTACTGTCAGGGAGAAATATACAAGATTCAATTTTGACTAGAGATTACAGCCCTGCAACCTTGTAGCCCTGAATGTCAGTCATATCACCTTCTCCTGTCAGGAAGGGTGTCAGGACCCAGTGACACACTTACATGGGAAGGGTGAGGTAGAGGCAGTGTATTACCTCATCAGAGGCAGTGCATTCTATATTCAAACCACTCAGGGAAAAAATGTCAGCTGTTCCCTGGCCCACTCCTCCCTCTACTCTTCCAAGTGAAAACAGACAGAGCCACTTCCCAACGGGATGTTCCCCATTGCAGCCCTTCTCCTCCAGGCCACCATATTCACAGCCAGCACTGTGACATGGGGCTCTCTCTGCATCTCATACCAGGGCATGATGAGCTGAACGCTCCAAGTGACGTTTTATGGTGCCTGAATCTCATGGACCATTTTCCCTTGTTTTCGAGTGAAATACAAAGCAGGTCAGAATATTCTTGGAGGTTGGGGTGCTGTATAGTTCACAGGGGTGACCTCTGCTTATTGTTTTTCATGTTGACATTTTAAGCAGTGATTCCTGATCAGTCCCCTACAGGAAACTCTGACAGTGTGGTGTTTCTCAGTGCCAGTGTGTGGGCTCACAGATCCCAGTGCGAGGCCATTTGCATGAGAGTGGAGGAAAAGACTGTGCTCTGCAGCTTGTAATCAAACTGCTGCTATAGGACAGGAGGGATTTCATTCTCTACAGCCATCCGTCAGCTGCCTTTCTCAGGGAAAGGGAAAAGGAAAGAGAAAAGGGGAAGGGGGAAGGGAAAAGGGGAAGGGGATGTGGGAAGAAAAGAGGGGAGGGGAGGGAAAAGGAAAGGAAAGGAAAGGG